>JALDNG010000113.1:0-180000 GCA_024349245.1 Neodontobutis hainanensis
TGATGACACCCAGCTCTACCTCTCTAACAAACCAAATTCCTCACTCTCACCCTCCTCCCTAAACAACTGTCTCTCTGAAATTAAATCCTGGTTCACCACAAACTTCCTCAATCTAAACAGTGACAAAACTGAACTGCTCCTAATAGGCACCAAAAACACCCTTAAAAAAAACAATAACTTCTCCATTACTTTTGAAAACTCCACCATCACCCCCCTCCCCACAGGTAAAGACTCTGGGTGTCATCCTTGACAGCACACTCTCCTACACGTCCCACATCAATAATGTTACTTGATATGCCTACTTTCACCTCCGCAACATCCACCGCCTCCGCCCCTCCCTCACACCACACTCTACAGCAGTCCTTGTGCACAGCCTCATCACCTCCCGTCTGGATTATTGCAACTCCCTTCTGTTTGGTCTCCCCCAAAAAACCCTCCATAAACTTCAACTGGTCCAGAACTCAGCCGCCCGCATCATCACATGCACCCCCTTCACCAATCACATCACACCTGTCCTGCAACAGCTCCACGGGCTCCCCATTACATACTGTATTAACTTTAAAATACTGCTCTTCACATTTAAAGACATACACAACCTCGCTCCTCCTCCTCTCTACGGCTCTCAGTCCCTCCTGCCCGTCTTGTCACCATGGGGAGTAGAGCCTTCATCCGATCTGCTCCCCAGCTTTGGAACTCTCTCCCCTCTGACCTCTGACCTCTGCAACACAGACAGACCTGTGTCTGTTCACATCTGTTCAGACAGGCCTACTCACTCCCATCATAACTGCACTGTCCTGTAATCAATAAAATTGTTGTTTTTATTGTTGTTTTTAAATTGTTGCTTTTAATTGTTGTTCTTGAGTATTTTTTAATTATTTGCTATTGTGTTTTTCACTATTGTTGTAAGGCAATCTTGAGTGTCCAGAAAGGTGCATTATAAATAAAATGTATTATTATTATTATTATTATTATTATTGTTATTATTATTAATAACAATATATAAATATATTAATAAATGTGACTTGTGTTGTTAAGCCCCATATAATAATAATAACTTATACTAAAATCTTTATCCAATCTCATGTTCACTTGAGCTGGAGGCAGGACATGAGCTATATATATCTACAAAAGGTTATTTGAGTGGTATTTTTAAATGCACAAATCCTTCAGGAAATACTTGAGCCATTTTATTCAAACTGGCTGCATTTTGTAGATATTTTAATTTGGAATCAAAACAAATACCATTGGCAGTACCATCGGGAGTATTTAGCCCTAAAGACATGTACATACATTTTATGTATATATTTAAAAACAAATTGGTAGCTAATTCTATTGTTGCCAAAATGCTTACAGCTTATATTAGTGATCATTTACTTTTAGCAAAGTATATTTATAGCTCTACAGCCACAGAAGTAATATTCCTCAGACCTGTCCTTGCCCCCTTGGTCATGTGAATACAACGCTCGTCAGTGAGACTTTTTTTTTGTGGGACGTTAGCTGTCACGACCTACGGCGGCGCCTGGAAATGGCTTAACTAATCTGTCACATCTAATAAAGCCAATAAAGGGATCAGATAAATGTTTATTACACAGTGGGAAAAGATCATTTCTGGGCCGAAATTGAGGATGACCTCTCAGGATAATTCCTGGCTTCCCTCGTTCTCGTCCCGGGCTTGTATAAATCACCAGGTCCTCGTTGTTTCACGGCTGACAGAGCCACACCGACGGTTGACTGTTAAAATCTCCTCTACCTTTGTCTCCTCAATTACAGCAGAGTGAGTCTGAATGCCACCTGGAAGAGAGTCCTCCTTCACACATACCATTAAAATGAGGACACAGTGATTGGATCTATTGTCTTCTGCCTTTTTGCAAGCTATGGATGAGCTAATAGCATCCCGTGTCCTGAAGGATCACATGTATCTGGCTGTGTTCCGATGTTTCTGCAGGCGTGAATGGGTATAAGCCCTGGTCCAGTCTAATTTTTAATGCAATCCCACAATTATTTCTGCTTGGTAAACATTGCATAAATGGATTGCTATTACATATCTAAGTTTTACTGTGTTTCCCTTTTCTCTACTCATGTTGTGCTGGAATAGCCTTACCTAGCAGAACTGGATTCTTATGACATTTGTGCATTTATGAACTCACAAAAACTCATCTTGCTAAGTCCCAAGCGTTGTTTGAAAACCGCTGCACGTTCAGACCAATGGCGTGTGTTTCCCCAGTGTATTCCTCAGTTTGTATTTACCAGCATTACTTCTTTGTTCAAAAGAGAGAAAAGCTAACAAAGCTCAGTAATCAAGTTATTAATAAATATAAACATCAACTTTACGAGATAAAAATTCATGAATACAACAAATTCTGCAGAACCCGTTCATTAGGTTGTTCTTTTAAACTTTTTATGACGTGACAGAACAGAATAACAGACAAGCAAGAGCCAATGTCAGTGTGACCTAAAATATGTATCTTCACAAGCATGTCTTCAAAGACTGCTCTTAAGGTTTTCTGTGTACGTGTGTTACTCTGAGTCTCTGTCCGACTCTGGAGCATGCTCAGTGCGCTGTGTTTGACCGTAATCAGGAGCAGACAATGAACCACACTATCCAGGTGTGTTAGTCCGATTTAGAGAAATTCAAATGACTACTCCTCCAGTCAGAGTAAGATGCTCCCAGCAGTTTAAAACTCTGGTTAGAATTGGACTATGGCAATAATTCAAAAACTGCACACATGCTCAGAGAGAAAGATAGAAAAGATGGATTGAAATACAAAGTCCTAAGGGAGAAAAGGGCTTGTTGAGTATTTAACTGATGAATAGAAACACAGTAGTAGTAATATCAGATTGAAATGAGCTTGAGCAGTTGTGCATGTTTCTTTTAGCTGCTATTGGACTTTGTAAATAGGCAGAGTAACCCCTGTGAAGTTTCCAAAGTCAAACTGGGATGACTCTCAGTTCATTATTAAAGCAGACAGGGGTTAGGGTTAGAGCAAGTGATTGTGGAGGGAAAGCACGTGAACACAAGTCTGAAAATTTATTCTGGTGTAAAAATCAAGTGTTAAAGCACAAAACCTGTTCCTCCCATCAAATCCAGACGAGGCCAGCGACCGATTACACCCTGCCGCAGAGGTCAGGCCTGAGCAGATGTGCTGTGATGGGATCGGGCCCCACCTCAGCCTGTTAGCCCTGTCAGCGTCTGCATGGAGGTAACATGGCCAAATGTATTCAGTCTTACAGCCAATGGTGCAACATTAATATATGAAGGGATCAGCTCCTACAGACAAATTGGGACTTAATGTTAAAGGACAATTTCAAGAACAAAATGACTAAGAGTGCATTTACAGTAAAAAAAAAAATGTGGATATAATGTGACTGGTGTTGTGACAATCATATACAGAACACAGAAGTCTTGTTTCTATTGAGATGGGACAGTGTGATAAATAATCTTCATTTACGCAAAACTGAGAAGGGAAAGGAAAAACATTCAGTGGAAATATTGGAGCGGTTAGGGCCCCTACTTTGGGTGTGGGAGATTGGGGGTTTGAATCCCCTGTACCCACTGTGGAAACAAGGCAGTTGTTTACCTTTTAGTCAGTTTTTTTTTCCATTTCTTGTACATGCTTAAACTAAATACTTATTTAAACATTTCTTACAGGTGAAGGTACAGTGTCCAAGGTCTCAACGTTTGTCATTAAAACTTTGCAAAATTTGAAAAAGGGTGAAACGCAAACTTCTGTCTCACAGTACAAGTAGGCCTGCAGTAGTAGTCAGTAGATCACACTTTTAAAGTAACCCTCTCAAAATCACTGTAAGATTAAACTTGATAGCTAAAGCCTTCTTTTCAGTGGAGCGATACAGTTAGGAGGGTACAGCTTCTTGATTACTTTAAAGAAAGGGCTTGTTCTAAGTCCGCTACAAATAAGATTTATCTGTTATGTAGTGTGCTGGTCCCTGTGGGGGTCTCGAGGGAGGCGTGGTCGCCCGGAAGCTCGTCAGGAATCACCTGGGCCCGGGGGCTTTTGGACTATTACAGATGTTTCTGTAAAAACTTCTCATCTGTCGTTGCACCACTAACAGATTTACTTGGCAAAGATGTTAATATGTTTGGTCTCCTGTCTGTCTGCAGGCATTTGAGCAGGTAAAAGCTCTCCTCTGTGCAGCTCCAGTCCTGGCAGCGCCTCACATTGATCATCCCCTCCAACTACACGTGGATGCTAGCCACATGGACACTGTGGCAGTCCTCACACAGCAGGATGACCTGGCAATAGACCGACCCATGAGACACATTTTGAAGTGTGGCCTACCTTTGTGGAAGCGCATCCATTGATGTACACATGCAGAGGTTTTTGATGTTGCTAAAATGTCCCAGTCAGCAGTTAGTTCTGTTGTTAGTCCCTCCAAGCATATTTCTTAGATGTTTGCTATATTACATATTTTTTTAAATGTAACATTTTTGGCCTGCTGGCCCTCTGTCCTCTTATATTCAAAGGTGCACCCGTTGCTGAGGATGGGGACCTGCATTGGGAATGCTGGGGGTACCTGTTCGGGAGTTCCAAGGGGCAATCCCTATTTTATGGCTGGGGGTGTGTCTCGAGCGAGGAGTGGCCACCCAGAAGCTCGTCGGGCATCACCTAAAAAGCTCCAGCTTCCATGTGTCTGTCTGTCTCTGCCAGATTGTCTCCTCTGGCTACCTGCCGCCTGTGCCTTTTCTTTAGTTTTTCTGTTGTTTTAATAAAGGTCTTCAACATTTCACTGTCTCACCTTTTGTTACGGCTGTTTGCTTGCTCTTTTGTAAGGTAGCTGTTTCCATAGCAGATGTCTATCTCTGGACACCGCTCAATGACCCAACCCCTAGCACTCATTCAAAACATACTTCAATATTTTACTTTATATTTTGAGGTCTTTATGAAATGTTGAATTCAAACTATTTCTTAACAATGACAAAATCAGTAATGAGTGAATTGTATTTAAATGGGTGCAGATAAAGACCATTCCAAGTATTTCATATATTATTATGTGTATTTTTCAATATATCCAAAAGGGCTGCTCTGTGAAGCTAACATAAGAGCGCACAGCAGAGAGGTAGTGCCTGCCAAATCTTAAAATGAAGTGGTCAGCAGACAGCTTGGCTTGTCACTGGAAAACGGTGGGCAGTTGGGCCACATGGAGTTCACAGGACGACTGCTCACAGGACGGGCCAACAGGGGAACGGGTGGTGGTGGGGATGGAGGAGGGTGTGGAGGGGCAGGGAACGGGCCAAGGTGGGGTCGGGGGTCTGATGAAGCATCTTGAAAAACACCATGGATGACATTAGAAGAGGTTTCATTCAAGTTTGTTTTAATCCAGAGACATTATATGGCATCACACGTTAACACTTAAAGCACATGGTATGGCTCTTATGGCTATTCAAAAAAAGAAAAGACCCATAAAAGTTTTAGATAAAAAAAAACCTCATTCTCATTTGATCATTGTAATGTCTTAGGCAAATGTCATTTAATGAATACAGTTGATAGAGTTGAGTTAAATTTATTTCAAATGTGCTTGTTTTGTATATAACTTTATGGACCTGCTGAAGTCTGGCAGTGGGATTGGCACCAGGGCCATGACTCGAGCGGACTGGGAGGGGCCACACAGACGCACCACATTTGGTCAAACTGTGCTCTCAGTGAAAGCTAGCACCTCCCACTTGCAATAACAGACTGTTCAGACTTATGAAACTTTTAAGAGGCATTTGAAACAGTGGATACAATGGAATCAAATCTGTGTCTCTTATCTTTTTTGTGTTTTATTTTATTTTAGTGACTGCAAATGGAAATGAGCAATAATGCTACCATCAGGCATATTTACAGCTGTGGCATTTGTTACATTTGTTACAATGTGCATTGTCCCTATTAAAAAAAAATATATATATATATATATAAAGTTATTTATAGTCACATGACATATAATCTCTGGCGACTGACTAAAAACTGTAAACTGCAAAACTTTACTGTTGCAGCAGCACTAACCACCAAGGACCCCACCTTCAATTCACAAAATGCAAACTAAGCAACCAGAAGACACATCAGGTAAATGTGTGACCTCAGAACAGGGGTCCTGAAGTGGTGCCCCTACAGAGCCCTGATCTGACCAGAATGGAGTCTGTGTGGGATTAATGTCACGAGACAGAAGGATTTGCAGAGCTCTACAGCCACAGAAGCGGTCCTTCAAAAACACTTTATTTTAATTTTAATTTTATTTTAGAGTCAAGATGGTAAATAGTGTGCATTTATATAGCACTTTTTTTCTTTCTCTACAGTCACACACATTCATACACCAGGGCCGTTGCACTGGAGGCAAGGTGGGTTAAGTGTCCTGCCCAAGGATCAAAGGGTGCTCACATGATTTTATTTAGATTTTTCTCCTGTTCACTCACTTAGCATTTTGCAAATTGAACAATGTTGTCCTTGTCTTGATGAGCACCAGGATAAAACACGATAGTGTTTTTAATTAAATAGCCATTTCACAATAAAAGCTTTTTATCTACTTTTAGTTTTCTTCTTCAATTAAAATTTGTTTAGACAATGGCAAGAAGGACTGCAAACTGGATATGACTAAAGCACATTACAGTGAAGCAAATAGTTTCTACGGTCCACATGCAAACTACTGACTGTAGGCCTGCCCTCTTTGGGCATGTGACCTGGACCAAAGGCTGTTCCAGCCATTTTGACTTTGCCCATAAGACCGAAACGGTATTATGACTTATTTAAGTCATAATAAAGGCTTTTTATCTTGTTATGTTTTTCAGTGTTTCAGCTTCCTGTTTTATAAAACTATAATTTGTATTTGGATGTGGCTTAAAATCTAAATATTAACATTTCTTTCATACAACATTTTTTATACCTGGTAAAAGCAAGGCAATTTTATTTGTATAGTACAATGAATACACTGGGTAACTCAAAGAAACACACCGAGGGTAGGTTCAGCTTGCTTTGTAGGACAGGGCCCTTATCAGATCCAACAAGCCGAGTACAGCCGTATATGAGCAGTCTACACTGTCAAAGTGTTTTTGCTTACATAAAGCTGTATGTATAGCTGTGTGTATTTGCTTCTGTAAGCCTTAGTTCTTACAGCTCACACAGACACACTACTACAACTAAAAACTAATCATATACAAGAACTACATACACACTACTGAAAAAAATATAAAAAACTCTCTTTAAGCTTCAGCAGTGCATTGTGTCTCTATGTCCTCATTAGGACAGGCACATAGGATGACAGCTAAGTGAGTTAAAAGCAGCATCGTCCAAATTGAAGGCATTTCCAAATGACCAAACACAGGCTGCTCCTCTGTCTTTGTTTGCTCCATACACTCTTTGTTTTCCCTCCTTCATTCGAACTGTTTGTCTTTCATTTCCCCTCTTTGCTGTTAAACTTGAGTGTCTGTTGTTCTTGGAGGCCCGTAAGTTCATTCCATTCTCAGTCCTATTTATTTTTAATCTGGGTCTGTCCCGCTGCTGCTCCTTTTGTTTTCCCCGTCTGCCCATAAGTCTGTCTTTAGATATTGTCTTTTATCTACCTTTAAATTTAGCCTTATCCATGTTTATTGTGGTGTTTCTGGTGTTTGTCTGGTATTTTATCTCTTCTTCGGGATAAAGAACTTTAATTAAGTCCGTCGAGGCCTGTTTCTGTTGAGGGTTTACTGCCTAAACCTGTGCATCTTTTAAAAAGTCTGCATTTCAAATGACCATAATTCAGTCCAGGTGACAGACAAAGCTTCCAAATGAGATCAGATGAGAGACTGTACTTTGCAGATGGAGTCAGTCAGTAAAATGAGTTGATTTCTTTTCTAGCATCCCCATATCACAACAACAGTTCCCTCAAAGTGCTTTACAAGCTCTACCAGAGAACATCCTCTGTCCTTAGACCCTCCACCAGGGTAAGAGGAAAAAAAAAGATCCATAGGAAAAAAGAGAAACCTCAGGGAAAATCAGAGAAAGAGGATCCACTCCCAAGACACAGTTGTGCAGTAGTTATGCCCAGGACAGTTAAATACAGTGCCTTCACAAATAGTTCGTTATATGTATAATGTTGCTTTTACACCTGTCGATTAAACACATGAAAAAGAGTGAATGGAGGGGGGAAATGGGGAAAATGAAGCTTGGACTGGTTTATAAACACATTGTTAACATTTATTTTAGCCTTTGACAGCAGGTCGACAGAAAACAGGGCCAGAGAGAGGGGGATGACATGGCAAATAACCCGTCCGAGATTCAAAGCGGGTCTCCCGAGCATCTGTGTATTTGCAAGTGCTCCACCATCTGAGCTAACTACATTTTTAATGGCTCTAGTTTTCTTGCTACACTATGACAGAGGCCTCCTGTGAAGCCGACTGTTTCCTAAAGAGCGTTATATGTCTTAAACATAGTCGTAGAAGTTATAGCTGTCTATAGAGGCCCTACTGCAGTCTGATTATTGTATTTATCCAGTTCAACTGTAAAATGAGCCTCTGAAGAGACAACACATTCACCACATTAAAAACCGTCTACTGAAAGCAGCATGTATTCTATTATAATATTTTCAAAAGACATGTCTCAAGTCTCTATGGTGTTGCTCCTGTCTGCTTCTCCAAACTGGGTGTGTGCTTACAATTACCTACTCTAGGGAATAATTTACCAACCTCATAGTCCCACTTCTGCAAAATACTGGACTAACCCTTTAACACTGGTTGTGAGTAGACACTTCAGTCAGGAACAGGTTTGATCCTCTCCTCAGTCAGTCTCTATCACAATGGCGACATGTTGAGGCCATGTTTAAGGTCAGATCCCTATAAGACACCGGGGTCAGCCTCTCTGCTGTTCACGGCTGTGCCCTGCCTCATGAGCGGTGTCATTGGGAGGGGTTATATTGCGGGGGCTCGGCTGGGCCATTAGACCATTAGACGTGTGCACTGGCCTGTGAGACGCTGGATCACTTTAATTAGTGGGGGGTGTGACAGGAGAGGGTTCACCGTGTTTTAGTCGAACCCCAAGGCCATGGCCCTTCCCCCAAACGCTCTGTGTATCTCACAATATGTAAAAACCTTTGTAATAGGTAAGAGAGCCAGAGCACTGTTTTGTATGTGGCCAGACTCGACCTTTCTGTTCAGAGAGGAGCAGATTTAGCCCCAGTTCAACAAGAAACAAAGAGCCTGAAAGTTTACATGAGTTTAGCCCAAAACAAAAGGATTATGTTGCCATTCATTTAGTCAGTGTCCCATTTCTCTGACAACATAAAATTGTTGTGTTTTGGTAATTCATTTAAACCCTGATTGTGCATTTTTCCCTTTATTTAACAATGAAGTTAATTGTTAAACAAAACAGTAAGTAAGTAATTTATTTATATAGCACCTTTCACAGATAATTATCACAAAGTGCTTTACAACAGTGTTTTACATGGAGCTTCCACTCACCCCATTTACACACATCCACTCCTGGGGCAGACAGAGAGGGGGGCAGCCACACAACCGGCGCTCACAACCTTCTCCTACCACCACCAAACACACCTCTACAGTCACACACATTCATAAACCAGTGCTATGGACACTGGAGGCAAGGTGGGTTAGGTGTCTTGCCCAAGGACACAACGACAGTATGAACTGTGGGGCGAGCGGGAATCGTACCTACTACCTTCCGGTTGAAGGACGGCCGCTCTACCACTGAGCCACTGCCGCCCCAAAACAGGACGGCAGTTTTTGGTGTGAAACCGTTTTTTTTAATTTTGTTCCTTCACTTGTTTAAACTGCAAATGTATGCAATGGAATTAATCCCATAATAGGTCCCAGCTCGTCCCAGAAAACTTTTGGCTGCATGTGACACACAGACAGTAGAACAACAATGGGGCAAAACAGGGGTTTGTGCTTCAAAAACGTGTGTTCTGATACAGTATGTGTTATTAGTATTAGATCTATTCTCATCAGCATTCTGAGCGTATCTGTGTAAACGCAGTTGGTTTTGATTACACTACTTACAAACATTTGCATCAAATGTCACATACACAACTGTCCCCTCCAGAGATGGTCCAACCTAACATATAGGTGTAGCCCTACACCAGCTCTGACCCTGGCGCATGTGCATTCTGGAGACAGTGAGGGGATGAACTGAAGCAGGTTTTAAAAATAATTGATGAGTATTTGAGTATTTGTTTTTTTCACTTTATTTCCTTCCAAAGACAATTTAAATTTGGTATAATATCAATCAATATTTATCAAAGTAAAGCAGTTTATTGCGTGCACGACCACCTAAGCCCGGTACGTTGGCTGAAGCGCTGTGGCTCTCGCTCTGCATCATGGTTCTGTTGTGGAACGCTGTGTAAAGTGACGCAGGGTCCTGATGAATCTGAGGGTGCATTTATGAAATAACTATTGGACATGTCTCTGAGCAGCTCCTACGTTTGTAGCCCTGAATGTAGCAAAACATTCAGGGCTGTTTTGCTTTTAAGAAGAGCTGTATCAAACTGTGGCTCATTCCAAATCTCCATCGCCAACACACCACAACGCTCCTATTACTCCCACCCATTTTACTGCACATCTACAGTGTTCTACTGCACATCTACAGTATTCTACTGCACATCTACAGTGTTCTACTGTACATCTACAGTGTTCTACTGCACATCTACAGTGTTCTACTGTACATCTACAGTGTTCTACTGCACATCTACAGTGTTCTTCTGCACATCTACAGTGGTCTACACATCTACAGTGTTCTACTGCACATCTACAGTGTTCTACTGCACATCTACAGTGTTCTACTGCACATCTACAGTGTTCTACTGTACATCTACAGTGTTCTACACATCTGCAGTGTTCTACACATCTAAAATGTTCTACTGCACATCTACAGTGTTCTAATGCACATCTACAGTGTTCTACACATCTCCAGTGTTCTACACATCTAAAGTGTTCTACTGCACATCTACAGTGTTCTAATGCACATCTACAGTGTTCTACACATCCACAGTGTTCTACACATCTGCAGTGTTCTACTGTACATCTACAGTGTTCTACACATCTGCAGTGTTATACTGCACTTCTACAGTGTTCTACTGCACATCTACAGTGTTCTACACATCTGCAGTGTTCTACACACCCACAGTGTTCTACTGTACATCTGCAGTGTTCTACTGTACATCTACAGTGTTCTATTGCACTTCTACAGTGTTCTACTGCACATCTACAGTGTTCTATTGCACATCTACAGTTTGTTCTACTGCACATCTACAGTGTTCTACTGCACATCTACAGTGTTCTACACACCCACAGTGTTCTACTGTACATCTGCAGTGTTCTACACATCTACAGTGTTCTACTGCACATCTACAGTGTTCTACACATCTACAGTGTTATACACATCTACAGTTTGTTCTACTGCACATCTACAGTGTTCTACTGCACATCTACAGTGTTCTACTGCACATCTACAGTGTTATACACATCTACAGTGTTATACACATCTACAGTGTTCTACTGCACATCTACAGTGTTCTACTGCACATCTACAGTGTTATACACATCTACAGTTTGTTCTACTGCACATCTACAGTGTTCTACTGCACATCTACAGTGTTCTACACACCCACAGTGTTCTACTGTACATCTGCAGTGTTCTACACATCTACAGTGTTCTACTGCACATCTACAGTCTGTTCTACTGCACATCTACAGTGTTCTACTGCACATCTACAGTGTTCTACACATCTACAGTGTTCTACTGCACATCTACAGTGTTCTACTGCACATCTACAGTCTGTTCTACTGCACATCTACAGTGTTCTACTGCACATCTACAGTGTTCTACTGCACATCTACAGTGTTCTACTGCACATCTACAGTGTTCTACTGCACATCTACAGTCTGTTCTACTGCACATCTACAGTGTTCTACTGCACATCTACAGTGTTCTATTGCACTTCTACAGTGTTCTACTGCACATCTACAGTGTTCTATTGCACATCTACAGTTTGTTCTACTGCACATCTACAGTGTTCTACTGCACATCTACAGTGTTCTACACACCCACAGTGTTCTACTGTACATCTGCAGTGTTCTACTGCACATCTACAGTGTTCTACTGCACATCTACAGTGTTCTACTGCACATCTACAGTCTGTTCTACTGCACATCTACAGTGTTCTACTGCACATCTACAGTCTGTTCTACTGCACATCTACAGTGTTCTTCTGCACATCTACAGTGGTCTACACATCTACAGTGTTCTACTGCACATCTACAGTGTTCTACTGCACATCTACAGTGTTCTACTGCACATCTACAGTGTTCTACTGTACATCTACAGTGTTCTACACATCTGCAGTGTTCTACACATCTAAAATGTTCTACTGCACATCTACAGTGTTCTAATGCACATCTACAGTGTTCTACACATCTCCAGTGTTCTACACATCTAAAGTGTTCTACTGCACATCTACAGTGTTCTAATGCACATCTACAGTGTTCTACACATCCACAGTGTTCTACACATCTGCAGTGTTCTACTGTACATCTACAGTGTTCTACACATCTGCAGTGTTATACTGCACTTCTACAGTGTTCTACTGCACATCTACAGTGTTCTACACATCTGCAGTGTTCTACACACCCACAGTGTTCTACTGTACATCTGCAGTGTTCTACTGTACATCTACAGTGTTCTATTGCACTTCTACAGTGTTCTACTGCACATCTACAGTGTTCTATTGCACATCTACAGTTTGTTCTACTGCACATCTACAGTGTTCTACTGCACATCTACAGTGTTCTACACACCCACAGTGTTCTACTGTACATCTGCAGTGTTCTACACATCTACAGTGTTCTACTGCACATCTACAGTGTTCTACACATCTACAGTGTTATACACATCTACAGTTTGTTCTACTGCACATCTACAGTGTTCTACTGCACATCTACAGTGTTCTACTGCACATCTACAGTGTTATACACATCTACAGTGTTATACACATCTACAGTGTTCTACTGCACATCTACAGTGTTCTACTGCACATCTACAGTGTTATACACATCTACAGTTTGTTCTACTGCACATCTACAGTGTTCTACTGCACATCTACAGTGTTCTACACACCCACAGTGTTCTACTGTACATCTGCAGTGTTCTACACATCTACAGTGTTCTACTGCACATCTACAGTGTTCTACACATCTACAGTGTTCTACTGCACATCTACAGTGTTCTACTGCACATCTACAGTCTGTTCTACTGCACATCTACAGTGTTCTACTGCACATCTACAGTGTTCTACTGCACATCTACAGTGTTCTACTGCACATCTACAGTCTGTTCTACTGCACATCTACAGTGTTCTACTGCACATCTACAGTGTTCTATTGCACTTCTACAGTGTTCTACTGCACATCTACAGTGTTCTATTGCACATCTACAGTTTGTTCTACTGCACATCTACAGTGTTCTACTGCACATCTACAGTGTTCTACACACCCACAGTGTTCTACTGTACATCTGCAGTGTTCTACACATCTACAGTGTTCTACTGCACATCTACAGTGTTCTACACATCTACAGTGTTATACACATCTACAGTGTTCTACTGCACATCTACAGTGTTCTACTGCACATCTACAGTGTTATACACATCTACAGTGTTATACACATCTACAGTGTTCTACTGCACATCTACAGTGTTCTACTGCACATCTACAGTGTTATACACATCTACAGTTTGTTCTACTGCACATCTACAGTGTTCTACTGCACATCTACAGTGTTCTACACACCCACAGTGTTCTACTGTACATCTGCAGTGTTCTACACATCTACAGTGTTCTACTGCACATCTACAGTGTTCTACACATCTACAGTGTTCTACTGCACATCTACAGTGTTCTACTGCACATCTACAGTCTGTTCTACTGCACATCTACAGTGTTCTACTGCACATCTACAGTGTTCTACTGCACATCTACAGTGTTCTACTGCACATCTACAGTGTTCTACACATCTGCAGTGTTCTACACATCTAAAGTGTTCTACTGCACATCTACAGTGTTCTAATGCACATCTACAGTGTTCTACTGCACATCTACAGTGTTCTACTGCACATCTACAGTGTTCTACTGCACATCTACAGTGTTCTAATGCACATCTACAGTGTTTTACACATCTACAGTGTTCTACTGCACATCTACAGTGTTCTACTGCACATCTACAGTCTGTTCTACTGCACATCTACAGTGTTCTACTGCACATCTACAGTCTGTTCTACTGCACATCTACAGTGGTCTACACATCTACAGTGTTCTACTGCACATCTACAGTGTTCTTCTACACATCTACAGTGTTCTACTGCACATCTACAGTGTTCTACTGCACATCTACAGTGTTCTACTGCACATCTACAGTGTTCTACTGCACATCTACAGTGTTCTACACATCTGCAGTGTTCTACACATCTAAAGTGTTCTAATGCACATCTACAGTGTTCTACTGCACATCTACAGTGTTCTACTGCACATCTACAGTGTTCTACTGCACATCTACAGTGTTCTAATGCACATCTACAGTGTTCTACACATCTGCAGTGTTCTACACATCTACAGTGTTCTAATGCACATCTACAGTGTTCTACACATCTGCAGTGTTCTACACATCTAAAGTGTTCTACTGTACATCTACAGTGTTCTACACATCTACAGTGTTCTACACATCTAAAGTGTTCTACACATCTGCAGTGTTCTACTGCACATCCACAGTGTTCTACTGCACTTTTACAGTTTTCTACTGCACATCTACAGTGTTCTACTGCACATCTACAGTGTTCTACTGCACATCTACAGTGTTCTACTGCACATCTACAGTGTTCTACACATCTACAGTGTTATACACATCTACAGTTTGTTCTACTGCACATCTACAGTGTTCTACTGCACATCTACAGTGTTCTACTGCACATCTACAGTGTTATACACATCTACAGTGTTATACACATCTACAGTGTTCTACTGCACATCTACAGTGTTATACACATCTACAGTTTGTTCTACTGCACATCTACAGTGTTCTACTGCACATCTACAGTGTTCTACTGCACATCTACAGTGTTCTACACACCCACAGTGTTCTACTGTACATCTGCAGTGTTCTACACATCTACAGTGTTCTACTGCACATCTACAGTGTTCTACACATCTACAGTGTTCTACTGCACATCTACAGTGTTCTACTGCACATCTACAGTCTGTTCTACTGCACATCTACAGTGTTCTACTGCACATCTACAGTCTGTTCTACTGCACATCTACAGTGGTCTACACATCTACAGTGTTCTACTGCACATCTACAGTGTTCTTCTACACATCTACAGTGTTCTACTGCACATCTACAGTGTTCTACTGCACATCTACAGTGTTCTACACATCTGCAGTGTTCTACACATCTAAAGTGTTCTACTGTACATCTACAGTGTTCTACACATCTACAGTGTTCTACACATCTAAAGTGTTCTACACATCTGCAGTGTTCTACTGCACATCCACAGTGTTCTACTGCACTTTTACAGTGTTCTACTGCACATCTACAGTGTTATACACATCTACAGTTTGTTCTACTGCACATCTACAGTGTTCTACTGCACATCTACAGTGTTCTACTGCACATCTACAGTGTTCTACACACCCACAGTGTTCTACTGTACATCTGCAGTGTTCTACACATCTACAGTGTTCTACTGCACATCTACAGTGTTCTACACATCTACAGTGTTCTACTGCACATCTACAGTGTTCTACTGCACATCTACAGTCTGTTCTACTGCACATCTACAGTGTTCTACTGCACATCTACAGTCTGTTCTACTGCACATCTACAGTGGTCTACACATCTACAGTGTTCTACTGCACATCTACAGTGTTCTTCTACACATCTACAGTGTTCTACTGCACATCTACAGTGTTCTACTGCACATCTACAGTGTTCTACACATCTGCAGTGTTCTACACATCTAAAGTGTTCTACTGTACATCTACAGTGTTCTACACATCTACAGTGTTCTACACATCTAAAGTGTTCTACACATCTGCAGTGTTCTACTGCACATCCACAGTGTTCTACTGCACTTTTACAGTTTTCTACTGCACATCTACAGTGTTCTACTGCACATCTACAGTGTTCTACTGCACATCTACAGTGTTCTACACATCTGCAGTGTTCTACACATCTAAAGTGTTCTACTGCACATCTACAGTGTTCTAATGCACATCTACAGTGTTCTACTGCACATCTACAGTGTTCTACTGCACATCTACAGTGTTCTAATGCACATCTACAGTGTTCTACACATCTGCAGTGTTCTACACATCTACAGTGTTCTACACATCTAAAGTGTTCTACTGCACATCTACAGTGTTCTACTGCACATCTACAGTGTTCTAATGCACATCTACAGTGTTCTACACATCTGCAGTGTTCTACACATCTACAGTGTTCTAATGCACATCTACAGTGTTCTACACATCTGCAGTGTTCTACACATCTAAAGTGTTCTACTGTACATCTACAGTGTTCTACACATCTACAGTGTTCTACACATCTAAAGTGTTCTACACATCTAAAGTGTTCTACTGTACATCTACAGTGTTCTACACATCTACAGTGTTCTACACATCTAAAGTGTTCTACACATCTGCAGTGTTCTACTGCACATCCACAGTGTTCTACTGCACATCCACAGTGTTCTACTGCACTTTTACAGTTTTCTACTGCACATCTACAGTGTTCTACTGCACATCTACAGTGTTCTACTGCACATCTACAGTGTTATACACATCTACATTGTTCAAGTGCACATCTACAGTGTTATACACATCTACAGTGTTATACACATCTACAGTGTTCTACTGCACATCTACAGTGTTCTACTGCACATCTACAGTGTCCTACACATATACAGTGTTCTACTGCACATCTACAGTGTTCTACTGCACATCTACAGTGGCTCATGTTTAAGCAAAATTCATTCACAAACGCATTTGTATTGTCCTTTGGTTGAATGGAGGCATATACTAAACATACATGAAGCGGATTTACCTGTGCACATTTCTTCTTCAGGTGCGAATTATAAAGCAGGGATTCATACATCTGAAAACATTCTGGGTGTACGTATTTTTCCAGATTTGGGAGTACGCCATCCTTTGTGCATGAGACTCCTTGTCAGTAGTATACAGTAGGCTACTGCTTACTATTTCATGAATAGATCCATTGTAATATTTCAGTAAGCAAAAGTCAAAATTATCTTTATAAACGCTTAGTTAAATTAAAAAATCCATATCCAATATCCCCGACTTCTCCATATCTTTTAATTGCAGCCAAATTTCTACATTAGTCCAAGTGTAATTCGTCATTGAGCCGCTCAGCCTCAGGCCACGACAAAAACTGGGCAAAACTTAAACGCTGTCACACCGTTGGAATAAATGACAAAATAATGAACATTGGCGATAATTACGGCAAATCAGAGCACGCTGAATGCACACTGGCTCCTTTCCAAACCCCTGCAGACAGACCAAGGATTGTGGGTAATTGGACCCATTGTGCCATTGTAGGAGCTAATGAAGTGATGCAATTGAAAGGATGAGTCTATGAGATTGTCTTAAAAGTCATTCAGCAGCTTGTCATGTCAGACATCTAAAGAGAATAAAACTAATCGTGTGGCATGTTGAAAAACAACATTTAGATTATAGTTAGGCATTAGGTTCTAATCGATTTAACAGGACACAACAGTATGAGTACTGCAATTATAAAAAACTTTACTGGTAAAGGAATGGGGAAAGTAAATGAAGAAATGTCTAACAGTATATAATTTACTCTAACTAGAGCTGCACTATTGCAAACATTATTGCTGCGAATTACAGCAATTAAAAAATAAATATGTATGTTACTGTAAATAAATTATACCCATTACCTATACAATAATCAATCAGCATAAAATGTTTAAAACACCAGAAAGTTTCTACTTTAAGCTTTGAAAACAACCATTTAGCTTGCATGCCACTGTCCACTCAATGGAGCATGATGGGAGTGAGTGCATTAGCTCCCTCTGTTAGTGAAAGAGGCAACCCTTTGTTAACACCAACAAAGCT
Organism: Neodontobutis hainanensis; assembly: GCA_024349245.1. NCBI lineage: Eukaryota > Metazoa > Chordata > Actinopteri > Gobiiformes > Odontobutidae > Neodontobutis > Neodontobutis hainanensis. The sequence goes on from JALDNG010000113.1 coordinate 18,122, forward strand.
TCTTTACTGGACTCTCGGGGTGAAGGTTCTTAATTAAGAACAGTAAGAACTGGTATTTAAACAATGGCCCTATCCACATGGTCAACCCAGGATACTCAGTCAGATACTTAATAGTCCAGTTTGACCTATGGTGGCTAATATTGAAACTCTGTAAGATTTACTAAAGAGGGTCTTCTCTTCCCCCTGAATCTATCTAAATGCCTCGAGATCCTCTGGACTTACATCATTTCAAAGACTATCTATGGTGCAGACCGGTTTGTTCATTATCCCTAACGTGGCTGAATGTGACTAGGGCAACAAAGTAGTGGTTTCACTTGGAACACTTTGTAATGGATGGATCAAAATAAGCAGCAGGACCTGAATTCTTTCAAAGGAGTTCCTTCGAGGAAAAAAATTTGACAATTGCAAAACTCACTAAATGTTGATTTTTTTCAAGTTAGAGTGATCTTAATTACATTTATTAATTTATTCAAAGCAACCTACATTAAGCTTCTTTTTACCAGTTTTACAACTGGAACACTACTGGAGGCATGGTGGGTTAAGTGTCTTGCCCAAGAACACAACGACAGTATGAACTGCAGGAATTGAACCACCAACCTTGAGGGACAACTGCTCTACCACTGAGCCACTGTGATCTGTATCTTATGACGTGATTATATGGTTTACTGAACTGTTCCCTTTTGTTTAAGTACATAATACACTTTTTACAATGGCTATCCGTTAATATACATTTTTCCACACATATATTAAAGCGTCTGAGGCTACAACAGTTTCTTTCACAAGTCAGGTACAGAAGCACAATGAAAGGGTGAAATGATCTTCTAATGTCCAATGTCATGTCCCGTCCTTCTCTGGGGCTGTGGGATAAGAAGGCAGGTGGGAGATGGTGCTCTGCTCTGCCGGGGCTCTTTATGGCTGCCATAAAAGTTTACACGACTGCCATCCCTTACAATCCATATTGACAGGGGATATGAGAGAAAATCGCAAGAAAAGTAGCAAAACCAATGGTCGTATCCTTCTCCGCCTTAGGTGCAACATACCCTTGTAATAGGCCAAGGAAAATATAGACTTATGGAAAATGAAATGAGCCATGGGTGACCATAAGCGTGAAGACAATTACACCCTTCGGAAACCGTATATTTGTGATGATAATTTCTGCAGGAGTGTGTCCCGTTGGCGTTACACTATGCTTGAACTCTCCTTGAACTTAGTGGCGATCTTCCCCCCGCATCTGGTTATTTTAGGTCCAATTTGCTGGCTAATGCCACAATTACCCTGATCTATGACTCAAGTCACCCCTCCTAATGGCGCCCTGTCCAAATCAGCACATTTGCAAAAGCAGAGGGCCCGAGAGAAAATCTTGACTTTGTTCCAATGACGCAGTGATGGATTCATAAAGTTATTTGACTTAGCGGACCCGAGCCAACGTCAAAATATTAGTATTCATGGCCAATGCATTAAACTGATGGTCTAGACCAGGGGTGCTCAATACGTCAATCGCAATCTACCTGTCAATTGCAAAATCCATCCAATTACTTGACTGACTTACAGGGCAGCCAGTCAAGTGACGTCTGAATTTTTCTGACGCGTAGGTCACTGAGCATGTGCAACAACAGCGCTAAGTGCCACAAGACTAACAAGCTTCAGCGACTTACCTCCATATTTTAGACTGCGGATATTTCCTTTTAAACTAAGTGCAGCAAAACTAACAAGCAAGTTACCTTCAATTTTAAACCTCGTTTTTTTCCTCTTAAACTTAAGAAAGGGTTGGGGAGCTGGACCAAGTAAGAAGACAAAAACTTATTGCTTTCATACAGAATGGGGAGAAGGACTTTTTTTCACGATGACGTTTTCGAAGTTCGTTTGCCTCATCTGTCAGCAGCTACTGTCCGGACTATGCAAGTCATCAGAGTAAACTCAGGTAATGACAATAAATGTACATAGTTAATTATGTTGTGTTGTGCACTATTGGCTCATTTATTTATGCAAACAGAAAATGTGTTCTTTTTTAGCTTAATTTAATCTCATTCCATTTTCTTCCATTTATCTGGGGCCAGGTCGCGGCGGGGGGCAGCAGTCTAAGCAGAGACACCCAGACTTCCCTCTCCCCAGACTCCTCCAGCTCTTCTGATACCGAGGTGTTCCCAGGCCAGCCGAGAGACATAGTCCCATAATTGTATGTTATCAATCCTAGATGTCTCATACTTAGATGTGCAGTAACCCCACTACTGGTGTGCTCTAAATAAATTCAAGTTGTGAAGCCAGGTTGCACCTTTAAGGTTCAAAATTTCCACCACTTTAAATTATGGTTCAGCTAAAAGTTCACCATTATTAAAATTAAACCAAGTTAAGCTTTTCCTTTGAATTAAATTTGAACCTGTTTTACCAAAATTTCTAACCACATTTTAGCATAAAACTTTGTTAACTTTTTTGAGATGAATTTGGCAAAGTAGTACATTATCCTAATATTGTAAAGCTGTGGAGTTTTTCTTTTGTCAGTCAAACATACACCAAATAAGAGGATTGTTATTGGGTGCAAAGCAGGTGATGGAGAAATGCAGGTGTAGCTCCAGTGTGACTGTCCACTGACTGACCCAGACTGTAGAGTTGCAACTAGCTGGATTATTCTAGTTTGTTTGTAAGGCAATTCCTCTTTGTAAAACTCATACATTACAATATTTCTTTTGAGGCAGTGTTTTCCTGCTTTAGCTGGAACTAGTGTTGCTTTGAATAATGATTTTATTTTGCTAAACTCTGCTTTACTAAACCAAGATTAATGTTAAATAATGCAATGAAACTGTGCTTAATTTTAAACCTGTTTAAAGTAATTTTAAACTGGGTTTTTACTAATCTCAGATTAGCACTAACCTAAATTAGGTGGTTTCTTTTGGCTGCTCCTTTTTTTTATGTCTCATGTCTCTCTTTTTATCCAAACTTGGGACCGGTACAAATCTTCGCACCAAAGGCTGGGGAACTAACCAATAAACCAAGGCAGCTTTATTACTAATCTAAATTAGTTAAATTAAACCTTGATAGTGAACCTGACCAAAATGTGACAAATGCAAAAAGCACTATTTTAAGAGTACTACAGCACTTTACGGGTTGGTTATTACTGACACTATGTAAAGGCTTTCAGGTGCAGACTAAACCCTGTGCAGCCGTTTGGCCATGTTTTTCTCGGACAATGGCTTGTGAATGTCCCACTTTAGACCAAGAGGATCTCACTGTGGCAGATGCTGGTCGTACACAGCTGTTGTTCTTACGGCTTCTCATTTTGCCGTTTCCTTGGGATGCTCCACTCGTTCCCATTACCCTCCTGATTGGCTTCTCTGCGCGGCGACAGGAGCTTCAAGATGTTTTCACTTCTCCGCTGCTAATGTCTCGGTGAGGACGGCCATCTGTTTTTCCATCTCCCACCGAAGCAGTGCACCGTCGCTCCACTTCTGTTGGGAGTAATAATCTCTGTGCCGTCTTTTTGGGAGCCCGACTGGTGTCCGTGAGTTTGTCCTTTACCGTCACTCATGCAGCGAGGGCACACAGCCATGGCGTGATGGAGGGGACTTCAGGGGCCAGCTTTTCAGATCTGAGTGGGACTTAGGGCCAAAGTGAGCTCCTTTCAGACTACTGCTTTATGTTGCATTTCAGTGTCAAATAATAGGATTTTATGATTGTATTTAATGTCATTCTTGAAGGGGAACAGTGTTAATAAAGTATTGTTCAGAGCTTTCTACATATTGTATAAATTACCTGCTTCTCTTGGCCTTCCCAGTATTGTGGGTACCAGCGATGATGGATGTATTTATCTATAGACCTATGAGTAACTGATTTGGCCAAAGACAAAAGAGTTACATCAGACTAATTAAAGCTGACCAAGTCTGATCATGAGACTTGTTGTAAGACACCTTTCTAAAGGTCTTGATTGAAAGTAAATCATTGCCTGGGTCGTAGAGGGTCTACAATTTTTAAATCAAGACCAGCCAAGACAATATGTCAACAATGTGACTGAATAAAAACATAAATCTCACTTTAACTCCTTTTATATTATATTTATATTAAGGGTCAAGTCCATTTTGAACTTTCACCCTGTGTTGTTTTCACCAGTGTTGCCAGGTCCGCGGTTTCTTTAGCACGTCCCGTGATACCAACTCTAGCAGTCAATGTCATCTTCAAACCAGATTGTATCAATCCCCGAAACACAAACTTAGCAAACGGAACGCAATGTCCTGCAAACCAGTTTTGTGATAGAAGACAGGGGGTTAGCAGACGTTTTGCAAATAACCTCTTCAGTTGTAACATATAGTCCACTGTTGCAAAAAAACATGTTAAAAATCCAGCAGCTGAAAAAAAATCAAAAGAAGATGTATTGGTGGAAGCTAAATATATTGCGCTGACAGGCGCTAACTGGACGTCAGTTAGCAGTCACAATTACCTTGGTGTTATCTTTGACTGTGAGTGAAAACCCCAGTCATTTGAGTTAGCAAAGCTAAAAACCGACAACAGACATTACGCTGATGCCTGCTGCTGTTTTGGCCCAGCATCAATGTTTGCCTTGCAGACAGTGGGTTCTGTCATACATTGGCAAAGGGTATGCGTGTATGTACAGTGAAAAAAATCTTCCTGAAGCACATTTTAATTTATTTCCTATTTATATTAGGTCATATTGTTGATTGTTGTGGCCAATATTTGAACAGTGAAAATAATATAATAATAATAATAAGAGTTAATAAGAGTTAGAATATAAGAGTTTTTGAACTGTAATGTCACTAAAGCAGATTATTCATGATAAAATATTTAAAATACTTTCACAGCAAAAAAATTGTATGTGGTTAATTTAGATTAATTAATCGCAAAGTTTGTAATTTGTTAGATACATTTTTTTTAATCAATTGACAGCCCTAATTTTAATTAAATGCCCAGTAACCACTAGACTAGAAATTTACAGGGATAATAAAGGGATGAATATAAAGCAAGATTTTCTATAGCCCTTAAGTCCTGACACAGATATTTAATGCAGCTGTTTTTAAGCTCAACTGTGAGATCATTTGGCTTTGTGTCACGTCACCTTGGGTTGGATTTGGATCATAATATACTATCTTTCATTACATATTGTATTTATATGTATATTATGTTACATGACATATCACAATCAGTGTTGTGCAAGTTACTTCCAAATTGTAATACATTATAGATTACTTATTACTGTTATTTAAATGTAATACTTTACCTTACAATATTACTGTCTCAGAATTGTAATACATTATATTACTCCTGTATTACTTTTGCGTTACTTTCACGAAAATAACTACAAGGTAGATCTTAAAATTCTAAAATTCTAAAATGTAATACAGAGCATTTTACATCCAGTAGAAGGCAATTTGATGTTCCATAATGACTGTGGGCTATCCAGGCTACTAACAATAAAGCATATAATTGGCAAAGTGAAGGCTCAAGACAAGAAAGGATGACAGACAAAATCACAAATGATTAAAGTATGTTTAAAGTATGGTAGAGGTAAAATTATCTGGCAATATCTGTGAATAGCTTGGGTCTATTAATATTAGACACAACATAAGTAAACTCTAATGCCATGACAAGATGCTCATTTGTTTTACTTTATTCTCTTTGAATTCAAGAGGTTCACACACAAAACTGTCATGCCCAAAGTGCACATGATGAACATAGCTTAGGCTGTGCTTTCTCAAGTAACCCCTACCCCTTAGCCTCAGTCATTTTAGTCCACAGAACTGAAACTGCTAAACATAGCCTAACTGCTTAGTAAGATAACACAGAAGAAAATACCCTTAGGCCTTTGCCTCTAAAAAAGACTAAAGCAAAACAGGCTACCAAATAAAGTCAGGTTAAAATAAATCCATTTGTTACAATGACCAGACAGATCTCTGACAAATTCAAAGTAATGAGCATACGTCCACCTCGGGAATGTACAGTCGTCTTCTGCCATCTTCATTAGCCGCTTTTCCACTGGTAAGCGCGACTCACGAGCACAGCAGGGGCAGAATTTATGCCTCGCGCCACTCCTGTAAAACCTGCCTTCACTGGACTGTGTCACGCAATAACAAAGTTACACCAACAAGAAGGAGATTAATGAAATCTCGCGGTCTCGCAAAGGTTTTTATTTTTTTTGTAATGCAAGCTTTGCTGAAAATGTACAGAGTAAAATATTACTGAAAATTAGTAGTAGTTAGTAATGCCTTACACTACTGCGTTACAGGAAAAAGTAATAAATTACTGTAATGCATTACTTTTGTAACGCGTTACTCCCAACACTGATTACAATATAGAATATGTCATATAATATATGGCTTATGTCTGCTAGGTGTTATCACTACTACTAGGATGTTTTGTGTTAATGTTTTTTGCAATATTACTTCAAACTGCTTGTACTAACTGATAACAAACTATGTATTATGTGCACTGAAAGGAAAAATATTAATATACATCATCTGTGTCAGGATTCATGTCGGTTTTATATTGTTTCCAGTTTGTATTGTATTTCATGGACTTTATTTTGAAATGTCTTGCCCTTGTCTGTGTCTCGGCTTGACCTGTCCCTTGTTGTCTGTGTCTATTTATACCTGTTTGTCCTTCCCCTTAGGACCAGGTCATTGTCTTTGTCCCTGTCTTTGTCTTAGTCCATGCAACCCGTAAGTCTTGTCTATGGTCTTTTTATGGCTTGTGTAAATTCCTAGTTCTTGGGTTTTTTGTAGTCTTTGTTTTCTCTGGATTTTTTGTCTGCGTGTTCCGTTCTGGGAGAGTTTCTGGGAGAGTTTCTGAGCCCGCGGCCATGACAATCTGTGGGTGAGAGGGGGCCTTAAAAACATCAATGGCCAATGGTTGACGTCATCATTGCAAAGTTAAGAAATGGCTGAGAAACAACCTAAAGCAGGTAGTGACAAAAATAAATCTCCTTTGAGTAATATGAGAAAAAAGAAGAACGGGAGAAAACGGCTCAAGAGCTAAACTAAACCAGAGTGTGTCTTGGGGATCTTTTTCACAATGAAATGCTCTGGAGACAGAAGATTCAAGCTGGACAGGTAACTTTGTTCCTTTTTTGGTAAAATATTAACTTCAAAGCAATGTCATCTAATTTTGCAATGACTAATTAGTTGTTGTCAGCGATGGTAAAAAATGCATAGTGTAACAGATCTATCTATCTATCGATAGATAGATAGATTTCTTGTTTAGAAAGGTAAAAGCCAAAGTGCGCTCAAGGTTACTCCATTGGTCTGGTGCGGTTGTCGGGTTGTGGTAAGATTTGTCACCTCGGTGTCTGGAGACTTGTGAACACAGGCCGAGGCTATTCCTGGACATCTTCTCCACACCTGCTCCTTTGCTGCTCCGGACTGGCATTTCCCACTTCATCACCTGTCACGAGGGCCACTGGCCACACATTTCAGTGTCCTCAGGAGTCGTGCTCAAGAGCAAAAAGATGGAGCCAAGCCCAGCAGGAGGCCCAAGCCGCTGGCCAGCACACGTCCCATTCGCCTACTGACTCCTAATTGATTTGAGGGCTGTGAAATCAACTTGATCATGTAAAGCTCGAAGCTGCCTGGTTGGATATCCGTCCAGTGGGCTCCGAGAGGGTGACCTATAAAGAGGCAAATGCTGCAGTACTTGTTGACATGCTCTGTATTGGGTTGCTGTTGTTTGGGTTTTTTAATATGTCTTTACCTATATATTTTTATGCAAGTTTGAAATGTACATATGCACATATGCCTGTTCAATTCCTGTTTGGGTCATTTGCCTAATGTCATTCTCCTTTCTCACAACCTGTTTCCTGTCACTCTACTGTCCCATCAAATAACATCAAATAGGCCAAAATATATATTTTTAAAAAGTAAAGTAAAAAAGGTTTTGATTTTTTTTAATTATTTTTTGTAACATTTCCAGTATTACCACATTTTCTTTTCTTTCCCAAAAATGATGTATAATGCAAAATATGTGGGGTCAGATTGTTTTTGAAAGTAGATAATAATAATAATAATAATAATAATAATAATAATAATAATAATAATAATAATAATAATGTACATAAATACATGCCTCAAACTAACCTGTAAACTCATAAGTAATGGACACAACAATATATTTCTTATTCGTTTATATTAGTCAGTGTTCATGTCTTCAGTCCTACTATTGGATGCTGTGTTCTTTACCATTGGCAGATAGAGGAAGAATGCTAAGGAGCTATAGCCTTCATATTTTTACTCTTTTACTGTACATACTGTACAAACTAATACCTGCTCGGATGAAGAGGGCATCAGGATGCTGGGTCTGTGACCTGGCAACAGTTCCACTGATGTTGTCACAGGCAGTGTCTGGTACAGCTCTTGGTTGAATATAAACTTTAACCATGACAACTTGTCAGACTCTCTTGGAATATATTGTTGTGACATCAAGTTTTACAGAGACGGTTTATTACATCCATTTAACTGCGAAGCTTGGTGGACACACCTCTCTTTCGCTCAGGACAAAGACCAGGCTCAAAGACCCATCCCTGGCATCGTCCGTCATAGGCCCTCTTTTGCCGCATGCCAGAGTCAGCTTGGACCCGGCGATTTCAGCTCCACCGCTGTCTGTCTTTGACTGGGCATGAAGTGCATTGGCAGCGGACCCGGAGCTCCATGCGTCACACTTGCTGGCAGAGGGTAATCGTAGTCACTCCTCCCAGCCTCTGAGGGGTGCCGAGTCCTGGCCTCCCTCGGAGGCATGGATTCGGATCCCACTTCTGACACCAATGCAATGTGACGTCTTTATCAAGACAAAGTCACAAGAGTGAGCCGTCAAGTTTTATAGACAAGGTTTATTACACCCAATTTAACATGAACACACAGTGCGCCATTGCACAACATGTTATTCTCAGTCATGGTTTCAGGTAACAGTGCTACGCAAATACCCAGCCCATCTCACCCCCAGCAACATCATTTAGCATGAACAGCCAAAGAGACAATCCCAACATAACAAACCATAGACAGCAACAACACATAACGGCATCAAATATAACTGCACCAAACAACAGCGACGTATGCAAATTAGCACAAGCTGGGTACAGAACTATTCTCTAAACGAGCGGATCACAACAGTGCTCCACTACATTATTAATATTTTATTATTCTTTATTATTCATTCCACCACAGAGGGCGCCCAGCATGTTTTTGAAGTTGGTGGGTGAAACTGGAGTACCTGGAGGAAACCCACTGGAGGACATGGAGAACATTCAAACTGCCCTCAGAAAGGCCCCATCCAGCCGGTAGTTGAAAAGTGGTAATCACTGCACCACTGTGTGGTCTCAGTCCCACTGAGATATATCATCTATGACCTAATATGAATTCATATAATGACTATGTCTATAGTGACAAAGTCAGTTTAACCTTACACAATAGACCTTTGCAAAAGTTTTTGCTGCTTTAGCGATGAACACGCTAACCACTCAGTCTAACAGTTGACAACATCACAGGTTCTAAAAGGATCCACAGAAAATTCTTGGTCCTCCATGTGGCGTTGTTTGTCAGCCTTTAGCTCCTAGCTTATATGTTTGTTTATGTTTCACAGCTGAATAACAATCCACTCACCGCCAAAGTTTTAGTTTGGGTCTTGATAACTCTGTACACAACATTAATAAAAATAGTGGTGCTATACAGTATAAGCTATATAAGTTTTTATTATATTCTAATATATTATAATATAGTAGGACTGGTTTGTCCTCAGAGCCACAGTAACATTAAGGATAGCCGTGTGTGTATCAATGGGGACATCATGATGGAGGCGACAGGTTTCTGTGGGCTCAGCGGGAGGTGTCTGAGTACCATAGGCCACAGGCGTCAGGGACCGAGCCCTGCGCCGCATGATCATAACAAAAAATACACAAACAAGGGTGCTAAATGACACCATTTTAAAGGTTACTTTAGTAAAAAATATGCCTTTAACATGTGTCAAGCTCCAGCTCAACAGGGCTTAACATAGAGCGGGCCTTGGCTTCACCAAGACAAAAAAGGGCCCACAGAGGCATGCTATGATTAAGATCAGAACCATTAAATGTACTGTTTAAGACAAATTGCTTTTACACTTTAGGAAACTTCACAGGAGGCATCTGCCGTACAAAACATAAAACAACATAATCTCTGTGTTTTATGTATTTTTTACTTCCAGGAGATATCTGTTTCCTACCTTTTCCTTCCTCACTTTGCTCTTCTTTGTGTGTTTGTGCGGCCGAAGCCTAGGATTATAAAACAAATCAGTAGAAAGTATGAATAATTTGGAGTAGTATTTCCAACGGCACATTTCTTCTGTGTGGGCTCAGAGAGTTGCTCCCTGTTGACCAGCCACTACTGTGTCAAATACATTCATTACTCTTATGGAATTTGTGTATCATCACAGTTTATGTAGCAGACTCACTTTCCTGTACACAGCACAGTATATAGCCCTCTTTATAAGTTACCTGAACCAAAGTGTGTCGTACCAATTCAAGTGGAAAACCTCCTGTGTGGTTCCGGTTCTCAAAACAGCGCACACTACAGAACCAAACCTATACAGACCTGTCACCTTGACCTCCCACTTGATGAAGACCATGAAGAGGCTCATTCTCAGCCACCTTTACTAATGGACCCACTGCAGTTTGCTTATGGACCTAACTTTGGGGTAGGGCGCTGACAGGAGCCTCCGTTATCCACTACGCTGTGGTCTGCTGGGGGGCAGCAGGGACTGAACAAGCTGGTCAGGAGGGTCTCTGTACTGGCATAGATTTGATTTACCGCTTTTCCATCTGCTAGGCACTCAAAGCTCTTTACTAGGCATCAGACTGTGGAGGTTCTGAGCAGCTCCTTCAGCAGCAGATTGTTCCACCCTTAGTGCAGGAAGGAGTGCTACAGCAGGTCCATGACACACACTGACTACAACCCACATGTACAGTACAGTGATAATACAACAATTGTGTGGAAAGGTTTTAGAAAGCATAGAACACTGAAAAAGTAGGTGATTTAACAGATTTTGCAAGTTAAATTTGGAAAGAATAAAAATAATTTCAACATAATTTGTGAGCAATATGTTTTCCCTTGATTACTTTATAAATATGTACATAGATTGTTTTTACATTGACAATTCAACTCAGCCTGCTTTTTACTTTTGCTTTGTTATTCTATTTTTTATTTTAGTAGTATTTTATATCTCTCTAAAAGATTTTATTGCATGCACAGTTTTTGTAATTCCTTACACTTTTTGCATGTTGCCTTTCTGTGAGCTGCTATTTCAAGTGAAATTCCCCCTTGTGGGATCAATAAAGTCTTATCGTATCTCATTTAAACTGAACCATATATAAATGAAGAAAACAAAATATGATTCTTTTTCCCTCAATAATTGGAAAAGATCTCTCTGTTCCGACTATTGTTGCTTCTATTTTATAAGAACAGGAACAAATAGAGGAGCGTGGACTTGCATCTCAGTAACATGCCACTAAACATGAGACTGGAGGCACAAAAAGGGCGAGTGTGTCAACCAAATTTGAACCAGTGTGAGATTGAGCCACCACTGAACGCTCTAGTGTCTGCGGTTTGCAAACTAAAACTCAGGAACCGTAATTGGCTGCGGATGGAAGCATCAGTTGAATGACCGAAGCAAAAATGGTTGTTTTCAGAGAGTGGCAATAACCAGGGAGTCTGGTTCACTGTGCGAACAACGAAGAACAACTGTGGAGAAATACAAAGATGACTCTAAAGGGGCCTTGTGTAAACAAACTGGATCTCACAGATCAAGACTTTTTCAATAGTGTATAATTAGCTCAAAGTAACTAAATCTGTCTATCTTGTAAATAAAATAAATAAATAAAAAACATTATCAAAGCTTAATAGAATCCAGTGGAAGGAGACATTAGTTCCTGTTGCTCTTCCTATAACTTCCCAGAGAGGACAAACTGAGCACTGGGAGGTGAAGCACATTATAATCTGGCATTAAAAAAAAATTATCCAGTTCTTATATTTTTAGTTCTTACCCATTTCTACAGTGGTGGAAAAAAGCTTTTGGACACCCTTAAAATTTTATACAATCATGAAATGTTTGTAAAAAAAATCTTCTTTGTGTTTTAAAAGGTGTGGTTGCATTAGAAGGACACAGACAAATACACATTATATATATATTTTATTGTTTACAAGAAAAACTAAGAAAACTAACTTCTTGATAGTTTTAATATGTCCGTTCTATACATTGTCGGTATCAAAGTCGTGTTATATGTGTTCACATACAGTGTGACAGTGTACACCGTGAGCAGAAGCTCACACCTTAGGAGCAAGAAAGCAGCTCCCCCCTCCTCCTTTTTTCCACTACTGTATGTATAAATATATGACTAAAGGCTTGTTCATTGACACCAGACACTGACCTCCATAAGTCTGGACCCTTGATATCTCTTACATTTTTTCCTTTTGGACTTGACTCAAGTCTTGAGCTGATATTGTCTTTATCTCGACTTGATCTGATCATTTAGTCTTTTGTCTCTGAACTGTCTGGTCTCAGACGTGTCTCTGCCAATGCCTTCTTGATGACAACAATACCTTACTGCTTAAGTGTGCAATTTAATCCACCCTTTTATATAGATTATTGGTTTTATTCAAACAAATTTCTAATCAAAGTTAACACAATATCTAGATATGCTAGCCCATTCATGAATTAAAACATGTGTTGACATTGTTCTGACCCCGGCTGAGCACATAACGACTGTTGACTGATATTAGTGGCATTTTAATTGTTCACTAAGTAAACATTTACCGGCTTTCAACTAAGGCGGATAAACTTTGAAATGAGGGTGCAATCCAAACCTTTTGCAACCCTGTAGAACCGGCCTTGTGTAAATACTTTTTGTAAATACTAATGTCCGTGAAGACACATTTTTCCACATTATTATCACTTCTTATAGGCACTATGGGAATGCATCAGTGAAAGGCTTGTAACTTAACTCAATTTAATTGTGTCGACTGGTTTGCTCTGTGGCCGGTCACATATGCTCGGCTGCACGCAAGAAGTGCACACAAAGCCGTCCCCGTCTCGCCTTCACGGCTCCACTCACAAACACTCGGACGCCCACGTGCTTCCTCCCCTTCGCCTCTGCGAGATCTCGCCCCCTCCAACACCACTCGGCAACCAAACTGCTTGAGCCACTTGCCTGCCAGCGAGGCAAGATGGCCCCTTCAGCCCGCAGCCAATCAGACAGCTTGGCTCGCACCGGAGATCACAGGCCAGCTGATTCGACTCCACACTCCTTTCTTCGTCTGCTCTTCTGGAAATTTTTTGGACAGCGCTGCCAAAATCACTGCTCGGAGAAACACAAAACTGAGAAAGAGGCTGCAGGATGTTCAGTATATATATATATATATATATATATATATATATATATATATATATATATATATATATATATATATATCGCTTTCTATATCGCTTTTACATTATACTATTTGGGGTTTTAACACTATTCAGACTAGAAGAAGAAAAAAAAAACAGTTAAAGCCTGTTTAATGCTTTCCAAGTAAGAGTTCATAAGCTTTAAATTGAAATCTTTTCTGCATTCATGTAAAACTGGGCATTCTAGTGTAGCTATTGTCTGGGCTGATACATCTCAGTTTAACAGTCTTTAATGAGGAAACTAAGGTCCTAAAACAATCCATGGAATACTCTGGTCCACTGCTCCAGGTGGTGTTTTTCCAACCAAACGCCCCGATTTAACCAGAACTGTTCCGTTTTCAAGAGATTTCTTCCTTGTCCGATGGATATTTTTAAGAATATTTCCTGGTTTCTTGAACATGTCCTGGATGACTGAGAACCTCCAAAGACATGTTGCAACCAAAAGAGTCGTGTTTGCAGTTTATTTGTCTGTAAACTGTCCAAACAAATGAAAAACATCAGAAATTCATACTAAAGTGGATAGACCTTTGGTCTGTGGACCTTTATTTACCAAATCATTTGAGACCTTAGCAGTGGCTCAGCTGGTAGAAGAGCTGTCCTATAACTGGAAGGTTGGAGGTTTGATTCCTGCTCTCTCCAGCTCATACTGTTGTTGTGTTCTTGGGCAAAACACTCAACCCACCCATCCTCCAGTGGTGTTCCAGCTGTGACACTGGCGTATAAATGTGTGTGAGTATGTTTGGTGGTTGGAGGGGCTATAATCACAAAAATGGCTGCCACATCTACATCACAAGTGTGTAACTAAACATTTTAACCAAGGTTTTTTTTGTTTGTTTGTTTGTTTTTTTTTTTAATATAATGCTTTTCCACCTAGTAGGCACTCTGGAACACCGCTGGAGGCAAGGTGGGTTAAGTGCCTTGCCCAAGGACACAACGACAGTATGTGGGGGAAAGCGGGATGTTATGATGTTTTGGGATGTTTCGAGCGGGGATTAAACCACCCACCCGCTGGTTGAAGGACAGCCGGTTTTACCACTGAGCTATACCGCCAGTTAATGATCTCTACCCACTCACTGCCAGCACAACCATGTAGTTTTTCAGACTGACCTAAAGCACTCCGTTTAAATGTGCCTTCCCACCTGCATTTTTTGTTTAGCTTGATTTACAAAGTTTCTTTCAGATTTCCCTTCACATGACACGAAAAGTATTGACTGTAGCGATTGACAGAGAATCTAATACACCACTCTAACTGCGATTAAATTCAGGATTTGTCAGCCATCTGTACAGACAAACACTGCCGAGAAATCACTCGGTGCCGTGCGGAGGGGGCTTTTGAGTGATTATGATGAACCGGTTAAGGCGTAATTGCGCCGGCGAGCGATGGGAACAGAGAAGACAGCAGTTTAGATGACAATTTGGGAGGCGTCTGCCGTGGCCGCCGCAGCTGGGCCCGTTATAATGCACTAATTGATAGACTCTGCCAGTCACTAGTGGGTTCAGAATTAAAACTCAAATTATCATCATTAGGAAGCCCCGTAATTGTTGCGTGGAACGTGCATCGGTGTTTTTGTTTCTCATTATAAAATTACACTAGCGTTATCTAATTCCATCAGCTGCATTTACAACAAAGGCACGCTGATTCGAGGAGGTCTGATTTTGTTTTGTGATGCACTAAAATCAATGTGGGGCTGTTTTATGAACATGTGACTTGCTCTAATGGAGATTAGAAAAAACAACATATTAGGAATGGCTTAAAATAAACTTCAGAGGATGACAAGTAAGATTTTAAAAACCTTTGAAAGATTTTACTTCTGACAAAACAACATCCAAGCAAGTAAATGCATTCTTTATCTTGCAAAGCTTCAAATAGGCAGTTTATAATGATTTTCATTGATGGCCACCAAAAGAAAAGGTAAAGATAAGAAAGAAAGATATAGGCCAATAAAGGTAATGTTGTTGCTTCACACTGGGGTCTTAGATATTTACAAAACACTACAGCACAGCTTTTGTTTTTCCATTGTGCAACTGCTAATTCTTAGGATAATAAAGATTAGTCAGTACCAGAAGAAGGTGTTGCTGTGATGGTGTAAGCACTTACAAAAACTAGCTTAGCACTTGCCCCATGCTGAAATAAACCAGTCAGTGTGATGTGTGTGATGGACAACTACAGACACTGTGCAGACATAATGAACTGTAAGCACAGTGCACTCCTTTGGTTTGGCGGTGGGTTTCCTTGGACAGCTAGACACCGGACAAGAACCTAAAAACCAGGTTAAGAACATATAGTGTCATGTATTATCACACTGAGGTTGTTAGTGTTTAGCATATTGTTTATTTGCGTGTAAGAACGTGCTGTGATTTTCAACAGATGATTCCTGTTACAATATGTTGTTATCTGATTCAATAATAATAATAATAATAATAATAATAATAATAATAATAATAATAATAATAATGCATAATTTCCATTTAAGGCCATACTTGCAGTACCACACAACATTACCCTTTAAACTCTATAAAAGCTTGGCCCTTTCGAAAAACTTGGCCAACAAAAGCATTTAAAGAATCAAGCTTAATTAGTTTTCAAAATTACAATTAGACAAAACAGGAAGGAATTAATACATTTTCACTAGAAAGCAAAACTAAAATGGCATGTTGAGGGTAACACAAAGCAAAGAGCTGTGACATGTTCAAGGTTACCCTCCATCACTGAACTCTGAACTGGTCTGAAGTGGACACAGTGTCCTTGCCTCAAGCGCGTTCTGTATCTTCTGTGTTGTACATGCTGTAGGAGAGCACACTGAATAAACCACACCAGACTGACACGCTGTACATTGTGAGACTAGTATAAGGGACTTTGCCATTGTCACACTATCAGTAAGAGCATTTCTTTCCCAAATGCTCCCACTTAGAGAATATTAATGATTGTTTGAGGTGCATATGCTGGAGTGGGAGAATGGGAAGGTGAATAGACAGGCAGCGTCACATTTATCAGTTCCTATTTATCTCTCCTTGGGAGGTGGCAGGTTTACAGTAAATACCTTCTGTCCCCTAATTTCCTAATGATGTGGATAATGATGGAGAATGGCGGCGTCATTAGCAGGGACAGGCTCGGTGCATCACTCTGTCAGCGGCGTCTTTCCGCGGCCCCCAATGAGAAGTGATGGGCCCCAGCTGTTCCACACAGACGCCCCCCAAAACAGGCACCGAGCTCCCCCTGATTTAGACCCATTCATTCTCCAGATTCATCCTCGTCTCTATTCAAGGAGGTAGTTAGTGACTCGACAGTAGGGCTGTAGATAAACAGGTTTTTTTGGGGATGGCGGTAATATAACTGTAAATATGTTTATCACTAGAGGGCAGCACTGGGAAATATAAAATACCAGAGAACCCATTGGTGACTTTAGAAATCCAATGTTTCTGCTGAGATCTGGCTAAATTTCTTAAGTTTCTTATGAAGATAAACCATGTGTTGACAGACAAAGACAGGAGATCATTTACACATAAATCATTATTAAATAAAAAAATGGATGAAAGTATGCCATCTTGGTCAAAAACACGGAAAAAATTCCAAGTGGGTAAAAAGTCGAGTTGAATAGAATTTCAGCTTTGTGAATTTATTTTGTAATTCTCTATAATTTTTTTTTTTTTTTTTTTTTACTATTTTGGATTCTCTTTACTTTACTTATTTGTCAATTGTTTGTGAGAGTGGACATTAAAGACGCTTTCACACCTGGCGCCCATGGTCCAATTAAAAAATAAACCTGCAATAGACCTGCAGTCTGTTCTCATCAGACATAAAGAACAAATCTGGACTAATATCTGACACATCACAAAACAAATGACTCCTCAGATTATAGTACAGAGGACAGTAAAACAAAACGTGCATCTCATTCTCGAAATCCTTTAAATCACAGAATGGAATTGTTCTGTCTCCAGGGCCAGAGGACAGAGCTCAGCTGAGCACACACTGATCACTGAACTTTGGTCAGGTTTACCAAAACAATCCTTTATTAATCTATAAGTTTTCATTTTTGAGTTACTCATAATTTCAATGGCCCACTTCTGTTTATAAAAATCTAAATATGAATTTGTCCAATATCAGAGATCAGTCTTTTCAAATATTTATTCCATCTGCATCCAGTCCAAGAGTCCATAAACACAATATCACACACATACCTCACTTCACGTGGTTCCCAACCCATACCTCTGTACCATATCTGTGCACACCTAGGAAGTACCTTAGGGCTCGACACTGAACATTTTTACTATGTGGCTGTTTACAGTAGCTCCAGACCACAGCTCCATAATCCAGGACACACGTAGGAACTGTACTGCTGAGTGTTTATAGCCCAGATCACAGCATGTTTTGACTTTATTTATAAGAGCGCCAAGGATCTACCTGCTGACTCTGACAGGGCTTTAGAGTTAGTAAGGAACAAGAAGGAACAAGATGGTAGCCCCAAAGCAAAATTAAAGGTTTGTCAGTGTATGACTAGGTTTTGTGAAATTAATAACTTGAGTCTTCAAATCACATTTTATCTTCAATCTCATTTTGTTGCACCAGAACTAAACAATGTTTAGCATTCTCTGAAGATCCAGTTCATTTTCTGCAATAACAATATCATCTGCATACAGCAATATGCAAACTTTCACGTCTCCTACATTAATGCCCACCTCTGCCTCTTCACCTTCATCTACCAAATAATGTTGGAGACAACATGTGACCCTGTTTGAGCTGTGGGGAACCAGTCTCTTATTTATTTAGGTATTTATTCACCTGAACACAAGATACAGGATTATGATAACTAGCCTTCACTGAGTTATAAAATGTACCATCAATATCCATTTTTAATAACTGATATCTGAGGACATCTCTATTAACACAGTCGAAGGCTTTCTCAAAGTCTATAAAACATACAAAAGTAGAATATTCTTCTTATTTTCTGCCATTTATTCTGGTGGTTAGAGAATATGTGTTCAATACAAGCCATTTTCTTTCAGAAACCATTTTGTTCATCAACCAACAGATTAAGTAATTTCAAGTAACAATCCAACATCTCATTGAAAATACACAATTACAATTTAATAATACGGCTAAGAAGGCTTATCCCCTGTAGTTCATAGGTACTTGTGGGTCAGGGTTCTGAGATTTGGGAATTGGCTTGATCATTGCCATTCAAGGGGGACCAAACCCTGTTGATGAAAAAAAGTTTATACAGCACTGGGAACAGACCAGGCTGCACTAACAACTCATTAGAACAAATCCAGTAGCCTGGAGGTTTCACCTTGAAAACTGATTCTGCTCTGTTAAATATTTTTGGGGGAAGACCCCAGCAGCCCCAACTATCCAAAGGGAAAGAGAAGTTAATTTACAAATGTTAAGTCGTTTCACTGTGTGGCCCCTCCTCTAAAACAATCCTAGATCCGCCCATGGCCCTGCTTCACTTTACACCACACTCAACCAGGGGACCATGACGCAGAGCCACTGTGCTTCAGCAAACGTGCACTTCTTCAGCAACATGCAACAGCTTTGACACTCGTGCATGCGATGAACCGCATTACATTATTAATATTCAGCAAAAGTATGTCTTTTTTTATTTAAGAAAATACTTTTGCTTAAATTATTATAACAAAATAAAACTGTTTTTAGAGAGGAATAAAAAGAAACACATATCAAACAGTCATTTTTCAAATCTGCCAAGTTTCCAGAATGCACGTGCACCTGGGTCAGAGTGTGCGTCTGGATATGCACATTTTCACGCCTAGCACTTTTATATTTTTGGAGTGGAAGGTGGTGTACACATACTTTGTGTGCCTAAGCAAGCTTTATAAATGAGGCCCCTGGAGAGAGTTTCCAGACGCTGCTCAGTGGTCAAACATTGCTCAAAAACAGGTGGCCTCAGCAACATTGTACATTAAAGTGTAACCTTACATATGAAGTTAATTTAAACTTAAACAAGGTTCAGATTTTATGATAAAAGAGTGCCTTCAGGCACCATCCACA
This sequence comes from Neodontobutis hainanensis, assembly GCA_024349245.1. Classification (NCBI taxonomy): domain Eukaryota; kingdom Metazoa; phylum Chordata; class Actinopteri; order Gobiiformes; family Odontobutidae; genus Neodontobutis; species Neodontobutis hainanensis. The sequence goes on from JALDNG010000113.1 coordinate 37,533, forward strand.
GTTGTAAATGTGTTTTTAGAAAAAGTCTAGAGAAAGGCCAATAGCTGCCGCTTGATAGGCTGATCTGTCGACAAGGACAACTTTTTTAGCTGCTTGCAACGTGTAATTTATTTATTTTTATTTAACCAGGATAGTCCCACTGAGATTACAAATCTCTTTTGCAGGGGAGTCCTGGGCCCATGTGTGTTTGGGGGGGACTGTTGTACATGTCTTTGGTGGTAGGGAAAACCGGAGTACCCGGAGGAATCCTACGCAGAGACAGGGAGAACATGCAAACTCCACAGAAAGGCCCTGCCCTGGATGTAAATCTTAACCAAAGAGCAACAAACAAAGTCTTTTTTTTTATGTCAGAGAACAAACATTTACAATAAAAACACAGTGATTTTATTAAAGCAGAGCTATGTCATTGGGCTTATGAATAATACTCAGAAACAAGTGCATATTCTTCTAAACCTAATGAATCTGTGGGGTATATAGATTATCTTATTTCTACCACTGTCACTCCTTGTTTCTTTCTAAGTGACTAAACTAAGACTAATGCCTTGAGCCACAGACAGTTTCAAATGTTTCCTCTTCTATTTCCTTTTTTTTTTTTTACTCTCAACATTTCTTTGTCTCTTCATTGGGCCCGTTCCCTTTTGTCTGAGCCGTCTTAATTAGTAGTCTGCACCACGAGCCTGCTATCAGCCTGGTGGAACATGTTACAATTAGAGCTGATAGTCAAACGCTCCCCCTTTTTTTTCCGACAGATTAATTTAAGAGTGCGTCTTATCTCCAGGCCTTGCTTGTCCTGCGCTCAGATAGCTTTGAGTAAAAAGGATGTTTAAATATCTGTACAAATGGCCGCTGGTATTATCTGAACAAGGCTTAACAACTTGGAAAAATCGAAGAATAAAACCAGACATTTTCACTTGTGTCCAACTCATTTTGTTTTAAGTGTGAACCCTTCATCAGGAATATATTAGTAACTAGACAGAAAGGCTTATGCATTGTGCAAACCATAACTTCAATAAATTATAAACTCCTCATTCTCCACCCCCTCCCCCCAAAAATTTGTCAAAATTTCAAAGTCACCTCTGATGAATAGCGAGGTGATTAATTCATGATGGGATGCGCCACCTTGTCAGGCCCGGGCTCTTCAGAGCCTAATGGCAACACATGCATAATAGAAGGGCGCTTCAACCGTCGACGTCTGAACCGCTTCAAAGGAATTAACAATGGAGCCGTCAGCGCACATCTGCTGGGTTTGTTTGCTCAATAGTTGTTTCGGGGAAAAGTGGAGCTTGTCGTGGTGCTAATGTTGAAAAAGACAGTTGCTGTCAAAGGCTACAAGTTCGTTCAAAGCGTTGAAAGATTGGTCAAGGATGAGAGATGAGAAACTGCAATGAATAATCACCTCAAAATACCACTCTTTACATTTGTCTAACAAAACCAAACTGAGCCCAGAGAAGACAGAAGTCCATTCGATGCTCTTTTCTGTGATGGGGTGAGATTTTTCTCAGGCATGGACCTTGTAGGATCAAGAGAGATGTAAGAACAGCCATGTTTCTCTTTGAGTACACATACTTGTTAATTAAGATGCTCTTGATTAAAATTATGTTTCTATAGTTTGAAAGTAAACAAAACATCTGACCTATTTCCACTGGCTTTGTTCATAACAGCATGTCCTTGCAGGGCTACCATAGCATTTAATCACATCATTTAACACAAAGTAATTACAGGGACAATATTGCCTATACTTATGTCAATACCAATTCCAAATGCTTATAAATAAACAGCATATGCACCATAATGTTTATGGAGTGATAAGTTAAATTGACATTTCTGGGGGACTCGTGGATCCCCTGGTAGAGTTTATATCACCCAGGTTCAAGTCATATGCTCAATGTCATTGCCCCTGAGGTTCTTTGTTTCTCTTCCACGTCTTTTTGAAACTGATGGATGTGTTTGCTGTGGGTTTCATGTGATTGTGTAGATCACCCAAGTGTGCATGTTTTGTTGCACATACTTTGAAATAAATGGCTGGGTTCATTAACAGCAGCACTGTGACACATGGCTCTAATGACTGTAGCTTCTCTTTAGCTCAGAGCCTGAAGTCAGTTCGGCAGTGAGTGACCTTTTCTCCTGAGCCTCAATAACTCCGCGGCTGACAGTTTGAATGAGCGGATGGCGGTGGACTCCTTCATGGTGCGATGAGACTGCACTCGCTGCAAAATGACAACTGAGACTCTGCGTTTTACCTCCAGGGCCCAACTGTGACAGTCCCCACCATCGCCGCAGCCAAGAAAATCAGCCGTGAAGTCTGGGTTCAGGCTATCTGAGAGCCGACACCACTGAGCTGTCAGAGCAATAACCTTCTTCACTGTCAGCGACCCCGCCCACCCCCTGAACTTGCACCTGACCAGCCCCGGGGCCCAACGCTGTGCAAACACCTTGAGATCAGCAGACGATCGGTGACTTGTGTGAAACAGGACTCCTCAGAGCAAAGGCCACAGTGGACCAGCAGCACCATTTTAGTATATAAGGCTACATTTCTTCATTGTGAATTATGACCTGACAGGTTTCATACAGTCTATTCTGGTCTTTTAAGATGTTAAATGTGCATTGTGTCAAATGTTGTAGTCTACAGTTGAACAAAACACAAAACTATGTTCAATAGTGTCTAATCACCTCAAATGAACACTATTTAGCATTTGAGAGTCTTTCAAGAATAAAGTTTGTAGTTTGTATCCATTGGAGCCTGCAAGCGTGCATTCCCGCTGAGGGATGCAAGTGTGTAATGTGTCTCGATTTTTCAGCAATGTCCTCAACCCCAATCTATTCCGAACAAACAGGCCTTTTTTTTCCAAGCAACAAAACGCAACCAGCGGAAATCAACAACCGGCAAAAATGTAAAACATGTAAAACATATATAAAAAAAGAAAAATAAATGGAGCAGTGGCTCAGAGGTGGAGCAGTTGTCCTTCAACCGGAAGATAGATGGTTCGATTCCCGCTCTCCCCTCGGTTCATACTGTCGTTGTGTGCTTGGGCAAGACACTTAACCCCCCTTGCCTCCAGTGATGTTCCAGCTGTAACACTGGTGAATGGAACCTTAATGTAAGATGTTTTGAATGAAAGTGTCAACTAAAATAGTAAAATGTAACACAGGTGAATGGAAGTGGTTAATGTAAGTTGTTTTGGATAAAAGCATCTGCTAAATGACTAAATGTAAATTAATAAACCTTAAGTCTTTCTGTAGTAAATTTTCTTCACCTGACTGCTGTTGTTCTGATAAATCCAGCAAGTTTAGGAAACATTGCAACAAAAGACAGCATCATGTTTGCTGTTTTTTCTGTTTGGCCTTGTTCTGATCATAAAGAGGGAGAGTGACGTGGGCGCACTTTCATTAAAACTTAAAGAAAGTGCTTAGGGTGTCGTGACTGCAGTGCTTGATTTGTAACGCTGGAGGTGGGGGAACACAGAGAGAATATTTAGGGGAAGTATTCACCCAGCATTGAGAAGAAAAAAAAGGTTTATACATATGTTGTTATGAAGACTGCGTTATAGCTTTTTGTGTCTAAATGATGCCATTTTAATAAACTAATGTGCAATGTCTACAGGCTGAGTTATAAAGTGACTTGTGGCTTGTAGCCTTTAGCTAGTGAAGCCTAAATGTTCATAAAGAGCAGGTGAATATCAAGGCACTTGCCAGTGTTTTCCACTCACTCACTGACAACACACACATATTCAGTTGGTTACCATTTGTCAACATTATCTTGTTTAGGTGGAATGATTGATAAGCTAATGCCCCAAATTAACACAACACATGGTGGTGAGTGGTCCAAGGTTCCAGATGCCTGTTATTACAGAAAAAACAAATGTCACTGTGCAGTTAACACAAAAAACAAATATTGTTTAATAAGTGCTTTTGTATGTAAGACAACAAATGTGCCAAATATATTCATTCATTCATAATTATTTCTGCTTAGTCCCTTTAGGGGTCACAGGTGACTGGAGCCTATCCCAGCCACAAAGGCTAGTTATGACACTCATTCATGCTCACATTTATTCACCAGGGACACTTTAGATTTGCCAATTGACCTATAAATGCATGTGTTTTGACGGTGGGAGGAACCAAAGTACCTGGAGAGAATCCACAGTTACACGAGGGGACATGAAGACTTCTCACAGAAAAAATGGAGTTGAACCAGCCGAGGATGTTTTAGTTGCTGAGTCGAGCTTCGACAAGCGTATAATTTCACCCAAGTAAAGCCAACTATTGAAAAATAAAAGCCTTATCTGGCACAATGTCAAATCTTCACTTATAAGCCTTCAGTGTGAACGGGGCTAAACTCTGCTGGCATTTCTAATGACGCAGCCCGACTTGTCAGAGGCACTAACAAGATGCCGGTTGACTTAGCACCTCTGGAAATGTCAGCCCCGGAGCCAGTGGACGCCAGGCAGAGTGCCGCAGCGGGCACTACATTAGACTGGAGCGAAGTGCGACTGGCTCAGCTGCTGCCTGTTCAAAACGCCAAACGCACAGCCTCAAAACTACGCTCGACAGGACCAGACAAGCCGTGGAGAGCCCACCTCGAGCCTGGCGTCATGTTCTCACCCCCATTCCACCATATTACTGCCACATGTCTTCTCTTAAGCCATTTTTTCAGAGAGATGCTACAGTCCAGATGCTGCTCAATGCCTGATGTGCACTGGCGCTGTCCAGTGTGAGCCTTGTTTGTGTGTACGGCTTGATTAAACAGTAAAAAAAATCTAATTTCCGGTGGTTTCTCTGCTTACTAATCTCAACACAGAAAAAAATGAAGAAAAATGCATGACACATTTAGAGATTCATACCGTGTCAACACAAATACATTTTTAGTGGTTCCCAATTTTTCAGTGGAACCAAAAAGTGGGCCATGAGAGATGTTATATTTTGGGTTACTAGTAAAAATGTAAAATATTCAAAGTCAAGGACATTTAATAAAAAATACTGCTAATTTCAGATGTCCATGAGAGCAATTTAAAGTTTGAATGTCAAACAATTATATGAAGATAAAAAAAAATAAGAAAAAACCCAGATATTTTAGTTGAGCAGCCAGAGAATTTGTGCATGGTTAATATTATCTCCATAGTAACTACTTAAAGAGTGCATTACGTGCTAACACGGGTAGGATCTTACCAACCTGATCACATTTGAGCAAACCTACTCAAGCGTTTAGTAAAGTACGCGGTTGTCTGTATTCTCGTAAGACAGTTATTCAATGTTGTCAAGTCATCTACAGATCCCCTTTTATGAGCAGTTTTTGTTACAATCTCACTTACTTTTTGAACTTTATTTTATTTAATGTCATGCTTGTGCAATTTAGTTTATTTATTATTTTTTTAAGTAAAAAATTTAGAATGTTTTCTCTTGATTTAAGATTGTTTGTTTGAGGTTTCTCACAAGAACCAGACAAGCTTCATAAGAAGACCACTCTGATGGAACCAAAGCCCAAAGGGTTACCAAAGTAGTATGGTATGGTCATCTGTTGCTAGCCTGTTTAGAAAAAAAGAATACATTTAGTATTCTTTCTTTTTGAAAAGTTAGTGACGAACCCGTTTTGGCTTTGGACCCTTTCCCATAGAGACCCAGCTCCAGTGAAAACTAGGCTGAAAATAATTACGTTGAAGATAATATGTAATGTGCAATCCAAACTCAGCACATGAAAGTGTATTGGGGGCAACAAACTCACTTCACGTTCATCAGCGTTTTCATCAGTTGAACCGAACCAAACGCTGACATATTCATCCGCACACAGCTCGTCTCGGGAGTGTATGTCTCGAACAAACATGACAAACAGCAGGCGTCAGATGCAGCCATTTATCCCCGCAGACGCTCACCCTTGAGACCGTGTCCTCTCCGTTGATATTGCCTTCCGTGCCACTGCGTCGATTTAAAGATGTCGAGATAGTGGCGTCTGTGGGCCATTTTCAAAATCCTATTCTCACCCATCAAGTGCTAAAAACACAGTCTGTTATAAAACTGATTACACTTTTCACCGTTAATGTGCATTGTGAGAGAGAAAAAAAAAGACAAATGGGGGATGATACGGAAAACCTTGATTAACGTACGCCGCATTTGTGTATCAGAGGATATAGATCAAAAGTGTGGATGAGTAAACAGCCCGTTAGTGAGGCCTTGCTATTGTTGCTCGCCTTCCTTAATGCTTCACCAAACTGCCTTTCTGCTCGACTTCTATAAATAAGTAGCGCTAAATATGTTGCATCCTTGGGTTTGCTCTTGGGGGAGAGATAAAATGTGCTTGTCGGCATGTCTGACAGTATGTGTCGCGACCGCGCTGGGTGTCTTTTCAGCGGCAGCTCGTCTCCTTTAGCGTGAGTCACCAGAGTAATAAGAGAAGGCGTTTAGGCATGGTTTGATGCAGTTTTGGATGGTGCAGTGCACATCGGGCATCGGGGCAGAGCAGGGGCAGTTCAAGCGAGCGGCAGCTGGACAGGAGCAGATGCACTTCTCCAAAAAAAGAGAAGACGTGTGGCAGAAATGTAGGGGAAAGAGGGCGAGAATGTGACGGCAGGAATCTGGAATCAGCTGCTTGTATCTACTTGTAGCTCTTGTATTTAGTTTGAAAACACAAAGGAAATCCCCAATGTCAAGTTTAAAACAATGGCTGTTTCTAACAACCCTGGCACTGTCAGTTGAAGGTGCTTTAAAGTTCAATAGTGTATAATTAGATCAAAATAACGCTAAAAAAATAGGCCCTATCCCAATATGCACACAATGCCCATTTACTGAAAGTGTATTAAAAAGGAATACAGTGAAAGGTTCCATAGGTTTCAATAACTGGAATGAACATGCCTCTTATCTACAAACTTTTTGTAGGTTTTTTTGCTAAACAACCTGCTGGGTTAATCAGAAAGGAAATAAGCAGATCTTTTGAATTTTTTTCTGTGTACCACACAATAGAGTATTGATTTTTTTTTTTTTTTTTGAACCAAGGTCCAGTTTGTTTGTTGTGTACTGCAGGTTTGGTGGTAGTTCAGTCCGAATGCAGAAAGTCAATAAACCCATAGAAAAGTGAACGGAGGAAACAGGGAAAGTGGTCAGGTTTAAAAATGCACAAGACTTGCAGATAATGTTCTATTTTTAGCTCTATGCTATGGCAGATGCCTCCTGTGAACCTGACCATTTCCTAATGTGTATTATAGTGATTTAAGTTATGTCTTAAACATGGTTTCATTAATTCTAGATTAATAATTACATCCCATTCACCACAGTAAAAGCTGTCGATTGGAAGGGAAAGTCTGCTTTTAAAAACTACTATGAAACCAAAAGTTACTGAACCTAACAAATGAGGCGTAACAATTTGTCAGTTCGGACATTCAACTAATAAAATGAGGCTAAAGCCCTATTAATAAAAACAAACTTTATAATCTATTATGTTTACAGGTAACAAAATCATGGCTGCAATGTCAAAAGGTGAGCAGTCTTCACTTTACATTGAAGGCCCACTATCAAACAAGCACTGACCCTTTATAAAAGTTGAGACAAGTTTGCTTCTGTGTTTTTGGGGTTAAATCCGGTCTCATATCTCGCTGGTCGCCATTAGCGAAAGGGCTCGGAGGCACAGGTTCAGTAGATTAAGACTGGGGATTTCTCTTGACCTTTGTGCCAAATGCCATGCTGTTTGAGGTGTACAAACATAATTAGATCTGATCATCTTGTAACCCTCTAATCTTTGCATGGACAGTTTTTGTGTGTGTGTGCGTTCTTTGCAAATCGCTGCGGTTCATTAGTGCCGTTAAGATGTGTAGGGCACAGGCTAATGATATAAACTAGCGAGGTTGAAATAATCCGGTTGTTTCTCTACGATGCACACAACTGTTGCGTGGCTCATTTTTTTTGTGTAAAAGCGAGCCCTGTTGTTAATGAGTTTTTTCTCATACATCACTGTTAAAAAAAAAAAAAAAGAAGCAAATACCGCCGCATTTTTCCAGCTAATGTAGTCACCAATCCACAGTGACATTTGCCATTAGCTCCATGCTGAATTCAACCGGCAACAAAAGCACAATCATTCCCAATTAACGGAGGCATCAAACGGTGGAAATCCGAGATGGAGATTTTACTGGCTGTAAAAGGTCAGGCTTGAGCGGAACAAGGCAAATTTGCAGGATTTATCAGAACTAATGGGAGATTCGTTGGACCAAATTAACTCTGGTACACAACCCCAAAAATGCATTTGTTTTGGGACAGACATTCAAATGATCCAGCCATGGCTTTTGGATTAATGATGTGTCTTAACCCCTAAAGACCAACATGTAGAAAAAGACAACAGAAGAAGTACGGCAGATTTACACGAGGAAAAAGAAAGTTGTGGCCCGACCAGATGCATCTGTATTGGGGCAGCAAAACTCCTATTCTAACCAGAAATACACGTCACAGGGAATGATTAATAGCTTGTGTTTGATGCTGAGATGTCCATGAGATATGCTTTTTATTATATTTTTTCAGTTCATGGGGGCCTACATGCTCTTATCTCCTCACACATATATGTCTCACATTCCATCTTGTAGTTCATGTCCCATTTTGGCATTATTGACTTAATTCATTAATCTTATGCATTGGCTTGCATTTGTGGTTAGCTCTAAATGTTATTTAAAGGTGCATTGCTGTTATGTGACCCCAAACAACAATGCTGTGTCTAATGTTACACGTTACAAATCCACAAGGTGAGTCTCCTTTGAAAAAATAGTCACTACACACACAGGCACTGTATGATTCTGCTTTGCTCACACAAAGGTTGAAAAGGTAAATTTTTGCCATGCTTTTAGTCTACTTCTTACATTATTCTACTTTGTGGACAACTACCTCAGGAACTTTCAACTGATTTCCACATGTGCAAACACGCTATCAAATAAATGGATGCACAAACAAAGGGTGAAGGGCTGAAGGGTGTAAATTATGTGACATTTTTGTGTCTTAATGCCTACTGTTTTTTGGTCTGAGCAGCATCACGTCAGGAAAATGGAACAAAGCCTCATTTAACTAAACAATAGGGCTACTCTGTTAGGACCAATATGCCAACAACTGATGCCATAACTCAGTAGCGGTTTTGGGCACGGGCGAACCTGGCAGCCGCCCGGGGCGTCAATTACATTAGGGGCGGCAGCACGAGCAGATTAATAAAAAAAAAAAATAATAAATAAAAAATAAAAAAAATCCTCTGCGTCGCGAAGCGGTTTTTCATCATTTATATCATTTCACTGTGTGTGTAATTGGCAAACTGGCGCTCCCTGCAGCTGCCGGCGCCCCTGCTTGCTGTAAATGACATGTACCATGCACAGAAGCTGTGTGTTGTGAGAGAAGTGTAAAAGTGGGTGGGGCGCGAGGCGCGGGTGACATTTCACCTATGGGTCTCTCTCAAATGGAACGGACAGGGCGGGGGGGAGGGTGGACGGGGATCCACACTATATAATTAATAATAATAGGCTAAAGTCAGTCACACACCTAGACTTTCTTCCAAATAATGCACATTTCATTAATAATGTTATAATACAGGCCTATAGTTCCTGCAAATTAAACTAGGTAATACAAAACAATTATGCGTCATCAAGGTGAATTGGTTTAGTCTGGGATGGGAAATCTGTTGATTGTCGAGTGCGGCGTGCCAAATAAACAGAGATGGATTAAAAAAAGGTCTAAGCCATCAGGTGCCCAATTTCGAAAAAAAGAAAAGAAGAAGAGAATGAACGAGCAAAAGATAAAGGTATGCAACTATGTTCTCTCTCTCTGTATGATTACAGTATCCATTTCATGAATAAAGGGCTAATGACGTTAATTGGTGGTGGGTATAACTCTTTGTTAGCCTTTTTGCTAATGATGCTTGCTATGCTTATACAACAATAATTTGGTTTCAACTCACTCACGAGGTCTAATTTATAATATTGTACTTTGCAATAAAACTGTTACAAGTTGAGTTATCATTTCTACCTGTTGGTTTAACGTTAGGTCCTGTAAATAACCAACAGCATTTTCAAATCTGGAGGTTAAAGACAAACATTTGCTATTTATTTGCTACACAGTGTGCTAAGTATAGTTTCCTAAGTATAGTTTTACAAGTCCTAACTAAAAGTGTGTCATGCATAGAATTTGAGGCAGTAACTAAAGAGCTAATGGTTCCTCCATGAAAGTTAGAATTAAAATATTCTGAAACCCAAAACGTTTTTGGTGATTAAAAAATAAAATCCCATTGTTTTTGCCTGTACATATAATTTAAAGTCATTTTATTTTTTAAACAACTGAGTCAATATATATATATATTTACCATTTGTTTCTATGCTCTAAATGTTTATGTAACCCTTCTATTATGTTTTGAGTCAATTTGACCCCAGGCTGTTTTAGCTTTCTAAAACATTATCCTGTGGTCTTATGATTTCAAATGCAACTCAATTGCAATTTCAGGGGCACTTCTAAAATATTTTGGAGCATCCTCTGCCACTGGTCAGGATGAGCCAACCACCTCCTCCGCTACACATTGGTCTCCACAAATATCTGATATTGAGAATGAAGACCTCTTTGCCTCTACTTCTTCCCAGCATGAGCTTTCGTGTGTGTGTGTGTGTGTGTGTGTGTGTGTGTGTGTGTGTTTGTGTGTGTGTGTGTGTGTGTGTGTGTGTGTGTGTGTGTTGGGGAGGGGGGGGGGGCGCTCAAAAGGGGTCTCGCCCAGGGTGTATTTCACATTCTCATTGGGAAAATAAGAGTGAGTAGAGGTATTCAGAGAACTTATCCTTGTTCTTTTGCATTTTTTTCTGTAGAAAGCTCCAAGTCTATATGGAGAGATGAAGCATAGAGTAGCTTCAACAATGCTAAAATGAGGCTAGCTAAGATTGTGATGAAGAGATGGCCATGTTCTGTCCCAGCTGAAACACCAAGTGGTTTTAGAATTTGGTATACACGGTTTATACGATTTGTTTGGATCCCCTTTTGACTTTCCCTTTCCCGATGTGATACCTTGGTCTCCCTGGTCCTAAAGCAGCATACACAAAGCCTAAGGGCAAAGGACAACTCAACCTCAAATAATCATGGGACAATCGCTCCATTAACATGGGTTGGATAACAGTCTACGTAAAAGCAACGTTGACTATACATATGGTTCTAACCAAAACCAGGAAGTACAACCACATCAGTCCAGTTTTAAAATCTCTGCACTGGCTTCCTGTTGCTCAGAGAATAGACTTTAAAACAGCACTGCTGGTTTACAAGTCTCTAAATGGTTTAGCACCAGAATATATTTCTGAAAGGCTAGTTGCTTATGAACCTCCTCGGACTCTGAGAACATCTGGTACAGGCCTTCTGCTCGTGCCCAGAGTTAGAACTAAACTAAACCTGGTGAAGCAGCAAGAATCTGGAACAACCTCAACTTTAACAATGTTCAGAGGTTAAAAACCTTCCTCTTTAGCTCTGCCTACACCACAACTTAAAGTGTTTTTTATCTGCACTCTTCTTTTAAAATGTTCTATATTGTTCTTATGTTTCTTAATCCAAATCTTGTAAATTGTCTTTTATTTCCGTAAAGCACTTTGAGTTACCCAGTGTATGAATTGTGCTATATAAATAAAATTGCCTTGCCTTGCCTGCATAGATATTTTTCAGATGTACTAGTCACTTATACAGTGGAAGAATTACACTTCAAGTCTTCAAGATGTTTGATGATGTGACGGTATATTTATTTTTAGTTCAATTCATTCATTCAACACATTCTCTGCTATTTGTTGACTTTGATACAGACAATGTTAAGGAATTGTCACGAATTTAGTTTTCTTACTTTTTCTTGTAAACATTAAACAAAAAAAATATAATTTGCATGTGTTTGTGTCTGTCCAATGCAACCACACCTTTTGAAACACAAAAAAGATTTCTCCACAAATATTTTATGATTGTGTAAAATTGTATGTGTCCGAAAATGTTTCCCCACCACTGAACATTTGATTAAGCAAATGTGTGGGAAATGAGTAACACTGGAAAGGGAAACCTCCTGCTGTGACATTCAACCAAAAAATATGCAGAAACTACAGCTCTGAAACAAATTACTTGAAATGAGAAAAAAAAACACTGTTTTGAGAAAATAAACCAAAACAAAAACAGAAATATATAACATGGAAAAAATGTCATTTTAGATAAAAAAATATAAAATTCGTATTTTACAAAAAAATGGTCTGCCTTTAATGTAAATGAAAATGTAAAAAAAAAAAAGAACTTTATTTATATTTTCATTGTTATTATTATTATTATTATTATTATTATTATTTAACATACTGTTTATTTATATAAATGCTGAAAAGTATAAATCTATTGTGTCTACTACTGTAAATTTAAGAAATTAATTACTGTGAATGGACCAGACCATACTGCTGATATACAGTATGTGGTTATGACCCACCGAGGCGCCCTTTTACTGATTATTTCTGACTTGGTAGAACATGAATAGATCTCCATGCATGTAGCTGTATAGGATTAGCTGGGAGAGTATAGAAAGCTTGTAAGGGCAGTGTTGTCTGCCATAGGCTTCCAACCGAAGGCCTTAAACTCTCACCGTTGTTTCCACACGGCTGCCTTCTTGTGCACGTTTGCGCCGATAGAGTTGTGTTGAAGGGTGATGAGGTTGTTTGAGCTGTACTACTAATGTACCGACACTGGGAGGGAGGGAGGGTTTGGCATATGGTCACATGAGAAGGCACTATCACGACTGACAGTGCCAAAGCCCCTCTGCCATGTGTGTGAGATACATCGCACGGCAGTGGCAGCAAACCCGGATGCTGTGCTTCTGAAGGTTGTACATTGGGGTTGTGCCTGAGAAGGAGGGGGGGCAACACCATGGCCTGAATAGCAACGAGACACCTTTTGATTTTAGATTTTTTTTTTTTGGCCGGTTGGCTGGCAGGCTGGCCGGACATAAGGCAGGGCGGGGCCTGGGGATAATGACAACAGAAGGGAGAGGGGCCTGACAGCTGGCAAATTCTGCCCCAATATGTTTCCATGAAAGAGGCGAGGAAATTTCTGAAGACGCCACGCTCCGACGACACGCTCGGCGGCGAAAGGGGGAGATTAAAAATAAAATGAGTTAACATCTTGCCTGTTTTTACCCCACAATGCACATTTGAGCAGCACAGGGGGGAAGTAGAGGGTGAAAGTGGTCGTACAGCAACACAAATACACAGTGTCAGGGTAAATTAATAGTCTGTCAATTAATGGGTAATTGTGTCATTTTTGATACCAAATGTATTCTTATTTTTATTTAAAATCTTTTCTTTATGCTTTTGATGGATGCTATGTCTAACTTTATTATTGTCTTATAGTTTGGCAGATTTGGTCCAAGTGCCATTTACATTTGAGTGTGTTATTGATGTGTGTCCCTCCGGAATTTGAAATAGTCCCTCTATGTTGGTGAGATTGAGTTCCAGTGTCTTTGATTATTATGAGTCCAATTATTAAGGCTGTAGCTCCTACTATGTAAACTGTTGCCTTAACATCGATTCAGAGGATCCAGAGAGCTGCAAATAACATGAAACACTCTTTTGTGATTGTTATTTTGTTTGCTTTTCCAATCACTAATTATTATTACTAACCCACAAGGTAAGCATTAGCATTTAGCTGCAGTAAAACATAAGAGCTATCAGTTTTATATTTAATTACTGTTTTGTGTTAAATTGTTAGACATGTTGGATTATCTATTATTAATAATATGTCTAGGAACACTGGAGGGACTATGTCTCTCAGCTGACCTGGGAATGCTTCAGTATTCTCCTGGAGCTGGAGAAAGTGTCTGGGGGAGGTCTGGCATCTCTGCTTAGACTGCTTCCCCTAAGACAAGAACAATTTTGACGTAAGATATAAATCATATTCAGAGCAATCCTGGTATGTTTTTATTTACAAGGCATTTTTAGGCAAACTCCCTGAGTACTTGTCATCTTTGTTAACCATGAAGCCCAGACACCACAGCTCTGTTCTGCTCATCTGCAGTTTGCTGTGCCCAAAGTATGGACTGAACTGGGAAAAACAGCTTTTAGGTTTTCAGCTCCCTCTGCACGAAACTATCTTCAAAATGATTTGAAGATTCAGAGCATTGTTTCACTGTATTTGAGGTTTACATTGTCTAATTGTTGTAACTCAACAATGCAGCTGCCTCTTGGCCAGCTTTCTCTTGAAAAACAGATTAGTGATCTCAATGGGATTACCTGGTTAAATAAAAATTAAAAATCCTTTAAAGCTTTCATGCAATGCAGTAAACACAAATAAAAAGGAGAGTAAATCATAGTGCGTGTTGATATGAGTGGCTGGAGGTAAAGCCACATAGACATTTTTGATTTGCCCAGATTTCTGAACTTTAGAGAGCTACAGCAGTTTCCTCCATTTTGGGACCTTCTCACAAGTTCAGTCAGTCTGTAATAGAGCAAAAGCAATCTTTTATTCACAAAGCAGGTGCTGTTTGATGCTGTCTAAAACCAGCAACAGCTGTTGCTCTGCTCACTTTGTGCGAGTGTATTTAAAAAAGTGCAACAATTTTACTTTTCTTATATTTTGGAATATGACATTTATCACAAGAACAAGATGATCCTCATTTAAAAAAAATACTATTATTTTCCTTTTAATTGTTCACCCCGGTGAGTATTCTCCATTTTCCAATCAACAAAATTCGGCAGTATGTGGCTACAGACGTAGCTTATCACCTACAGTGTGTGACTGTGGAGTGAAGGAATAATGGCCTATGAACGCTTTGAAACAGGAAAGACTCCTCACAGAAAGGCCAGAGTTGGCCGAGGATGTTGTTTTGTTAGCCAGCCGGGGTTTGAACTTATGACCTTCTGCCACTGTGCACCCCTTAGATATTTTACATGTATAAAATTCACCAAGAAGAATTAACCAGTGACATATAAACTCTATTCAACCACTTTCACAATAAAGATAAGTGAAAATATTTCAAAAACAAATGTGTTATTAAAGCATGTATTATCAACTACAAACTTTTCAATTTGTGCCCAAAGCATTTAAGAATGTCGACACACATAAAATAAATGGACTATAGATAATAGGAAGCATAAGGGGTGTGGTACAATACACTTTTGTGACACTTAACAATTTATACACTGTATAAGCAAGTCAGATGGACCAGGTCCATACTTTACTGCTCCAGTAAAAAACCTTTGCACTAAAGGACTCCAGCATCAAATCATTTCAAAAGTGTCCATGCACAGATTGTGGCCACTCTCTGATAATCACTTCTTTCTTGTTTCATGTAGCTCATTCACAGATGTGGCCTGAAGTGTTTTAACCCACTTCCTATCGTTCCTCCGTCTTTTTCTTGTCTGCTACATGTTTCTGAGCATATTGGAAATTTAAAATGCAAATCTACACCCCCCTCTTTCCTGTTTTCACCCTTTTTTTCTCTACCTCCAATCAGGGTGCCTCTAATGAGGTGTAAAATATGTGCATTAATGACAGAAAGTTGTTTAGATCCAGGGTAGAGTTAATTGGTTTTAATGGCGGTTTACATCCATCTGTTGAAGTGAGACAAGCAACTACTTCATCATGACTCCTCATTAGTCGCTTTGTTAGCAGTGTCTCTCTGCTGCTAAATACCAGCACACCTATTGTCTCTGAAAACATGTGCTTTAGTTAAGCCACAACAAAAACGAGACAGAAGTATGACCTCATTTGTTTAGACTTGTTGTTCATTCACATCACAACCATGTTCCTGAATCAAAAATATATTCACTTCATTTTAGAGAGTCTTTAGGCTTTGTGTTGTTTATTTATATTCAGGTCTAAATAGTGCCACAAGAACCATAATCTAAATTTGAAATGCTTATGTCTCAGAAAAACGCTCTACAGTTAGTACCCCAACCCTTCATGAACACAGAGGCAATTAATATGCATAGCCCGCATAAAAGCTCTAAAGTGACCTCCCTACATGACAAGGTTCAGTATACATTCCTACTGTGGGCTACACTCGTGGGACCAGCTCACCGCTGTTGCTTAATTAGTGTCTTCTTGCTGCAGATTGGCTTTTTCTGGAATTCATGCGTCAGGGTCACGGAGGTCATGCAGTGCGCTCGGAAAGTGTGGCTGCGGCGATGACAGAATGGCTGCCATTACCGGGATATGGATGTAATTCTCTAAACAAGACTTCAGGAACTCATGGGGAAATAATAGTGATTTGTTAAAGTTTAGTGGAATTTAGTAGTAGTAAAATTTCTCTCTATGAGCAGTGTGGTCTGATAAGTCATGTGGCTCGGTTTGTTGTAGTTGGTCAAGTTCAACCATGATCTATCTATTCTACTTTTGTTAATCTTCATCTCTTTATAGGCTTTCCATGTTACATATATACTGTACATCACTTTTAGGCCTTTCACACCAGCCACGCTCTGTTCCAGTTTTGTTTCAGGTTAAGTTCTGGAGACCAAAAACATCTGGTGGTTATGGTCACGGGTCCTATGACTCTCCTTTCTCTGTGTGTGTGTTGAGTCATTAAGTGTTTTATTAGGCAATGCCTTTCGTTGTGGGACAGACCCTTGCATCTCTCATCAAGTGCTGCACTGTATTCTGAGTCATGGGAAAAGCAAAATAGTTGTCAAAGGATCAGCGGGAAAGGTAAGTGAACTGTAGAGAGGGATATAAAAAGATATCCAAGGAATTGAGAATACCACTTAGTTGAATCCCTCATTTTTGTTGGTCTACCTGACCTTGGTTTGGACCAAGGTCATGAAAGGTACACCATTCCTACAGTTAAACATGGAGGTGGACCTGATGTTTTGGGGATGTGTGAGCTACAAAGGCACAGGAAAAGATGAATGCAGCATGTTCTCAAAAAATACTGGAGAAAAATTTGCACTCATCAGCCCAGAAGCGTTGCATGAGACGTACTTGGACGTTCCAACATGACAACAATCCAAAGCACAAGGCCAAGTCGACCTGTCATTGGCTACAGCAACATAAAGTGAAGGTTCTGGACTGACCTCAGTATCATTGAGTCACTCTGGGGAGATCTCAAACGTGCAGTTTATGCAAAACAGCCCAAGAATTTACAAGAACTGGAGGCTTTTTGCCAAAAAAATGGGCAGCTTTACATCTTAGAAAATAAAAAGCCTCATCCACAAACTACCACAAAAGACTTTAAACTGTTATTGATGTTAAAGGTGTCAATACACAGATTTTATTAAGAACTGGGGTATGTAAACTTTTCATCAGGGTCATTTAGGTAGTTTTTGTTGTCATTATGATTTAAAAAGAGTAAACACACTTGTTTGACAATAAATGGCTTCACCTAAAAATAACTATGAGTGAAAGAAAAGCTTTTATGTTATCATTTATATATTTTGAAAAATGGCCAAAAATAAATAAATAAACAAATTCTGCCAGGGTATGGTAACGTATGAGCACAGCTGTAGGTCTTGTAGTTGTTCTTTGGCAACTAGTTAGGTGACCTTTTCAAAACTCTAGAAAGACTTTCCTTGTGTCATATTACTTTCTCTGTTTTATAAGTAAAAAACTGTGTGGCTTTTGTAGTAGTTTTATTGGTTGTTTTGAAGGGCTCAGTGGTAGAGCGGTCGTCTCTCCCCACAGTTGATACTGTTGTTGTGTCTTTGGGCAAGACACTTAACCCACCTTTCCTCCAGCGGTATTCCAGCTGTAACACTGGTAATTAGAAGCATAATGTAAGTCACTTTGTCTAAATGACTAAAATGTAAATGTAAGAAATGTTTTATTTTGGTCGTTCACTGCGTCTTGGTCCTGTGTTGCTTCCATCTAGCAAGTCGTATGTAACACTGGCAACATAAAGCAGCTCAGAGATTTTGTTGTTTTAACTGTTTTTCTTTTATATATATATATATATATGGTGGGTTAAGTGTCTTGCCCAAGGACACAACGACAGTATGAACTGCGGGGAGAGCGGGAATCGAACCACCTACCTTCCGGTTGAAAGACGACTGCTCTACCCACTGAGCTACTGCCGCCTTAGTACTAGAGATAACTTTGTTTACAAATGCAAATGCTAAGTACATGTGAACGTTAACGGTTGTGTCAATAAAAACTTTAATAAAATCAGCAGATAAATGAGGCATAAAAATACAGAAGCGAAAATAATATCTGGTAATTATAAGGTCATAATTATGAGAGAATTTTCTCATATTCTCATGTTTTGCAAAAAATGTTTAGCTGGGGACCAAATTTTTTGGGTGGGATCACCAAGTTGATTTGTAATAGTGTTCAGGTCCATTAAAATCCCATCAATGTGATTCAGAAGCAGAGATACAAAATTGCATATTGTTGAAGATCTGGTGCTAACTTTCAACAGCAATGATTGGTCAATCACACTATAATAGGAAATCTTTGCATACTCTTTTAATATATCCTTTTTCAAAGTTTTTGTTGACTGAGCATTAATCTTTAAAAAAACTAAAGTTTTGTAAGACATTCATGGCTCAATAGGTCTGTGTTCTCAACCTTGTATTGTTCTTGTGATAAATTTATATATTTCAAGAGAAAATAATTTGACACACTAGATCCCTTATATCTTTGTCAACACACTCTAGTCTCATTCAGGACTTCGACTGTATTAACATCTTGGAACTCTCTGTTGGAGAATTGTTGATGTCTGTTTAAATGTAAAATGGTAATTTGTCTTCTACTACCTGCTTCTGAGAAGAGAAACGGTGTCAATGATGCTCTTGAACTCCTGTTTGCCGGCTGCTATGCAAATGAGTCTGGGTGAGAGGAAAGCAAACAAATGTGCTAATTGCTACATGCTATTAGCGTAGAGCCCCGGGGATTACCTGAAGAGCTCTGAGCCGGTGCTGAGAGGCTCCACCTGAGAAAGAAGGACTGGAGTATAAAAGGCATTTTAACCAGGAGTGCTTGAGTGTTTTTGAGGAGTTCAAAGGGCAACTAATGACATGTCTGTTCTCTGCTGCCATTTCGTTAGCTCTGAGCTTTTAAGGCACACATGATGTTTTTCTCATTGGAGTAAAACAAAGTGGCTAGCTTAAAGTACTTTTTCCACTGAGGGGTTGGGTCAGTTAAGCACAGTGCACACGCAAGAATGATGTGGACAAATAAACCTGCTGTGGGCGAGGCCAATCTTGATTTAAAGCCTTAGACCAAACAAGATCAAGTAAAAATGAGTTCCAGTCTGAGATGAGACCTTTAAAAAGTGGTGGTAAGATTGGTCTCATCTACAATACTAAATGTTAGCAACCACTTGAGGCTGAAATGTTGTTGACACCAGTTCCCATTTGCTCTTCGTCAAAGAGGAGTCTAACGTGCAATGCTAAAGGACAGCTGATACTAGCGGCCTGCTGCTCATTGGCGGAGGCGGTGGGGTTTAGGGCGTTATCTGTCAGAGTGTAGCCAATGTGCTGTGGCCCGCAGTGGATAAACAAAAAAACAAGCTCGAGGCTTAATGCATAGCAATGAGGCCAGACAGATGTGAAACTCCACTCTGGATTTTACAGCTTCATTGCTCTCTGCAACTAGTCCCTCTGTCTTTCCCTTCAACATTATGAACACATCAGTTTCCACGATGCCACACAGAATATGTCAACATAACCAGTTATGTTTCTGCAAAATGAAATGGTGGTTAAGGCCAAGGTACAGAACGAAGACCACCAGTTGTCTCTATAGTTTCCTACAGCCTTTAAAAACATCAGCTCCGAGAATGCAACTCGGGAACAATAGAACATTTTAGGTTTACGTTGGCGATAAACCACGCACTCACCTGGATTGTAGCGGACTAACAACCTTTTCTGTCTTGTGGACCCCCAGAGGTCTATTTTGTCATACCATTAGTACCCCCTCATATGTGTCAATGATTCTTCAGAAAGTGGTCTTATAAATTGTATGACATCTGATTAGTGTATGTGGCCCATAATGTCTGCTGTGACTTACATTAATCATGTTAGTAACATAACTGACTGCCATAAAACTGTAAAATCAAAGGTGAAGACTGAACAAACTTATTCAAAGAGGCTCTAATAACATACATAATAATGCAGTTATTGTGCTACCGACTGAAACTACTGACCTGGAGAAGTATTTATGTTACTACATAGCTTTTTTGATTGTTGAATTACTTCATTATTTCTCATTTCCTTCAGAAACAATGAAAATTCTACAATTTATATTTTTATTCACTGTTGTCTAATATTTGTTTAGTTAAATAATTAAATAATTTAAGTATTTTTTTTTTTCAGTCACATTACTGATAATAAAATCTAACACGTCAATAAAGAAGAAAAGGTGTTAGTAAAAACATCTGGACTCAGTTTTCAAGGTGAAGACGTTTTGTCCTCTTACTTTTGACTCTTACATTTGGAGTCACACCTCCCTTTCATGACCTCCCTTTAGAGACATAAGCTCAGCTCTCTCACCAGTTGAACTCAGAATTGATAAAGTCTCTTGGAATTAGAGACAAAACGTCTTCACCTTGAAAACTGATTCCAGATCTCAAACCTTTTCTTCAAGATGTCCTGGATGACTGAGAACCTTCACAGACACGTCAATAAAGACATCTCAAAACTATTCAACACAAAAGTAAAGAGAAAACCAAATTGTTTCATTGCAGTTTAAGTTTGCAGTTTTCTCAGTTTAAGTTTGCAGTTTTTCTCATTTTTATCTTGTAGTACTGTATTAATTAGTGAATGAAATCAAGCCTTTAATTAGAAACTGCCTGTGAAGTGAGTGTGTTTGTTCAGTGACAGATAGAGATTGAAGGATTGCCCAAGGATCTGCATCAGAGATAACGGACTGTAAACACAACTTAACTCTAACAAAACTAATTTTTTTAACTATGAACAACAAAAGTGTCTTTTACAGACATAAACAAGTGTCCTACTCACATTTCCAAAGGCACGGTGTCAACTGAAAAGTTAGTCCGTTCCATCAGACACAGACAACGTCAGTGATGGATAGGATGTGTTCGGGCGGGTGGGAAACACTGTTGTAGACGACAGCAGGTGGCCGCAGCATTGGGAGAAAGCTTGCTGCAGAGTCGGAGAGTTTGTTAGCCAACTACATTGTGCTCCAGCTGGGATCACGCAGTATGTTTGAATTATAGATCTAGTGTGAGTTTACTGCAAAGAAGTATATTATCGTATTTATATTTAATTTGTCTTATAAAGATAGATATAAGACACATTTACACAAATGTATGAGACAAAAAATTTTAATTTAAGAATCGTCAAGATTTATGTAAATTCCTGTGGCTGTTTAAAAAGATAAAAAGTCAGATTTAATTCTGTTAGAATACAAGTCTAGTGTAACTCAGTGAAAGCAGCTGTGTCAATTGAGTGCAACAGTGTTCTTGTTGAACTATACATGTAAAGTACAAATATGTTCCTTTTCAAAAAGCTACACTCGATGCTGTGTAGCAATACATTATGGGGGAACACTGTGCGTCAAACACGGCAAGAATTGTTTTAAATAACCTCAGTAGGTGATGTAGCTTAATCAACCGCACTTGGAGGTTATAAATATGAGTGGCGCAGAAATGTCTTCATGTTTCGTTGTTGGCAAGGACCGGATTGTGTTGTGTGTGCTCAAGAAAACCTCAAATCAAATCCAAATAACGAGTTTCAAAGAGAAAGGGAAAGAAAAGAGAAAGAGAAGTTGTGCTTATTTTTAAAATCATAATGACAACAAAAACTTCCCAAATGACCCTGATCAAAAGTTTACAAATGATTTTGCCTGATAACATGCACAAGTGACACAAACAGGTTTGAATGTCTACTAAAGGTAACCATCCTCACCTGTGATCTGTTTGCTTGTAATCAGTGTGTGTGTGAAAGGTCAGTGAGTTTCTGGGCTCCTGACAGACCCTTGATTCTCCTTTGCATCTTATCCAGTGGAAAATTGTTCGGGAAGTAAAAAGAAACACAAATAACTTGTAATGAAATACAGGACTCTCTGAAAAAAGTGGTGTGGCTGTTTCAAGATGTTTTTGATTTACTTTAGGCCAATCCAACTATAACCCGTTCAAATCCTTGAACGGGTTGTAGTTGGATTTGAGCAGGTTTTAGATGGAATCATCTATACTGGTTCAAATCCAGGTAAAACTTGTTCAAATCCAGCTAAATTTATTATTGAAATTTAAACAGGTTTTAGGTGGATTAGAACTTTAATGAATGGTGGCTTGTGTCAACATTTTTGATTTGTAAATAATTACTAAAACAAATCAATTCAAAACTTTATCACAGATGATTAAAGTGTGCAGTAGTGTGACGTAAACTGAACCACAATAACTTCAACCATAGTAATCATGGAAATAACTTAAGTCCTGGGAGTCCTGGATATCGCAAGAGCCTGTGCCTTGCTACTGGACTTACCTATGGACTACCTAAAAGACCTGAAAAACACATGTAAGGTATTTCAGAAGGTATTGCTTGTGCAAATAATACTACTGACATCATGCGTCTAGAGGCCTGCCTCGTTTCAATTAAAACATGGATGTCTCAAAACTTCCTCCATTTGAACTCGGATAAAACAGAGCTCTTGTTAATTTGTCCTGCCAGTCATCGGCACAAGTTCAACAATCTTACTGTCTCAATCAACAACTATGTGTTGGAGCACAGTTGTTGATTGAGACACTTGCGGAAAATCTCAGAAATTCGCTCCTGCCTCTCTTTAGCTGATGCTGAAATTCTCATTCATGCATTTGTCACATCCAGGCTGGACTACTGTAATGCGTTATTCTCTGGACTGCCGAGGAAAAGTACTCACAGACTACAAATGGTCCAAAATATAGCCGCCAGACTTTTAACAAAGACCAGGAAGTTTGATCACATTACTCCGGTCCTGGCTTCATTACACTGGCTTCCTCATGTTAGAGCTGATTTCAAAGTTCTCCTGTTAACCTATAAAATCCTTTGTGGACGCGCGCCCTCTGACCTATCTGACCTTATCACCTGGTATACTCCAGCTCATACCCTTCACTCTCAGGACACTGGCCTCCTTCAACTTCCTCGAATAAAGAAGAAGTCTGCTACAGAGCCTTTTCTTATAGAGCCCCATTTTTGTGGAATGGGCTCCCGGTGGAAGTGCGGCGATCTGACTCTGTTGAGATTTTCAAAAGCAAACTCAAAAAAACTTATTTCACCAAACGTATGGAGACTGATGATCATAGGGTTATTTTTACACTGGTTGTAGCTGTAGGTACACACTCAACCGCTCATATTATTATTACATCTGCCTTTTTTCAGTAGTATTTAGCACTTTTGTTTTTCTCCTTTCTACCTCCTCCTAGGGTGGACGCAAACCACTGATCTGCTGGATGATCTGTACCCCCCACCCCTGGACTCTGCTCCAGTGTGAGGACCCACAGCTCATCTTTCATCTACCTTGATAATGGCTGAGGTCCCATCCACCTTACACACACACACACACACACACACACACACACACACACACACACACACACACACACACACACACACACACACACACACACACACACGACGCTGTCAACATAAATGTTTTTTGTGAATATGTTTTGTTTTTATGTATTTTTTTCAACTGTCCTGGACACATTCTTGCACGGCCTGTCCGTCCTGGGAGTGGATCCCTCCTTCTGTGGTTCTCCCTGAGGTTTCTCTTTTTTCCCGGCTGGGTTTTTTTTGGAGTTTTTCCTCACCCTGAAGGAGGGTCTAAGGACAGGGGATGTTTTCTATTGTGATATTGGGCTATACAAAAATAAATGTCTTGTCTTGTCTAGCTTGATAAAAGCAAGTCCGAAAGCAATGTCTCTAAAAACTGCATTACAAGTAACAGCATAAGTTCTATATTGTTTGTAGTTTTGTTGTGCAACTACTAGTTCCCGATGACTAGCATGTAGACTGTGTTCTTTTTGGATGTGCAGTGCTAGTAGGCAGGGCTCAGTGGTAGAGCGGTTGTCCTATAACTAGAAGGTTGGTGGTTCGATTCCCCCTCTCCACAATTCATGCTGTTGTTGTGTCCTTGGGCAAGATACTTAACCCGACTTGCCTCCAGTGGCTGTAGCTTTGGTGTATAAATGTGTGTTCGTCTCTTTTTCTTTTGCTAAACACGTATCGTTATTAAAGATTTTAGCCTGCAGCCAGCACAATAACAAAGTTGCTTTGTCTAAAACTCCATTCTACAGCCAGCACGCCCGAGACAAGCCCGTGCCCAAAGCTGTAATGGATAGTCTTAAGCAGAAACTTTAATTTTTAATTGAATGAGACAGATGCCAGAACTGTCTTAAATCCGCATGAGTCCGGACAAGCCGTTATCCCTCATCAATGCCCATGTGGAACTGTGTAGCAAACTTAAAACAGCTGTTTTGAGCCCAGGGGTGCTGAGAACCTAATCGTATCCAGAAGTTGTCCTTCCTGTTCCAAGAGCTGAATTGGAACCCCAACCTGAGTCCTGTCCAAGCTCCAGCGACTTAAAGGTCTCTTACCTTCCCGGCATTTGTAAAGTTCCATAATGCCCTGTTTTGTTTTTTAGCTTAATCTTAGCACACTATTTCAGTTCTCCTTCGCCTGTTAAATACATGTCAAGAAGTTATGCATCATTTATCCAAGTGTATTGCCATCATTTCCTGGTTATTACTTCTTTGTTAATCATTTTATTATAATAAATTTGTTTATTCTTACGTCAGGGGGGTTGCATCCCCAATGGTTCTGGCAAGGTGGGTCTCTTTGCACAGTTTTTGTCACGATGGGGGACGAGAAGCGCCAAACGCAGAACTAGTACAATTGTGAATCAGGTTTATTTGTTACAACAACACAATGTGGCTCGGAGAACTGTCCGACGTGGAGTGGAGGTGAGCTGATCTGAAGTCCGGGAAGGTGGCTTACGGATAGACGCCAGTGGAGCAGACGAGGAGACTTGAGACGAGCAGGTAAGGCTGGATCCGGACTGGAGCTGGCAGTGGCACCTGAGTACGACACGAACAGGTAATTACTCTCAAATACAACAAAACACGAATATTCCAAAACACGATGAGCACAACGTCTTCACTAACTTATAGTTGTGTTGACAACGAACTGGCGCTGAGTGAAGGGAAGACCGGTTCTTTTAAGCAGAGGTTGATGAGGTGTAAGTGGTTGCAGGTGTGCTGACTGCCCTGCCCAGCTGAGGAGAGAGGAGAACACAGAGGGGAGGGGGAGAACACAGACAGACAAACACAGATCCTGACACTTTTATTAAACTCTGTAGTTTGTCTTTGCTTCTCCGGGCTCTCACAGGCTGAGGAAGACCTCAACAAGTGACTTATAGGAGGGAAGTGGACAGGACATGCTATCAATAACATTTATATTCAAATGTTGATATGCTTTTTAACTGCTGCTATATATGCAAAATGAACAGCAGCCTGGCACGGCTGGGTGTTGCTTGTCTATTAGCTGCAGCTTGGGTAGCTACTAGTTTAGCAAAGTAACATTAGCAAATTGTCTTCCCAGTATTGTAAGGACAGAATTAGGCTTCTGTCATATTTGATAAACTTTGTATTTACACTTAAAATGGTGAGAATATGTAGGATTTCATTTGGAAAATATAATATTTGTGTAGGCTGACCAAAATGTGTGTTATACGGAAAGTAAAGGCGGGAAACAGAAAAGCACCTAATTTCTTGACATAATCTAAAAATAATTGTAGATTAAAAATATTTATGACTTGCTGTCAGGAACATAAAAACATAATAATAACAACAATCCAAGTTGTTATTATTACCATTATTATTTTTGCCCTACTTAGGCCCGAGCTGGTGATAACCGGGAGGGACTATGGTTTTTACTCGAGTTATTTATTTATTTATTTTTATTTTTCTGCAAAACGATCCTCAATTTGACCCAGTGAACATGCACAAAAAGTCATTTTTATTGGGCCCAAAGTTCAAGGTCGGCGAAAAATGTATGTATTTGAAGTCCTCGAAAAAAAAATATGAAAACTCAGTGGCGACCCCTAGAAAAGTCAAAATACATTGGGCCTATGGAAAGTGAAAGTCATTTTTTTCCAATGTAGAAATACAAAACTTGGTACATCCATAGGACACCTCAGGGCAAACAGAAAAGTCTATGACAGCCACAGCCTAAACTCAACAGGAAGTCCACCATGTGGGGTGGAACGCATGACCACCTAAATCGCACCCCTTACGCCAAAAGATTAAACCCAATGTGTTTTCATCTAAATGGACCCAAATTTGGTGAGTATCATCTAGACACATGTGCCAACAAAAGTTGTCATTTTGTTTTTGATATCTTATCGGGTGTGGGTGTGGCAAGCCTGTAACGAGGCGAACATTTTTGTGAAAATAAAATATCCCTTAACTCTCAAACGCCTTCTCGGATCAAGTTGGACCCAAAAAGGCGTTTGTGTACATTCATGACCTGAACACAAAGATATGTAAATAAAAGGGTTAGCTTTAGAAATGGCCCTCTAGCGCCCCCTACAAACTTTTAATGGGACCAAAGAATTTAGTTTGTCATAGAGACATGAAATTTGGTACACACATCTCTTATGTCATGACGAACATAAAAGCCAATGACAACCACCTCCTATTTATAAATGTGTTGCCATAGCAACAGCGCAAATATGTGGAAAAAGTCAATGGGAAGGGAAAATTTTAGTTTGTCGTAGACAAATGAAACTTGGTACACATATCCAGCATGGGCTAATGAACATAAAAGCCAATGGGGATCACAGCCTATCACACACGAGAAGGTGGCCATTTTGAATTGAAGATGTGAAAAGCCTTAGAATACACCTCACTTTTAAAAATTGACAGAAAATAGCTGCTTCATTCCACAAACACCAAACTTAGGCAAAATGAGCTAAACACACGTGTGTTCAATAGACAGTGCCTTTTCTTGTTGTTTTTGCTCAATATATATATATATATATATATTTTTTTTTTTTTTTATTTAAATTTTTCTGCAAAATTATCCTCAATTTTGACCCAGTAAATTTGCGCAAAAAGTACATTTTATTGGCCACAAAACTCAAGCCTGGCGAAAAATTGATGTATTTTAAGTATTTGAAAAAATAATAAAAAGAAATAACTCAATGGCGACCCCAGGAAAATGAAAATACATTCGGCCTATGAAAAGTGAAAGTAATTATTTCCAATGTAGAAAAATGAAACTTGGTACATCCATAGGAGACCTCAGGGCAGACAGAAAAGTCTAAACTCAACAGGAAGTCCACCATGTGGGGTGGAATGCTCAACCACCTAAATCGCACTTCTTACGCCAAAAGATTCAACTCAATGTGTTTTCTTCTAAAAGGCCCCAAATTTGTTGAGTAATTTCTAGACTTGAGGGCCAAAAAAGTTATTAGTCTGTTTTTTGATACATTTGTGGCTGTGGTCGTGATGAGCCTGTGAAGAGGCAGCTGTTTATTTGGGAAATAAATGCCATTTACCAAATGCCAGGATGCTTCCTTTGGAGGAGGCTCCTCCAGAGCCAAGACTAGAGTCTTGGAAAACTCCTTAGAATATTTTGTAACTGGTAAACTTGTTATTTTAGACAACTAATATTTACATTTTTACTTTTTAACAGGCGGGTGCAGCGCTTTCTGAGTCAATGCAAATCTCCAGCCAGTACTTTGTTTTTCTCGCCTCAGCCCAAGCATAATCTATTATTTTCAAAAGTTCAGACAGATCCCAGGAAAACCAGGGAATGTGGAGACCTTTAACTCTAAATACAAGGTGGTGTAGCAGGCCCCAGCAGTAGCACAGGCCCGAGATGATGAAGCAGGCTCCAGCCAGAAGAAGATTCAAGCAGAGGCACAGGCCCGTTTATTTGACATTATTGTGAAGTTTACGCTTTAAAGCATGAAATATAATCCTCCGGTACATGTGTCCCCGCGGTCGCAAGGGAGGCGAGGGCCTTTATTGCCGCTTGCGGCTTTAATTATTATTATTATTACTATTAATTATTAGGTATTTATATTTTTTTCTGTAATTTGTGACAGGTATTCGCAATTGATGCCACCATTGAGTTGGACAAGCTGGATAAAAACAATGTTTGAAATTAGTGTTTTCCCACTTATTTTTAGGTAATTGTGGGGTAGGTGTTCTAGGACAACATCAAGCTCAAGAGAACACGAGTGCAGCAAGATTGGCAAAGACATTATTTGCCTTTAATATATTTACAACAGCAAGTATTTTCATCTATTTGTTGAGATAGATGAGCGGATTCAAGCTGACATGGATCCAAGTTGGGTTAAAGAAAGGGAATCCACCGTTCAACACCAATATGACCTTATTTACAACGAGATACAGGATATAGGATACTCCATTCAAAAGGCAAAATGTTCCTAGTCTAACTAAGATTGACAACATTATTGAATTTGGCTCTAGTGAAGACAATGATCAAAGTTGGGACAAGAAACAGGGATCCACCCATCAATCCTGTCTGCCGGCATCTGAGAACTGTGTTGATCCAAATACTGCTGGCTCAAGTAAGTGCAAAATCCAAAACATAATTGCCCAGTCTCCGCATTTTTGTGCTCTTTTTTTGCTTTTGGTCATAAAGCCACATTCATCTACTCATGACCTGCACACTGCCTCCAGGACCACTCAGGCTCTTCCGGATGATCACTGATCCTGTGTGGATCACATCCAGCTTCAACAAAGACATGGACCAACCGCCTCTACACAAGTTCAATCAACATAAGCAATAATAAGAGTCCAAAAACAATTTTAGTCTTAGTGTATGGATTTATTTTACTTGGGTTAACCTATGATTGTAAAAATAATGGATATCTTCCGCCCATTGTGCCCCTTTCACTGATATCGGCCTCACCACAAGGCAATAAAATGGCGATTACGGCCGGGCTTTTATGACTCCTGCGTCAAAGGATTTTACTAGATGGGGAGAGAGGGTAGTATCTGAACTGTTTCAGGGCAGGCTTTTCAAATGCCCCGTTTAGTAAACACGCCCCTCATCTCAGAGCACGAGCTGAACAAGCTAATGCTATTGGCTCATGTCATGCGAAAGGCTGCTGCTAACGATTGCTGCCAACGATTGCTGCTAACGATTGCTGCTAACGATTGCTGCTAACGATTGCTGCTAACGATTGCTGCTAACGATTGATGCAAGCGGCTGCAGAGGCCTCTCCATCTTCTTCTCCTCTCGTCTCTCAGTCTGGGGTAAGTCTGCAAATCTTGACAGCAAACTTTATTTTAGCTCCTACTGTTCATGTCAAATTATTATTATCAATATAAGCATGAGCACATTTTTATTTTGGTCTGATAATTCTTACCAATTATGTTATGTTTTCTCAAATATTCCATTATATACATATATGTTTATATAATCTGCCCTTAATTTGCGAGGCTTCAGTATTTGAGGGAGGCACATTTTTACACTAAAATAAAGCCTCGTTACCACCTTATAATCTTATAATAAAATGGTAATATGTGCGCAGATAACACCCAAAGTTACTCAAATTATAGATTAATAATGCTATAATCTTTTAGATCATACAGAGGTAAACCCAGAAACCTACAGCAAATGTGCAGCAGTTAGAAAAAAACAGTTAGGACTGGTTTATAAAATGAACTCTGAGCCCATTTATAAAAATGGGCTCTGGACACAGATGCTTTAGACGACTCTCAGATCCACTTTTAATGTGTATTTCTTTCAGTTTGTGTTTAAATTAAGAAGCTTTTAGTCACATGTTTAGTCTCAAAGTCTGCTTACTTACTGCAGAGACATGTATTTCTCTGTTTTAATGGCTAAACCTTAATGACTGTTGTTTTTGTCTCTGTCTCTGTGGGGCCTGTGAGGAAGAGCAGGACGTCCTGTTAACCTCTGTGGAGCAGTTATATGAAGGTTAGACCTGTGTCAAATATGTGAATGTGACGAAGCACCTGGACTCATGTCTGCCACACCTCAGGATCAGTGTTTTATACACTTTATCTTCAGAACGAGACACTTATAGAAACAGCCACACTATATCAGCTTCTACAAGTCTTAATATTTACTGTTCATAATGGCTCTGCACTCTTCTGAATATCCTCTTCACTACTTACTCATTAATTGGTGAAGTTAGTATCAACCAGGACTTGAACACATTAAATTTATTTATTCAAATCTTGCAATGTTGATTTTATGGAGCCAGAAGTTCCTAATTTGGACATATGGGCTGTGTTGAGTCCCCGTTTGCATGCTAACTAGCTCGCTCCCTGCTGACAGCGGCAAAGCTGTCATGATTTACAGATGACAAATGTACAAATATAAAACCAACACATGCACTTAAGATACAGTGATGTTTAAGGGATGTATGGCTGTCGAGTAAGGGAAGTGTTTTCTAGAGTAAAAAGTCTCAACACCCACCTTTGTCTGAATATCCTTTTCAAAGTGCTCACAACAAAACCAAGAGCCTTTCTTCTGATCAGCCTCAGCCTCAGCATCACCTTTAGGAAATCTGTGAAAGAGAACAATATCTATTTTTATAAAACAGGCATGTGTCAAATGTATTTACCAAAATGGCACAACACAGATCTTTGTAAAGGAGTTAAAGTAGCCCACTTCAATTTTTTGCTTATATTATGATTATATAACGGCCATTACTGGGTTTGTAAACTACACAGTAATTATTCAGTCAGAGACATTTAACCTTATTTTACTTTTTTTGCTACAGGTTTAAATGTGTAGGTTATAACTACAAAAACATTTTATTACCAGCACAAACACCTTTCTAATTGAAGGTTAGATATGATTGTATCTTTATATTATTTAAGCTTTTAGCAGCCACCTTCAGCTCAGCTAACAGAAGCTCAATAGTTTAGCCAAATGTATATTCTAAACAGTATTTTAACACAAGCAAAATTCATTTAGTGCAGTTGGTTGGACGATAAAAAAGTTATTTAAATCAGCTGGAATAAACCAAACACAGCTAGCGTTAGTTTTTCGCTAACAGCAAGCGATCTCCAGTCATGAACAGCAGCAACTAACAAACAGACACAACAAAAAACAAAGACATACTGGCTAAAAAGCTTCGGCAAACATAAACTAACCAGAAACAATCTTTGGGTGTAGCAAAAAACTTAACTTTGACTAATTTAAAATAGTTAGGCCTCCACGAGTTTCTCTTCTGTTCATATATATCCAGCGGTTTCTTAGAGCAGGTAAAACAATAAGATGTAAACGAGTGCCAATCAAACCTGTTAGCCACGCCCCCACGAGCCGACATAGCAGAATGGAGGCAGCTGATAGGTCAGTTATTAAGCTTAATATCTTGAGTTATGTGACAAATATCAATATAACGATTATGGAAATAATAAGAATGTGTTCAAAGAAAGACTGTGACAAAGAGTCACTTCTTAATTGGCACCGGTTTTTCAATAGATGTCAATGGGAGTCAGACTTGATGGAGCCTACTCCTACTTCCTAATAGGATTCCAACCTGGAAGCCAGCTCGCTATGTCCACCTCTTCTACCGTCAATGGTTAAACCACAAAACAACTGTTAAGATGCATTTTGCACACTTAAATTTGAAGTAAAATGTGAAAAGTGGAACGTACTGTCAGTAGAATCTTTTATAACTAGGACTTCTTTGACAAGGAACACATTTGCTTGTCTTTTTTTTTTTTTTTGTAATATATAAGTATTAGTAGCGTAAGGTAGGTTTTGTGCAAGCCAGAGTAATTGTAGTCAATATTTTCCTCTCTTATAGCTGATACATTTTCATAAAACCGGCATTCAAATTAAGGGCACAAACAGTAGCTATTTGTAACACATTCTGCATCTGTGCTCAAGATTTGATATACCTGCAACATTTATTATTAAATGCAAACATGACAGAAAGATGCTCAGGATGCACAAATGTAACTTACTTTATGTTAATAAACATACAGTAGGTCAAGTGGTTCTACATGTATAAGTATGCATCCATTCAAAATTTTAATTGAAAAACGTGGATGGAAGTGCACTCGTAGTCAGTAGTAATCCCAAATTTATAAACAAAACTTCTTATAATGGCTATACAGTGACAATAATTAAAGCTAGACTGAGACTGGTTGTGTGACAGTGATCAGAAGTTGAACTGTTGGGTGGTGTTTTACCTGGGTCAGATAGTTTTTAAATGCACCTTCTGACTGTTAATGCCCTCAAACACTAGTTTGTTTCACACTAATATTTACCCAAGGGACAGTGTCAAATTGCCTCAGGTCTTGGCTTTCTCTTTCTTTTTTTTTCTTCTTGTCATGGATGTGTTGTTGGTTTGAGAGAGCCTTCATCCCCTTCTCCAGTTCCTCTGCTGGCTTCTCCTCCTTGCCTCCATTTTGAATTGTTTTGGTCATGCTCTCTTCTGAAGAGATTATAAAAATAAATTAGAGGCTTAGAATTCAAAAATGGGAGTCCGGTATATTTGCACAGCCACATGTGCATTATGTTCATAACAATAGATGGTAAAATGATATTTACATATGTTTTGTTAACTTTTTTCTTTTTTTTATTGTTTAAAACACTGGTCTTGTTCAGACAGTGTATAGTAGTTTGTTGTTCCCACAAAATACAGTCAAATTAATAATTAAATGCTTGTATGGTAAACACAAAAATATATTAATGGCAATGTAAGATACCTGCTAACACTCTTGTGACTGCTTGTTCACGGGGGTCAGCACAGAGATAAAATATATTCAAACACACCATGCAGCAGAAATGAATTCACAGATAAACTGACAGTGCGACAGATAACTATCAGCACCACTTGCAGACTGTTTTCATAATTAGATGTCAGAGTTCAGTAGCCAGTAATCATCCTTTCATTTCCCAGATGGACAATTTGTGGTTAGTCGGGGATCATTTCTCTCAGAGCAGACAAATTAACAAATGTCAGTCAAAGTGAATAAAAGGAAAAACACTGAATGTAAAGAAGTGAGACACGGTACATGAGGACGTTATTCAAATGATATGGAAAACAACAAACCAGTACCTGTGTCATTTTATGGAATCAAACAGAAGAAATCATTTCAGACAATTCAGAATTTACAACAAACATCATTTTATTCCTCCATTCTATAAGTATAATTGTGATAAATTTTATTTTTTAGCTTTGGTTTACTGCACATTCCAAACTACAGCAGCCTCAGAGGGACATTTCTCAGGCCATATCATGAAGTTGTATATGTAAACTAGCCAGTTTATCTTCAGACAAAAAGAGTACATTCTTATCCAGGAAAATCTTTATATTTTATACATTTCTAAGTAATTTCTCTGACTGAAAAACTGCTCTTTCATTTCAGATCTTGCAGGGCTCTAATCTGAATCAATACAGCTAATAAGGCATGTAAGAACTATTTGGGCTAAATAAAAAGCTAAAGAGGCAAGTGTCTTTGTCCTGAAACATTGTAGATAGTTGTTGTGCAGTGGACTTCAGAATTAGTGCAGAAAAGTGAAAAACAAAAGTGTTAAGTATGTCTTTAGGAGTAAAAAACTAAAAAATGAATCTGTTACTGCAGGATTTTCAGCTGACGAAGTGGTGAGTCGTGCAGTAAGCTAATGAGTGCTTCAGAGTGAAATTATGTAATAACGCTAAGTTCCCCTGTAATGTGTTCTGCAGTCATAGGTTGTTAGTTTTAATAAGATGTATAAATACATGTATAATAATAAATGTATAAACCCAGTTTAGAGTTGCTGTGGTTGTTGTCAGTTGTTACATGCATGCTCAATACACACATTAACAGCTGTAACATCGTTGTGGATATTTAAACCTCTGTTTTGTCAGTCCACACGTCTCTACTGCATTCAGAGTTTTTTTTATTCTTCACTTTGTAAGGCATTTAAAAATATATAAAATTAACATCCAGAGCTCTTTACTGCTGATCCTATTCCCAGTGGTCTCCTGACATACATAGGCTGGACTTAAACTACTATGGCTCGTTGTAACTGGTGACGCAACCACTAAGCAACCCAATTTCTATGTGCTGGGTCGGAAACACTGGGCTAATATGGAGCTCGTCCCGTAGCGTAATTGAGCTAAATATGCTAAGGTCTTCCTAATTACAACCACTGCAATTACCATCACTGCCGCTGCTGGTTTAACAGCCTCAAATCACTTTTTCACAATTTTTCTTATTCCACAAAAGCCTACAACTGTTTTGATTGGTATAATTAATGTGTATGTTTTTCTAATCAGACCCAATTTCAAGTGATTAGGAGCTTCAGCGCCACATTATTGAAAACAAACAAGTGTAGTTCTATTGTTAAGCTCATTTTAAAAAGCTGTAGAAAAGAGAACATTTGAGTTGACTGTATTAATTATCTATTTAAAAGTATTCATGCCACTGCAAACCCACTGTGTGTTATGGTCCTGCGCTTTGATTGTAAGGGGTTTACTTTGGTATCTATGCAACAAGATCCATTTCATGTAAGGGTGCTCTAATCAGGAATTTTGAGGCTATTCACCAATCATTGAAACATTATTGGTTAATACAGATTATAGAGTCTATTTAATGTGTGAAATTTTACCTCTATAAACCTCTGCGGCTGTCACAGAATGCAAGAGTGGTCTATAAAGAACCAAAGAGAGTGAATGTGACTCTTCATTAGATTACACTGGTTGATATATATATTCATTCTATTGTCATAATAAATTAAAAGTAACGTTATAACTAACACAACATAGTGTACATTTTTCAAACTGAAAGATAAAATATAGAGCTGAACAAAACTGAACAATGTGCAGTAGCTATTGGTTTAGCTGTAGCTGATGGAAGTTTGTGGTTGAGCTGTCCTGGTGTTTTTCCTACAGACTCAGTGTTGTCTGCCTTTGGCGAGGGGGCTGAGCCGGGGGCTTTATATTAGTGCTGTGTTTAGCCAACAGCTGATATTTCAGACTGGACGGGCTCTGGTGGTAACTCAGTTCAAACTGACAGTAAATGAAAATAACTTTGGTTTTGTAAAGACAGCCATCTGGCATGGCTTTGAAAATAAACTTCCCATTCATAAGACCTTTTCACTGTCCATGTCTGCCTCATGAATGCTTACTTACAGCTGCACTGTTTTCTCAAGCTACAGAGAAAACAGCTTTTATAGAAATAATTCTTTTGACACCCAATTTATTACAGTTAAAAAATAAATAAAGATGGTGCATGTGGCATGTAGTGGTTATCTATCCTACCTCACAGCAAGACGGTCATGAGTTTAAAACCCGGCTGACTCAAGCATCCTTGGCCAACTCCTCAGTGGGTAGAGCGGCCATGCTTCGACCGGCGGGTGATCCCCCTTCGATCCCCGCTCAAAAACATCCCAAAACATAACATCTAACTCTCCCCCACATACTGTTGTTGTGTCCTTGAGCAATACACTTAACCTACTGTTATGTGAATTGTACATCTCCATTAATGTTATATATTATGCTCTCACTCCTGCTCCAGTTCATATGCTTATCCACACACAAGTATGACTTAATGTCTTCAGCTATATCTCCTATTTGGTGCCAGGCTAATCCAAACAATGCACTACATCTAATCATTGTCCAGGGACTCTGTCCTGAACACTTAGTGACACACATCTATGACTGACACGTCAGCTCAATACACATCCATCCACGACCCTGGAGCTGGGGGGGGGCATAATGTAAACCTATAAAGCTTCATGTATTGTTTACACCTTTTAGCAAAACCTTCCACGTACCATTGTTCATGTGTGTCCGTTTTGCTTCGCTTTGCAAAGATTAAACCTGTCTATTATTGTCAAATCATACGCCGTCTCCATCGTCTGCTCATTTAATCTGTAACCAAAATTCACCTACATTGCCTCCAGTGAAGTTCTTTAACACTGGTAATAGTTTAATGTATGTAACGGGCTTTGAGTGCCTACTACAGTAGGTGGAAAACACTATATAAAGATTATTATTATTATTAACTCTAAAGTGTCCCTAGTGAATGAATGTGAGAGTGTTATAATAATTTTAATTTTAATGTTTAGAGTTACTGGGGGCTTATAGTTCTCCTCAGGTCATGTCAAATTCATGTCATGTCCTTCGTGCTAATCCAAGCAGGAAGTAGACATAACAAGACTGAAACATGGCTTGTCACGGGACTTCTGCACCTGGACCATTGTGAACGCCTCTCACTAAGGACGTCACTGTGTTGTATATAATCCCATGTTTTGTTTACATCTGGGAGCAAACCTGTCACTGTACCATTGTTACTGTGTCTGCTTTGCTCATCCTTGCAAGGATTAAAACTTGACCATTGCTTGTTAAATTATAATCGGTCTCCGTGTCTCTCTGGTTAAATATATGGATATAAAATATTCCTATAACATTTGGGGGCTCGTCCGGGATATCAATACCTGATGCTTCTCATGCAGAAAAGTGAAACTGACGTGCACGGGGGAAATGCACAAAGCATTTCTCTGTAAGTCCTGAGACTATTGTTTTTAAATAGTACGGGCCAGACCTTCACTATCTGTGTGTGAGACTCAGTGACGATATCTGAACAAAGAGAGAAAAAGAGAGGAGACATTCAAAGACGTCCGGCTGAGGAACAACTGGACTATTGGAATTCTGATTCAGGTAACCAGCTGGGTTAAATTTTTATTTTTGTGTGAATGGTGAATGGAATGAACAAACCTTCCGGAAGTAGTGGTTTGGGTTACTTCTGCTGGTTCGGTGGTTACATGTGTTTATCTGAGAATATTTACATGTGATTATCATAACGGTAGAAGAACGCTGGACACTGTCCGTCCAGTGGGACGGAGGGAAAAAAAAGCGTGTGTTTTGTGTCAAGACCTTACCTATAAGTGTAAGTGAGGCCTTAACGGGACAAGTTTGATGTTAATCGTTGTTAAAGTCTGTAATCTTGCTGGATTGTAAGCTGTCTAGATACCTGGTGCTCTGGAAGTTTTTATGTGATTCTTGAAACTGAGTCTTACGTAGGCCACGTATCATTCTATGCGAGATGGGATTAATAACTACGATAAGGAGCATGTGGTCTGGATGTGGCTGGTCCGGTGAGGGCGAGATTTGATACAGATCAACAACACGGGTCCTAACGCGCCGCGTCCTCAAAGGCTGGCCTTTACCTCTGAAC
The DNA here is from genome assembly GCA_024349245.1 of Neodontobutis hainanensis. Lineage (NCBI taxonomy): Eukaryota > Metazoa > Chordata > Actinopteri > Gobiiformes > Odontobutidae > Neodontobutis > Neodontobutis hainanensis. The sequence goes on from JALDNG010000113.1 coordinate 74,572, forward strand.
GTCGGCCATGCAAGGTGTGTTGGACACACAGGTAACTCGAGTATGGACTATTATCGAGATTCTTAGCCTAACACCTTTAAGTGAGATACATAGGTCCGAAGTCTATGAGACTTGGAAACGCAGGCCTGCTTTGAAGTGTTCACTGTGTGACGCAGTGAGATAAAGCCCACAGAAGTAAGTGGCTTTAATGAAGTTTATCTAACCTGAAGGGTTAGTGAGTAAAAGGCTGAGTAAAAAGTGTGGTTGAGAGTGTGATTGTGATGCGACTGTGGATTGAATGCAGTTGATTTTATTGGAAGAAGTTGATTCAGTCTGAATAATGAGCATGAACATTATGAACAGCCTGAATGTGAAAAAGCCTTAACTTGTGATAAGTTAATGCATGAGATTCTGATCCATCTGAGGAAAAATAGCAAGTAAGAAATACGTATTTCTGTATTTATGTAAATTACAAATACCTGCATGCAAGGAGTTAATTAGAAAAATAGTAACAGGAAATCTAACATTGTGACACAAGTGTTCGGTTGATATAACCTTATTTTGATCCATCTGAATAAGAAGAAAAGCCTACGAAAGAGAGGGGCTTATACTTTTGAGAATAATATAATGTATAATGTGGACTTAAAGTTAAAAGCAGTTAAAAGAAGTTGTGTATTAGAATTAATGTTGTATGAATGGGCCATTGTTGAATGTCTAACGTCTAAGAATGTGAACATTAACAAAGGGTTAATGGTTTGTAGAAAAAGTTTGAGAACTGAGTTGAAAGCAGTGATTTAAACAATTACGAGAAAGAAAAATGGCTTAAAAATAGCTTATGGAAGATATTTTCTAGGCTTCCGGTGTAACAGAGAAGAGGAAAAAAAAAGGGGGAGAAGCCATTTTGTGAAAAGAAAAATGAGTTTTTAAAAAAAAGAAAGGTACACATGGACTTCAAAACACTAATCATTTGTATTTTTCTTTTATGTCCTGTGAGATTTTTAGGTCTCGGCCTCTCCGCTCAAACCAGTGCACCTCAAACTCCCTGTGCCTCTCCCACACACACCTGCTCCTGTCGGCTGAGACGCTGCAGAAAGACAGCAGCAAAACAAACGGTAATATAACATATTCCAGACAAATGTTTATCTGTATTTATTTTAAACTGTATCTATTGAGAGAGACCAAAGAGGAATTTGTAGATTAAAGTTGGAAATTGTGCGAAACTTGACCTTAATGTGAATGTAATGTATTTTTCCGAGGAAAAATGCATCATTGGCCATGGTTGCCATGGAGACCGGGAGCAGGGCTGTGGTGGGCGTGGCAGAGGAGAGGGCACTGGGAACAAGAGAGGAGGCCGACACTAGGTCCAGACAAGAGAAGGACCTTTGACTGACCCTTGAACAGGTCAGGAACATAAACACATATGCACACAAACAGACATCTACAGAAGGTAAATGTGCCTTTGAATCTTTTGAATTATGAGAAAAGTTTATAAATAGTCTGTTAAAGAACAGATATTGTATTACGTGTTGTGTGACACAGCAGAGAGGAGATTAAAGATTTGACGACATATATATTTTGTTCCAAATGTTTCCTCCTGTGAGCCTTTGGGTCTCCGCCTACCTCGACAGCAGCATGCCGTCCCACAACTGTCCAAACCCCCCCCCCGCCACACTCCTGTGGCCCAGCCGCTGCACCAAGGCCTGAAGGGGTCTGCCCAGTGCCCAGCGGATCAGAGACAAAAGCGGTAGGATACAGAAAAACACATTTTCAAAATTTTATGTAATATGCACTAAATTTGACAAAAAGAAAGAGGCTTTTCTCAAAGACGTGAAGCCTGAAATGAATACTGATTATGTTGTGTTTCTCCGAGGAAAACACGCACAAATTCCTATGGTCACCGGAGCAGGCTGGGCCGGGGATTGGAGGTGGTGGGGGTGCAGCGTGACGAGGGGCGGAGCCCAAACCCAGGCCACAGCAGGAGCAACACTGAGCAACACTGACTGGACATTAGGAGTTAAGTCATCTACACACCAGATGACACACACAAAGACAGAACACGGAAGTGAAAATGTTAAAAGATCCAAACTTTAGATCCAAAATAAAAGTATTGATTAGTATTATGCAAAACAAGGGTATGTATCTATTAGTACGAGAACTAATAGAGGTCCTTAATATCAATGTGGTTCAAAAACATGAAATAACGTTTATGAAAATGTTCACTTTGTAATCAGAAGAATTTAAAAATGTGTCTTGAAGTGAATTGTGCAGTAGGTATTTCTCTAACAGAGAGAGTTTTTTTTTCTCTCCCAAAACAAACCTTGTTTGGGAACACAGGAATTTTTCACAGAACAGAGCAAGAAGTGTTTTGGTTTTTCCGTTTTTGTTTTGGTTTAGACGTTAGCTCCACAATCATTTTGTGTGGGAGCCTTTACATCTGATTCAAAGTCTAGGAGACTTATTTAGGAAACAGTTTGACCTTCTGAAAGGTCTGTGGGAAAAATATAGTCCACCTTGGGATGTAATTTAATTTTTGTGGTACGACCATGTTGTTTTTAGAATCAGAAAACTAAACGACAACTGAAGTTTGAGTATTGTTTGAGAAAATATTGTCTAAGTAAGTAGAGAAACTGAAATGAAGACAGAATAAATAATAACCAATGGGTTTTTGAAATGGTAATTTCTAATAAAGGTATATATCTAAAACTAAATAATAGATGCTAAAAGTAGTCATCTTTACAGTAAAGTTTTAAACGGCAAGGTAAATGTGTAATCTGGGAATTGAAAACGTATCTATATGTTAAAACATATGTTAAAACAATCTTGAAGGATTGAAGGTGGTTGAAAAGTTTAAGTTAAAGTGTTAACTGTAAAAATGGTTAAAGTTTGAGAGCATAAGACAAAGTGCTCACTGGGTTTAATAACTGCTTGAAGTGATTTAAAGAGAAAAAAAGTTTTGATGAATCTGATTTAAGGTTGGAACAGACTAACACAAAGAGTCTGTCCTTTTGAACAGAATTGAATAATATTTTTGGTTGAACTTTGGAGGTGTTTATGAAAAACACTGAGTGAAATCTCTGGAAAATAAAGATTAAAATTTTAAGAGGTTTAATCTTTGCATGTTTTAAATTAACATTACTAACTATTACTAAGTTCAATGGTGGTGAATCTGAGGAAATAAAGAGATGTGGTTTGTTTTATTTATTGAACACCTGGTGTTGAGACTGAGTTTTACAGAGACAGTGTGGAACAAGTCTAGACTGAACAAACCCCTGAAGAATTGTTATTATAAAGGGTAAATGCAGAGAAATTAACACAGAACTTAGTTAAGTTTATAAAAAAAAGTCTTTTTTTTTAAACGACAGTCACATGGTGATGGAGGTTTGGAGGAGAGAGAGACGAGGTGTTTGAGCAGCTGAAGGAGGCTGTCCTGTTACAAGGTTAACCCTCCAAGGGAGGAGTCTGACCCAAGAGTTTTGTTTTTGAGGATTTTATTTCTAAAGGAATTACTTTGAGGTGATTGAATAATATTCTGAGGATTTTCTAATTGGATTGAAAATTTAAAGTCTTTGGCTAAAAGTTCTATGACGATAGATCATGAGAAACTGGTGCTGATCTATTTTAAAGTTGTTTATGTTTGCATCAACTGAATAAAATATTACTATGATTGCGGATGATACTATTTACAGTTACAGGTAAAGACCTACAACTAATGGTAACTAAAATTAAAACTGAACTGAACAAAAGTAAGTTTTAAATATAACAGAAACAACAGTGATGCTGTTTGGAAAACATAAAGAAGACAAATAATTAGAAACGATAATTGATAGACTGAAATTTTAAAATGATCAATGGCACTGGCCTTTCATTTTATGATTTTATGTTTATTGTTTTAATTTTTTTTATTTTTGTTTTGAGCCATGGGTTTCCCAGGTCTCAAAAAAGAGAGGGAGAAGAAGATTTAAACTGTATTAAAGTGAAGAGGTGATGCGTGTAAAAGAGTAATGTAGTAATGTGCTAATACAGTTAAAGAGTTTAAATAAAAATAAAGAAAGAAAGAAAGTTGACATGACCGTTCTGGAGGAGCACTGTTTGATCTGATTGAACCTTTCAGATTAAATTAGATTTCCAGCAGAACATATCTGTGGAAACAGGGTTTATCTGTGTTTCATTTTTATGGTTTGATCATTTTAAGAGCTTGTATGGTTTCGTTTGACGAAAGCCTGAAGGGCACTTTCTATGGGTCTAAAAATGTCAGAGAACAATTGATTTGTTTGTTTGTATTTTGTTTTGATGGAAGCCAACCACAGCAGGTACCGGCTTAGAAAAGAAGAGTTGACAATTAATATAGCCACCAGTAAGAGCTAATATTAACATAGTCTTTGAACTTATAGTTGTCTTGGAGTACACCTGGAGTACACCTGTGAGCAGGGCCAGTGACAGGACGTCCTGTAGCATCACTCTGAACCTGACAAACTGAGAGATCAGGGACAGGTGCAGTGCAAAGCAGAAGTCTGGAGGTTTTGTGGAAGTAAGACCATTAGACCAGCATTGCCTGCTGACCGGAAACATAAAGGATCCTGGTTTATTTGTGCACATTCAATGTGATGAGAACATTGTGAGTAGAAACTCACACCTTAGGAACAGAACAGCAGTTCCATCAGGTTTATTTGAGATTTACATCGACAAGAGGGGGGTCCTTCGAGGTGTCCTTAATGAATATAAGGCTAAAATTCAATTAGTATTGAAATTAGAATTTTACATTTGAGACAATTTATGCAAATGTGGATTAAATTAATTAGAGTTATAACCAACAAAGGTTTATGAATTGCACAAAAGATGCTGTAACTGTGAATTGAGGCTGGAGATGAGTTGGACCTGGTCCAAGGACTGGACAGAACAAATAGCACTGAAGCTGCTTTGAGCTGAAAAGGTGGGATCCACAACACGATGTCATCCAAGGTAAAACAGGTCTAGTTAACAGCATAACTAAAGCCTTTAAGTAAGAGCTTCACACTCTGCAGAAGGATTGGCAGAGGATTCTGGAATAGAGTAAGTGATTTTGACATGGTTTTAAAAATAGATACAAAATATTTTGAAAGTGACTGAGACTTTAATTATGTGTTGAGATGTACTTCCATGTCTTCCATGTCTTATAACTTTTGTTTGTATTGATTTCCATGTATCCGGAGCTTGTTGGTGAGATTGATGGATGTGGCCATTGCTGGGTCAACATTCCTGGACATGCACCTGCCCAACGACTGTGGTCGAGGCTTTGACCTCAGATGAACACTTTGATATCTGAGGGACGTTAACGTTTGCATGTTCACCAACGGGACAACAGCTCCAGGACGGATCATACTACAGTCCTAAGGGCCGTATGGTTCATTGATGTTATGATGCTTAAGAGAATTGATTTTAATCATTAAGAATGTGCATATGTCTCACTCCATGTGTTTTTATTTCAATGACAGGGACAGGCCAGAGATCTTGAGTCCGATGGGGCGACCAGCTTAAAGTCCGATGGGCCGACCAGCTTAAACTCTGGCATATTTTTCTACGCTATTTTGGAGTGACACTGTGTTTTGAATTATGGACTTTTATGAATTTGATTTTGAAGAATCAGTGCATGACTCTGTGGAGTCCCATTTGATTGTAAACATATCCCGTATAATCATTTTTGTCTTTGATTTGAAATGTGTTTTGAGATTCAGTTTTGGGATTACATATAGTTAATGCTTGATGTTTGTGTGTTGACGCCGCCTTGGGGCAAGGGTTGGACAAAGACTTTTTCCCAGCGTTAGGTCAAATGGTCAAGTGTACTTAGGCTAGGTCAGATGCCCTGCAGGGTTTTCGCTTTGTCAAAAGTAAACAACTCACACTCAAGCTAGTAGATTGTTTATGCTAATTATTATCAGCATAAAGAGGGGGGAATGTTATAATAATTTTAATTCTTATGTTTAGAGTTACTGGGGGCTTATAATTCTCCTCAGGTCATGTCAAATTCATGTCATGTCCTTCGTGCTAATCCAAGCAGGAAGTAGACATAACAAGACTGAAACATGGCTTGTCACGGGACTTCTGCTCCTGGACCATTGTGAACGCCTCTCACCAAGGACGTCACTGTGTTGTATATAATCCCATGTTTTGTTTACATCTGGGAGCAAACCTGTCACTGTACCCTTGTACTGTGTGTCTCTTTGCTCATCCTTGCAAGGATTAAAACTTGACCATTGCTTGTTAAATTATAATCGGTCTCCGTGTCTCTCTGGTTAAATATATGGATATAAAATATTCCTATAACAGAGAGTGAATGGTTGTCTGTCACTGTCTGTCTCTATATGTTAGCCCTGCGACTAACTGGCCACTGTCCAGGGTGTACCCCGCCTCAGGCCTAAAGCTGCTGGGATAGGCTTCAGTCACCCAGGACCCCTAACGAGACTAAGCGGTAGAAAATGAATGAATTAATGATAAAAAAAATAGTGCCGCTCTAACTGTAGTTTAGCCTCCTTGGTTATATTGACCAATTAGGCTTTTCATTACAGTCACTTTGCTTGTAAATATGAATGTATAGGGATCCCACTGTTCCAAAAGTGATCAGGTCTATTATTTAGTTCACATGTCAATTTGTCAATTGGGACAAGAAAATATATTTGAGTCAGCCTCATATCCTTAATATAATATCTTCTATAAGATCTATATAGTCTAACAACATCTATCAGTGGTTTGGAATGACTTTGACATTAAACTTATCAAACCGGATGTAGTCCTTTAGATTAAGTTTTTAGGCTCCTGTTTAAATTCTCCCTCGGGTGCATATGGCGTCCGGGTGGATCCTGGCCTGGTTCTCGGTGAACTCTTGGTTTTTCTGGTGTAAATCACACGTGGTATGTTTTCAAGCCTCTTATCAACACTTCAGCTGAACAGGCCGGCTCTTCACACATTTGAGTCCTTGGCCTGTCCGTCTCCTCTGAAAACATGCTCGCTTGGACATGGCCACACTGCCGACAGATGGTGGGAGCATCTTTGGTCCTCGCGGATGGAGGCTGACGGCAAAAACGCGGATAGTGCTTTAGTTTAAACCATCAACAGAAACGCTAACATACTGCCACGCAAAATATACGGTTCCCCTGAGATGTAATTAATATGTTTTTAATGTGGCCATTCAGGGATGTCATAAAAAGGAAAGGAAACTGAGGATCCGTGACAAAGTCATCCTGAGGATTGGCTCAAATGGGGTTAAGACAACACTTGACAGTTTGAGGGTTATTAAAAATAATTTCATTATGGTTTAGGCAGCAATGCTATTTTCAAACAAGGAAGTCAGTAATAAATGCTGTACTAATAAAAGTTAGCCTGTCAAAACAGAATAATAGTTATTTACAGTGCTTTTGAAACTGAGAGACACTCACTTTTAAGTTAAATAAGAAAATAATGCTTATTACAACCAGAACTTTAAGTGACACTTATTTGTTACAAAAAAAATAAAATAAACATTATTTATTTTATGTAATAAAATTTGGTTGAATCATTCTAGCAGGAGTAGGACAGAGTGAAAGCATATGTTTACAAAAGTACATCTGCCGTCTTACTGCAGCCTCTGTGAATTGAGACGTGTTGTTGATCATGTGATTTAGCGTTGGTTTTACCTGAACACCAGGTGCTGAGAGGCAGACCACAGCTCCATATGGCTCCACTTCCTCAAAGGCTTAGTGTACTTCTGTCGATCCGTTTAACAGACTATGTAGGAACATGCAGCGCTGGGACTCATTCAAGAAGTAAGAAATCACTACACTTCAGATTTGCAGACTTGAATTTGTGGCACAAAGGCAAATACGGTCTGGCAAAGCTCCGTAAGCCAGTCAGTTCCTCAGATATGTTCAGTACCGACCAATCACATTTGAATGCTGCTGGAGTGTTGCCTTGCATCACACTTAGGCGACCCAAGTTTATTTTTCAAAACATTCAAGATGACTTCTGAGTGTTTGTTTTGGTCTGCTATTCAATCACAGCGCTGCTGTCTGTCCTGTTGTTGTGTTCTTGGTAAAGACACTTAACCCACCCTGCCTCCAGTGCCACCGCACTGCTGTATGAATGTGTGAGACTGTTTGGTAGTGCTGGTCGGAGAGGCCGTAGGCGCAAAATGGCTTCGTCAATGTCTTCGTCAGTCGGCCCCAGGGCAGCTGTAGCTAGAAACATAGCTTACCACCACCAGCGTGAGACTGTGGAGTGACTGAATAATTGGACGACCTGTAAGCGCTTTAAGTTCCTTGGTTCCTTGGGAGAAAAGTGCAATGTAAATCTAATCTATATTTTTGCAAAAAAAAAGTCAGACTTCTGAGTTTGTATTTGAAAAGTCAGAATATATAGTTTTCATGAAACTTCACATTCTCTGCAGGTCAAAAACTACTGTGCTCTGCTGCCGTCATTGTAGAGAGAAGATTATTAATAGTTTTTCTGATACTAAATGACGAGAAGACACCCTTGGTCTGTGTTTGTTCAAAGAGAAAACACAGAAGAGACCAGGAAAGAGTGGATTTATTAACCCTACCTCTGTCCCTGCCTTGGTCCTGATGGAGGTAAACAAACTGTCAGAGCCACATCGACAGAAACAGCTGACTTTATCAGAAAAAAACTGATATAATTACATTCAAGTCCCAATAAAGCAGGGATAAAGTGAGTCGATAAAAGCATCTGTTCATTAAGAATAACAGTTCGTGACGGTTTGCACTAAATAGAGGACTGTGACTTCTTGTCAAGTTACGGCTGTAACTGAGTCTCACTGAGCATCAGACATTTGACTGACTTGAATCAACAAAAGGTGTCACCATAAATGTCAATGTTTACACAGTAATTGTAAAATAAAACAGTTAACTAGCTGCTTTATTCTTGTTTCATCACTACTTTCCTCTCAGAAGTGTGAACTGCTTTCCTTTCGATGTAATATCCACCTAGCGTTCTTAGTACAGTGGGCTCCGTCTAAATAGATGCAATGTCGAGATGTATTATCATCTGTATTATAGCCGTAAATCATATCTTTACTGAATCGCTCTGTAAATCCTATATTCTTTTAATTTATTTATTCTATTTGTTTTAACATTGCCATTGATTCCAGGTCTTTTAGGTTTAGGGAATTTACCTGATGCAAAAGTCAAGTCTTTCACTAGATATTCTACCTTTCCAAATTGGCGTATTGTCAAATATTTAAATTGTAAGATAGTCAAATGTTGTTCTATTACACAGGGTTAATACATCAAATATCAGCCGAGACCCATGGCAGCATCCTGTGACTGGGTGTCTCCACATTCACAGTCCGTGCCATGTATCTGCTCGTCCTGTGTCACATGGCGTCTGAGCTGACCGCTGTCCAGTCCCATGTCCGCCTTTGTCTTGATGCCGATGCGTTCAGTGGCATGCTTGTGGCACGGATCTTCAGCTGAGCCTCACTAACAGTCTCTCGCCACGTCACTCAAGCCTTGTTTGCAATTCTGCGCGCTGTTGGCCCGGGACTTGTGATGTACATCGTCGGTAATCAGATAAGTTGGGTACCATCCTACTGCTTTCTCTCCAAAACAACATGTCCGCTCGACTTGAAAGCCAGAGTGCAACTGTCACGTTAGCAGCCAGAGAAGACTCAACGCACTGCTAAACAAACCCCCAAAGATGTCACAATGACAGACAGACTGACGGCTGTTTCAGACAAGGCCGTATCTTTTCTCTGTTGACACAAACTATTTAAGCAATTAAAAACGACAGCGCAGTGCCCGTTTGAATATGTATGACAGACTGTTGCAAAATGGAATGGAGTGTGTCATCATTCATTGTATAAGAGATAAATGCTATATTTCTTAAGTATAATATTTTTTTAAACAACCTTTTATTTATTTTACCACATCTGGTACAGAGTAAACATAGCTTTCTATACACTCAACTAAACAACAAATCACTTAAGCATATGCCTGCATACAAATGAGTGTATTTCACCAGCTCCATCAAAAGTGAAAACCATGCCAGACACTAAAAAAAATAACTAAACAAAACAAAATGAAAAAGTCACCCCTCTCCAACCCAACGGTCCAGAGCCTCAGTGAACCATAGAAGCAGTACAACCTTTTTGGAGGAGCATGATGCGAGTCTGCCAGGTCTCTACCACAGTACGCATAGCCCTGTGTACTCTAGCAATAGAAAGTCCAAATATGCATTGTCCATAAATGATAATGACCAGGGGCGACTAGATGTGGCAATGTGGCAGCGGCGTCCACCTACTGGCCACCAGTTTCTTTGCTACGTTTAGGCCAGCCTGCAGAGTCCTTCTCTTGCCATCTTCAGTTTGGACTGTGAAAATTTATTAAAAATAAGTACACCTGGCAGGGAACAGAGACACCAAATAACACAGTGACACCAGGGACACCAAATAACACAGTGACACTAGAGACACCAAATAACACAGTGACACCAGGGACACCAAATAACACAGTGACACCAGAGACACCAAACAACACAGTGACACCAGGGACACCAAACAACACAGTGACACCAGGGACACCAAACAACACAGTGACACCAGGGACACCAAATAACACAGTGACACTAGAGACACCAAACAACACAGTGACACCAGGGACACCAAATAACACAGTGACACTAGAGACACCAAATAACACAGTGACACCAGGGACACCAAATAACACAGTGACACCAGAGACACCAAACAACACAGTGACACCAGGGACACCAAACAACACAGTGACACCAGGGACACCAAACAACACAGTGACACCAGAGACACCAAACAACACAGTGACACCAGGGACACCAAACAACACAGTGACACCAGGGACACCAAACAACACAGTGACACCAGAGACACCAAATAACACAGTGACACCAGGGACACCAAATAACACAGTGACACCAGAGACACCAGAGACACCAAACAACACAGTGACACCAGGGACACCAAACAACACAGTGACACCAGGGACACCAAACAACACAGTGACACCAGAGACACCAAATAACACAGTGACACCAGGGACACCAAATAATACAGTGACACCAGAGACACCAGAGACACAAAATAACACAGTGACACCAGAGACACCAAATAACACAGTGACACCAGGGACACCAAATAACACAGTGACACCAGGGACACCAAATAACACAGTGACACCAGAGACACCAAATAACACAGTGACACCAGGGACACCAAACAACACAGTGACACCAGGGACACCAAACAACACAGTGACACCAGGGAGACCAAACAACACAGTGACACCAGGGACACCAAATAACACAGTGACACCAGAGACACCAAACAACACAGTGACACCAGGGACACCAAATAACACAGTGACACCAGGGACACCAAATAACACAGTGACACCAGAGACACCAAACAACACAGTGACACCAGGGACACCAAACAACACAGTGACACCAGGGAGACCAAACAACACAGTGACACCAGGGACACCAAATAACACAGTGACACCAGAGACACCAAACAACACAGTGACACCAGGGACACCAAATAACACAGTGACACCAGGGACACCAAATAACACAGTGACACCAGAGACACCAAACAACACAGTGACACCAGGGACACCAAATAACACAGTGACACCAGGGACACCAAACAACACAGTGACACCAGGGACACCAAACAACACAGTGACACCAGGGACACCAAATAACACAGGGACACCAGGGACACCAAACAACACAGTGACACCAGAGACACCAAATAACACAGTGACACCAGGGACACCAAATAACACAGTGACACCAGAGACACCAGAGACACAAAATAACACAGTGACACCAGGGACACCAAATAACACAGTGACACCAGAGACACCAAATAACACAGTGACACCAGGGACACCAAATAACACAGTGACACCAGAGACACCAAACAACACAGTGACACCAGGGACACCAAACAACACAGTGACACCAGGGACACCAAACAACACAGTGACACCAGGGACACCAAACAACACAGTGACACCAGGGACACCAAACAACACAGTGACACCAGGGACACCAGAGACACAAAATAACACAGTGACACCAGGGACACCAAATAACACAGTGACACCAGAGACACCAAATAACACAGTGACACCAGGGACACCAAATAACACAGTGACACCAGAGACACCAGAGACACAAAATAACACAGTGACACCAGAGACACCAAACAACACAGTGACACCAGGGACACCAAACAACACAGTGACACCAGGGACACCAAACAACACAGTGACACCAGGGACACCAAATAACACAGGGACACCAGGGACACCAAACAACACAGTGACACCAGGGACACCAAATAACACAGTGACACCAGGGACACCAAATAACACAGTGACACCAGGGACACCAAATAACACAGTGACACCAGAGACACCAGAGACACAAAATAACACAGTGACACCAGGGACACCAAATAACACAGTGACACCAGAGACACCAAATAACACAGTGACACCAGGGACACCAAATAACACAGTGACACCAGAGACACCAGAGACACAAAATAACACAGTGACACCAGGGACACCAAATAACACAGTGACACCAGAGACACCAGAGACACAAAATAACACAGTGACACCAGGGACACCAAATAACACAGTGACACCAGAGACACCAAATAACACAGTGACACCAGGGACACCAAATAACACAGTGACACCAGAGACACCAGAGACACAAAATAACACAGTGACACCAGGGACACCAAATAACACAGTGACACCAGAGACACCAAATAACACAGTGACACCAGGGACACCAAATAACACAGTGACACCAAACAACACAGTGACACCAAATAACACAGTGACACCAGAGACACCAAACAACACAGTGACACCAGGGACACCAAATAACACAGTGACACCAGGGACACCAAACAACACAGTGACACCAGGGACACCAAACAACACAGTGACACCAGGGACACCAAATAACACAGTGACACCAGGGACACCAAATAACACAGTGACACCAGGGACACCAAATAACACAGTGACACCAGGGACACCAAACAACACAGTGCGAGAACCAGCCACCTGTCTCCAGAAGTCCATGACAGGAGGGCACTCCCAAAACATGTGTTTAAGTGTGCCAATTTCTTTCATCTGACACAGGTTGCAGAAAGGATCTGTAAGCATTTTCATGGTGTGTAATTTGTAGGGGTTAAATAGATCCTATGTATGAAGTGTATTTGCTGGTGGTCGGGATTCCTAGATGACAGGCTAATACTTTTCCATATCTTGTCCCAATCCAAATCAGGATTAAGATCATTAAAATTGATTCTTTCCAAAACACTTCCAATGCCAGGGGTCTAGAAGATCAGTTTAAGAAGAGGAATTTCCTGGGGGACATTCATTTGGGGATTTGTGACCAATTATTATTAATAAAAAAGATTTTATTTTGCTGGCTTAGTTTTGAAGTATTGTTGTATGACAATTGTGGAGAATCTCAACCTGCCGTTGCATTAAGGCAGACATGAGGAAGGGCCCCTTCTCAAAGGTTTTTCTTAGGGCCCCAAATATGTTAAACCCACCACTCAGACAATCTTAAAGCCTCAGCCTATAAGTTTGCATCTCTAATGTCTAACCTTTTGCAAATATTAATTCCTGTCTTGATTCATAGTTTGTTTTTGTTTGTTTTTTTCAACGTGACTGAGTTCCTGTTCATAGATAATACAGAGAGCTCATATCAGGTTGTGCCAGGCTAACAAACTAAACCTGCTTTAAAACACAAGATGACAAGTTTTTTTTGCCATTTTTCATTTGTCTTACTTCAGTAAATTTATCTAAAATGCTCAGAAATTAAATAGAACCTCTTATTGCAGTGGTGAGTTGAATTTAGGATCAATATTACCACATTGCCCACAATAAAACATTTTACAATAGGATTTCACAATACAAACAATATTGCACACATGTATATTGCAACAAGTAATACAAACTGCACTCATGTATTGTTTAAATAGTGGATATAATCCATCCATTGGTCCCCTATTTACTGATATTGTCGTTACGATTCAGCAATAAAATGGCCAATACATCCAGGCTTTTTGACTTTTACTCCATAGTAAAACAATAGTTTTTAGATAGCATAAATGGACGTAATAATCAAAGTTGTCTTTTGTACCAGGCTGTAAACATGATTTTTACACCCGCAAAGTCGCCATTGGGTTTCTCCTTAAATTTACGCTTTTCCCTGAAGGAGGTTCCCTGGGACACGCTTGACTGCACTTCACATCTAGCTGTCTCTCTCACTGCACCAAGACACAAACAGAATCGTCTTCAGCGGATTCAAAAAGGAACTTCGGTTTCCTCCGAATTAAAGGCCCTTGTGTCTCAAACTTTATGCAGCAGAGAATTGAGTTTGTCAGTAGCAGTTTTTATTACTAATTTTATAGTTTTGCAGGGACGAGGAATAAATGGAGACGTCCATTCACCCACGTATCCACCAAGCACCCCTTTACCAGCAGTTGGGCTTCTAGTCTTCTACTTTTTACTATTGTCTGGCTTTTAATCTATTTATATTTTGCTCATAAAAGTAATAAAGACAGCGACAAGCTACAAGATGTCGTAGCTCTTTCTCCCATTCCACCTTTATTTTCATAAAAGTTAAATCTCAAAAGTGGTACACTGGAAAAGCTATTTATAAATATATATTTAAAAGAGTTTTTATTATGTCATTTATCAAAAAAAGATTTAATATATTGTGGCATAATTTTGAAGCTCTATTCGCCAATGTGCTCCTTTATTGAACTGAACATTTTTACTCATTGCACTTTCAAGCAATTAAAAAATGACAGTTGAGTGAAGGCCTATGTGAATATTCATTACAGAAATGTTGTAAACCAAAAACACTGCTAATTAAGCGGTCAACAGTCGATGTCTGCCCTGTTTTGGTTTTATTCGTCATCTCCCCGACTGTATTTTGATCTCACGTCAAATTGTGCAGCTTTCAAGTGCAATGCTTTTAATGAGGCATGATGGCAGTAAAGCCACCTCGGTCTAAACGAACTGCCTGTTCATAATGAGCTCCCATTATTTGTACTTCTCAATGCAGTTGTCACTTTTAGCTCCGCGTCCTGTGGAGTCGATGCGTTTGCCCATTGATGAGTTTTTGCTCTGAGCTCTCCAGCAAAGTTGAACAATTATTTTCTGAATCCCTGGGCTCGTGTTGCAGCCAACAAGCGGGAATAGCCCAATTATGAAACGTGATTTATTAAAATATTTGTGATGTGGGAAATGTCTTGAGGCAGGGATGGGAAATGTTTACTAATGCACAAGGGAATGACTGGCAATGTCTTAAGGTCAAAATACCATCAGAAATGATAATGTTCAAATTATTCTGCCAAATTGTCTTGTTCTTGTCTACATGCTTTAAAATGCACTGATTGCTAGTGAACTTATAATGACATATATTTGCAGAGACGAAATACCACAGATTACATTACCATACAATAAATATTGTAATTGTACATTTAACCCATTTTAATCCTGCAAAAAGGGAAGCAAGGCATTTCCCCAATAAGAAGGTTCAGTCTGATAGCAACAGTTATATATGACTAGTAAAAATAATTTTACATGAGTATAATTCAAATCATAGACTACACTTTCAACTTTATTAGGACCCTGGGCTTGTTTACTGCAACGCGATGGTCCCACCTCGAAGTGATGGGAGACCGTGACACTCGAAGTGTGTTTATAACGTCCAGTCGACTCCGTTATCTGGTTTTAGCTGCTGTAACAGCAGTAACCCCTGCTTCACAAAAGTAAAATGCAAGGTCTTATATAGTGATCACGGTATAATCCGCCTTGACTTTAATCCAGACTTTTGTGTTATTAATTGCTTCTAACCTTCAAGTTTATGTAATTTTCTTTAAGAAAATTCCAAAAGCTTATTTTTAATGTGGGGTGCTTGATTTATTTGTGGAGAAGCAGTTTAGATAACTTCATAGCCCTATTGGAGCAGCTACTTATATAGTACACAGAACAGGCTTAGGTGTCAGCTGTTTTTGTCATTTAAGGCTAATTTTAAGGACTTGCAATTTTAGGATGTTTTCTTTCAAATGCAACGTTCTTGTTTTTGTTCCCAGTTCTTGTCTTCTGCCTCTCATCATTGAGACTATCCTCTTATCAAAGAAGCACTAGTGATAATTGAATTTTGCCCATTTTAGTTGGGTTATGTGTGGGATACAGAAGCTGTGAGTGAGTCAAGTGTGAGAAAGATGCTCTGGTGGATGTAGACAAAATCCCTGACCAGTGCGAGACAGAAGCAGCAGCAGAGCATTCACAGGTGTGCTGACAAGCCACACAACAGGGCATATAGAGTATATATAACTAACTCTCACCTCACCCTCCACGGACAGTCTATCCAAGCTCAGGACCTCTACCAGAGGTCTGGGAGCTTGAGGGTTCTGCGCAGTATTTTGGTGGTTCCTAGGATTGCGCTTTTCTGGACTGAGTTTTACCTGGGATCTGGAATCACTGTAGTTTAGTTGGAGCTGCATGAGATTTGGGAGAGCTGTGTGTCTGTGTGCACAGACGGGGCTAGTGTTATGCAGGGTTCTAGAAATGGCTTGTAAGCCTGCGTGTTGGAGGAGGCTGCGCATGTTACTTTTTGCTCTGGTCCACAGGGAAGCGCATGGGCCAGGGCCTCAAAATGCTTTCCAAACATCAGTTATGATAATTAACTTTAGCCATGCTGAGTGGGTTGCAAGCCATATTTTGCAAGCATTTTTGACAAGCTGAACATTTCAACCTGTCCTTCCAGGGCCAAGATTACATTATTTAAAAGAAAACTAGAGCTAAGTGCTTTGTGCGTGGGTGAAGGCTGTGTTCCCTAATCTTAACAATCACATGGACAACAACAAAATATACATCCAAACACTTAAAAATGTAATAGCCACTCACCTGTCGGTACGTCTTCACACAGATTTGTGTTATGATTATCAGAGCTGATAGAACGCAGAAGCTTCTATAGCATCTTTTCCCACAGTGCAAATTATGCAGCTGTGATTGCTTTTAGCACATACATTTTTTTATGCTTGCAATGCCACAGAGGGCTGTGTTGTGCATACTACCCCTCTGCCAGAAGTCTCTAACTGGACAAAAAGTAGCCTACTTTCTACAGTGATGAAAATGTGTCAATAAAGGTGTAAAATTAAAGATGATTCAGCACCAACGATAACAACAAATCCACCGTAGTCCTACGTGGAGGGGTGGAGGGGTGGCACCATGGCGTGGTCAAGGGGGGTGGTTGCAAACCTCACCAGTTCTTATATTGGGGGTTGTGGCTCAAAAAGGTTGAGAACCACTGTATTAAACAAATGAAGACATGTATTAAACATGTTATAAAGGCGGGTTAGCAAGTATACAGTTGTTCTCAGAATTTGTGATTTTGTTTCGCCATTTTTCAGAATATGAATAATAAGACAAAAACATAGTTTTTTTTCAGTGGTTGGGTGAAGCCATTTATTGTGATTTTATCAACATTACAATTGTGTTTACTCTTTTTTAATCATAATAACAGAAACTACCCAAATGACCCTGATCAAAAGTTTACATATCCTGGTGATTTTGGCCTGATAACAAGCACAAGTTGAATCAAACAGGTTAGAATGGCTAATAAAGGTAACCATCCTCACCTGTGATCTGTTTGTGTGTAATCAGTGTGTGTAGAAAAGGTCAGTGAGTTTTGGGGCTCCTGACAGACTCCTTTCATCCAGTGTTGCACTGATGTTTCTGTTTCTGAGTCATGGGGAAAGCAAATGAATGTGAAAGGATCTGTGGGAAAAGGTATTTGAACTGTATAAAACATGAAAGGGATATAAAAAGATATCCAAGGAATTGAGAATGTCAATCAGCAGTGTTCTTACTCTAATAAAGAAGTGGAAAATAGGGGATTCTGTTGAAACCAAACAAAGATCAGGTAGACCAACAAAAGTATCAGCCACAACTGCCAGAAAATTTATTCGGTATGCAAAGAAAAACCCTCAAGTAACCACAACCACACCAACCACCCTTGTGGTAGATGCACAATAAGGAGGCACTTGAAGAAAAGAGGGCTGCATGGGTAACTCACCAGAAGAAAGTCATTACCACATAGCATCCCACTATGCTAAGTAATTTGGAGTGATGAGACCAAAATTAAACTTTTTTGCCATAACCATCAACCTTACATTTGGAGAGGAGTCAACCAGACCTACGATGAAAGGTACACCATTCCTACTGTGAAACATGGAGGTGGACCTGATGTTTTGGGGATGTGTGAGCTACAAAGGCACAGGAAACTTGGTCAAAATTAATGCCAAGGTGAAGGCAGCAGAAAATACTGGAGGAAAACCTGAGAACCTTCACAGACTTCAGAGGAACGACAATAGGAAGAGATTAATTATGATTACACCTCTTTCATATTTCTATATGCAGGATTTAAGGCTGATGTTAATAAACAGACCTGGTCCTGAGCCTTATCTTTTCTGTCAAATTTAGTTTTATTGTGACTATTAATGAACTCTAGCCTCTTTTGATTTTGTAGCATTTTCTTTTCTTCCGTGAGCTGTCACTCAGAAACGTCCTCCTCATGTGAACAAAGGAACAAATACAGAGGACTTCTACTGTGGATTACCTACATTTATCTCAGTGTTCAAGAGGCAGTAGCTGTGGAATAAATGAGATTTAACTTAAATAAAAGGAGATTTGAACATATCTTTTAATTAAAATTTTCAGGACCACTCATGGTGAGCAAAGACATCTAAGTGGACCTTAACCAATTTAAGTTGAGGACACCTCCTTAACCCTTTGCAATGATTTGCCTGCTAGTAGTAACAATCCAAACAACAGATAACTATCCAAACAACAGGAATATAAATACAGGATAGGGATACAGGCATAACACTATTAAATATGGATTATACTGATAACTGTGTGTGTTCAGAAGACTGTAGTTTTTTATTATTATTCTTTTTTCTATAGCCTATAGTAGGCCCGCAAAGTGCTTTATATACATTAAGCTATTTACCAGTGTTACAGCTGACACCACTGGAGGCAAGGTAGGTTGAGTGTCTTGCGCAAGGACACAACGGCAGTATGTAGTGGAGAGCGAGATGTTATGATGTTTTGGGATGTTTCGAGCGGGGATTATTTTTTTATGGAATATTTTTTTAATTTTAAGAGAGGGGTTTCTGTTTTTTTTAGGCAAGCTTTATAAAAAAAATGACCCTCTGCTAGAGAACAAAAACAATTCTGGTGATGCTTATTTTTAAACTGAGACATGGTTTTAATTTTTCCTGGAATGTTTTTAAAATTTCAGAGGTGAGTTTCTTTTAAAAAAAAATGTCCCTCTCTTTTTATTCTTTAATTTTCGAGTGCGACCTTCAGTGCGACCATATTCATGACAGAGAAAATACAAGAGAAAATTGTACCAAAGAAGGTTTAACAGTTGCTTTGGTAAAACACACAGAATTTAGTCAAGTGCTCACTAAGCATCCTGATAGCAGTGGTAACTTATGAACAGTGATATTAACTCTCACTCAATACATAAAAGAAGTTGAAGTAAATGGCCAGTAAGCACTATTTTGACCGGTCATAAGCAGGTGTAGTAAAATGAGAGGTTTAGGGGGTGATCTAACACTGATTCAGGAGGACACAGATAAATACCAAGTGTGAATACAATGAGTCAAACTGTTTATATAACTAGTAGACGCTAATGTCCGAATACTCTTTTTTCTTCTTAGATGGGTTTGGTTTGATTCTTGGTTTAATTCTGGATTTTTAATTGGTTAATTGGTCTAGATTTAAAACACTGTTTAACTGTCAGGTCTCCTTGAGTTTGGGTTGCACTCACAAAACAGAACAGGTTAAGGCTAAAAGCTAACATTTCTAATTCACAGGGCATTCATTTTAATTCTTCTTTTTATTCCAGTTCCTACCTATTCCAACCTAAGTATTTTCACACCATTCTTTTTAAACACAGGCTATGTCTTTGGACAGTTCTTTTTCTACTGCTTTAGAGGTAGGAGTAGAAATGGCTCCCATCAGCCCCTCACCCGTGCCGTTTGCCAAAAAGCCTGCTTGTCCAAAGTCATTTGCAGCAAAGTCTATTATGATGATCACTTGTGGAGATGAATTCCCTGTGATGGTGGCAGCCCGTAGCAGCCTCCGCTCATAATGACATTCTGCTCTTGTTGGCAGTCGTTCTCCATCAGATGGCTCCAGCCCAACTTCCAGCACAGGCACACACTGCACTGCAAGGAGAAAAAAACTGCTGAAGCTAAAATACTGAACAGATATGTCAATAAGAGGCGGTGAAGATTGCACACATTTAACAAGTAATGATTTTGGGGGAAATTTGGACTGAAACAATTGTGAAATTTCTACTGTATTGAAGGTAGAGAAATTTAAATTATTGCTGAGTTTCATACTGCATGTGGATATCGTACTCCGATTGGGAGCGCTGTCATTTGAATTTTTCTAAATCTGAGTAACACGCCAGGATAATGTGGTGTATTGTGTTATTAAGAAACTTTGGGTCACACTGCCCCTGGCTCCTGTTGTTTGTTTAGCCCCGTCGTGCCGCCTGTTAACCTACTGCATGTAAACCTACTGCTGCACGGGACTGACTTTTCAATCCCGGTCCTTTTCGGTTTTCTCCTTCCTCATCTAAATAAAGAGCTCTGTTAACAGTTTATTGAGGATGGCTCTGGAGAGGAGCAGTAGTAGAAAAAGGAGTTTATTGGGATAGCCTATAAGTTATGGTGTTTGTTAATTACTGGGCTACAGGCTTTATTGTTTTATTACAGCTTTTACAATTCAGTGTAGTCCTGTCTATAGGACAGATATTATAGGTCCTTAGCACTCTCCTCCATGCTCTGCTGCTCTTTGCTGTGTTGATCCAACTAATTTGGATAAAAAAATAAACTTGAGACCCGGTGCCGCCTGCTTCCACGAAAGATTTGCGCCTGCTGCAGGTTTCTTGGTGTGCTTGACCAGACAGCTGTGTGTTTGATCCCCGCACTAGACCTTCTATGTGAGGTCTGCATATCCTTCTCATGTCATAGTACTCCTGCTTCCTCCCAAACAATTCAAAATTACATTGGCTTTCATTGGCTAATCTAATGTACCCATAAATTACTTTCATAACCTCTGCTTGACAACAATTTTTCTAGACTTGGAAAGTCCATACCAATAAGCTGATGGTCCATGTTATGACCCACAAAAGATGAGTTACCTTTGACTGAGAAGAAGTAGGAACCCATTAGATGCCTGTTTTTTTCTAAATTGGATTCTAAAGTGAACAACATGGACCAACCCCTGCATTGGGCTTTTGAACAACAGAGAGCAGCCAATGGACACTAGCTATACTTAGACAAAACATTATCAACTGCCAAATTTGTATCATTATTGTCTGTTTGACCTGCAAAATAAATGAAGTTTAGCAAAAGAAGCAGGCTTAAATTTTATAAACCATGGACCAGTCTTAAGAATGGTCTTAATACCATTTCTTTTAAATGTTTTAATCTGGAACCTTACATATCTTGGTCTTATCTTGGTCTCAAACAAATTTTTACTTGGACCAAATGTTATAGTTGTTTGTTCTTGGGATTTGATGAAAACATCAATCACTTAATATTCAAATAAAAATCTTTTTCTAACTCTGTCTCCTTCACCAAACACTGACCTCCATGAGTCTGGCCCTGGTCTAAGACTGGACTAGCTCTGTCTCCTTCACCAAACACAGACCTCCATGAGTCTGGACCTGGTCTAAGACTGGACTAGCTCTGTCTCCTTCACCAAACACAGACCTCCATGAGTCTGGACCTGGTCTAAGACTGGACTAGCTCTGTCTCCTTCCCCAAACACAGACCTCCATGAGTCTGGACCTGGTCTAAGACTGGACTAGCTCTGTCTCCTTCACCAAACACTGACCTCCGTGAGTCTGGACCTGGTCTAAGACTGGACTAACTCTGTCTCCTTCACCAAACACTGACCTCCATGAGTCTGGACCTGGTCTAAGACTGGACTAGCTCTGTCTCCTTCACCAAACACAGACCTCCATGAGTCTGGACCTGGTCTAAGACTGGACTAGCTCTGTCTCCTTCACCAAACACTGACCTCCATGAGTCTGGACCTGGTGTAAGACTGGACTAACTCTGTCTCCTTCACCAAACACAGACCTCCATGAGTCTGGACCTGGTGTAAGACTGGACTAGCTCTGTCTCCTTCACCAAACATTAACCTCCATGAGTCTGGACCTGGTCTAAGACTGGACTAACTGTCTTCTTCACCTAACCTCCATTAGATTTGACTATAAAAACTGGGCTTAGTCTCATGGCCAATGGCCCAGAAACGAGAAGACCCCGATGCAAACCCAAAGACAGGCAGATAATTCAACCAAAAGGTTTATTTTAACGACAAAGTAACAAACATAATCCATGAAACAGAATAACCAAGGCAAAGGTCCGAGCATAAATAATCCTGCATAAAAAAAATACAAGAAAAGACAAGCTAGGTACTCAAGACATGAAATACAAGAAAAACAAGCCAAGAACTCCAGGACTACAAGGCACACAGAACTTACACTGGGGAAGACGACACACACAACCTGGCACTGAGCTGAAGGACAAACAGGTATATATAGACACAGACAACAAGGGACAGGTGAAGCACATTAGGGCCGAGCAGGTAATCACACAGAAGGGAAAGACACAAGGCAGGAAGTCAAGCAAAGACACAGACAGGGTAAAGACATTTCAAAATAAAAACCAGAACTCAAATACAAACTTGAAACCAAAATCAGATACAATAACTAACTAAAAAACTACAAAGAACATAACATCAGAAACAACACAGGGACAGATACACTAACTAAACAAACAGGAATGGGACTCACATACATCTTAAAACAAAAATCAAATACAATAATAAAAATGACATCCACAACAAACAGACACACAGAAAGCACTAACAAGACAGACTATATAAACCGACGTGAACCCTGACACTTAGACTGTGAAAGACCTACAGGGCATTGAGCACTGTTTCTGGTCTTGACTCAGTCTTGACCTGCCATGGTCCTGACCTGGTTTCGATAGCCAATAGCCTTGGTCTTGTCTTGATATGCTCTGGTTTCAGACATGTCTTGGTCTTAGTCATTGCAGTCTTGACTACAACACTATCTCACACGTCAGTGTCTACATTAAATATTTAATACAGTTTGTATGTGTGTGTTATTTTAAATATTCAATAATACAAATTGAAATGTCTCTATTACAATGTGATAATATATCATCACCAATTCATAAACTGTTAAATCCCACCTCAAATCCTGGGCAACAATCCTTGCTCTTCACAGATCAGTAGTGGCCCCCGGCTCGGGGCCCCGTCCTGATGATGTAATTATTTCCCAGAGGCACACGGGAGCTGCAGCCTGTATTCAGAGGCATCGCTCAGAGCCAAGTATGCAGATGTTTCTAATTGCTTTCCATTACCAAGAATAACAGCTGTTTATATCTATCAGCAAATAATTCACAGGAGTTGCAGACGGCTAGGATAACACGTCCCACCTGGTGACCATCAGCGCTGTTGAAGGCTCCGCTCGCTGCAAGGATTCGTGTTTACGCAGTCCCACCACTAACAGGGTCACCTTCACTGTTTGCAGTCTTTAACTCACAGAAAATGTTGGTGTTCAGGGCCAAATTGGCCTATATCGTTGTTAACTACTTTATTTGTCTATTACAGGAAAAAAAATCCTAAAAATAGATTGTGATTTACTAAATAGTAGGCTACATGAAAAATAAATATGTTTATATGTCCCAAATGCAACTAATGCCTTCAATGAAATGACAGTGTACTCATTCAAATAAACACACCAGCAGCATTGTGGGTCTTATGGTCTTATATGCACTTTTCTCTGGAGCCATTATTAAGCAGCAAATAAAGCCTAGTTCTATGCATTTTTTTAATCTGCTCAAACAGACGCTGCACTTGTGTCTGAGTGCAGTGAGGCCGCAGTGTTGAGCACAGGTCTAATTTATGATTGTTTTAACAGTTGTTTCTATACAATTGTGGACCATCATTATCGTGGACAATATGATCTGAATTTCCTCAGTGCCTATATTCTACTGATGTGATGTAACAGACAATGATACCTTTGTGTGATTGTTGTATTTTATTTTAATGTAGGTTTAGCAACTGTCTGTATGCGTTATGTACATCTACAAATACATACAGCACAAAAAATGGTATAGATGAAGCCACAGGAATATGTATATGCAGGAATCCTGAGGTTAATTTCAATACCTTTTAAGACTTTTTAAACACCATCTCAAAATATTTTAAATATATTGACCTCATTGCCACTTCTGTTTAATCAGCAACAAACCTTTAACTTAAACATTTGTAGTTTCCAAATAAAGCTATGGATCACAACCATACAACAGAACCCAGATAAAGCCAGAAGAAACAAAGCTTAAAAGAAGAAATTAAACCAAAGACAAGGTTTATTAAAGTATACCTTAATTCACAAAGAGCAACACAAATTGTAACTTTGTACAGTTCTTTTTTTAGAGCTGAAACTAACTATTTAGTTCTTTTTAGATTAATCAATTAGTCTATTGATTATTTTCTCTCAACAATTTTAAATTTTTCAACATTTAGGGCATCATTTAATTTAAATAACTTACATGAGTTGAATAATAAAAAAAATGCAATTCCTTGTATTCCTTGTATAAGGTGCAATTGAGATGAAATCATGAGGTTTTTAGCAGCTATAGGTTGAGATAAATAAAAATAAAAATAAAATAAAATACTAATAATAATAATAATAATAATAGTAATAATAATAATTATAATAGTAATAGTAAGAATAATAGTAAGAATAATTGATTAGATTAATAATGCGGTTTTCTCCCATGGGATTCAAAGCGCTTACAGACCGTCTTTTGTTCATTCACTCCACAGTCACACACTGGTGGTGACTGTGTATGTGTATATGTAACTACATCTGAAAAGTGCTGGTAATACTGTATGTGTTTAATACATTTAAGCACAACCTTCTTGTTTTGGATTATTGATTTCTGTTCATAAATAAATATATAATTGATAAATTATTGTTATTATTATTATTATTATTATTATTATTATTATTATTATTATTATAATAATAATAATAATAATAATAATAATAATAATAATAATAATAATAATAATAATAATAATAATAATATTATTATTATTATTATTATTATTATTATTATTATTCAAAGTAGCTTTTTAATTCTGCTCCAGGAGCCAAGCCCAAGATTAGTGCAAATATTATTTACACAAACAATTTATGAATTATAGAAAATTACACCTGGAAAGTTTAGGTCTAGTCTGCTACTTAATCTAATTTACTGTTTAATATGCTGTCAATGAGATGCTGTTGTAGTCAAGCAGTGTCCTCTACCAAAATAAGCCCGATCGTCACGTGTGGTGATAAGAATAAAAAAACCTGGGAGCTTAAACCGTTGTGCAGAGCTTTTTTTGTCTTTTTTTCTTGTGAGTTTTTCTGGTTCCGGCACACAGGCCCATTGGCTTCAGATATGTGTGTCGTTTCTATCTTTACATCGCTACACAGGAACTTGTCTGTAGTTTTGCTGTTGAACGTAAACAAAACATGATTTAATGCGCAGATGTGTTTATGGTCCTTGACAAAACGGTTCACAGAGATTAGTGCCATTCTCTGATTCTGGAGACAGATCAGGCCACGCCCGCAAATAACACCAGAGGAGATGAAACTCACAAGAAGAAAGTTAGTTAGCTTAATAGTTATACTGCTGTTTTGTAATTAGGGTATGCATAATAACAGGTTATACGGGATCTTCAAAAGTATTAAATGTTGATTCTGGCCCTTAAAAGGGATTAAAAAGTCTTAATTGCAAATTTGTGAGGAATGAAATTTTGTTGGTATTCAAGCTTTGTACAAAGAGATTGATTCAAAAGGATATGCGTGAACTGCGCTGTGCAACAGCATTTGAAAAGAGAACACTTGGCAGCTTTGCAAACTTCATACCACATTTACTCAGTCTACCCTTAAATAGCTTTTTAAAGAAAGAAAAGAAAATATATATTAAAAATGTCTCCTCTTTCACTCACATATTTGTTTATAACTAGATTTCAAAAGTATCTTTTGAAATGAAAAATATATTTACTTCTCCTGAATTCAGCTGTAAAACTATTCCACAAGTTTTCTGTACATATCATATTTATTATCTCTAATAATATATCATTGGGCAGTATCTTATTTTTTACTTTATACATGACCTAATCCATGCTAAAAATCAACCAAATCATAAAACTTTAATGTTTGGGTTTAGTTGATTCATTATAAGCACAATCATTTACCATTCTTATTGTTTTTCTCTGTGGATTAAAATTTGTTATGTATTAGTCTTTTAAGTATTTCCCCATATTTCCACACAGAATAAGATAACTATATAGAATATAGAGTGAATTTTTATTTAAGACCTACAGTTGGGCCATTTTCCACAGAATATGAATGATAACACAAAATACTTTCTTTCGAACATAGTTTTTAAATCATAATAACAGAAACTACCCAAATGACCCTGATCAAAAGTTACCCTGGTGAGTTTGCCTGATAACATGCACACAAGACACAAACAGGTTTGAATGGCTACTAAAGGTAACCATCCTCACCTGTGATCTGTTTACCTGTAATCAGTGTGTGTATTAAAGGTCAGTGAGTTTTGGGGCTCCTGACAGACCCTTGCATCTTTCATCCAGTAATGCACTGATGTTTCTGTTTCTGAGTCATGGAGAAAGCAAAAGAATTGTCAAAGGATCTGCGGGAAAAGGTAATTGAACTGTATAAAACAGCAAAGGGATATAAAAAGAAGTCCAATCAGCAGTGTTCAAACTCTAATAAAGAAGTGGAAAATGAAAAGGTCAGGTAGACCTACAAACTTTCAGCTACAACTGTCAGGAAATTTGTTTGGGATGCAAAGAAAACCCACAAATAACTTTTATGATGTACAATAAGGAGACTGCATGGTCGAGAAAATCTATTACTGCACAAATGCCAGAAAGCATCCTGCTTAAAATAGACCAAACAGCACAGACACAAGCCTCAAAACTTCTGGAACAAAGACGTTTGGAGTGATGAGAACAAAATTAAACATTTTGGCCACAACCATAAACGTTACATTTGGAGTCAACAAAGCCTATGATGAAAGGTACAGCATTCCTACTGTGAAACATGGGGGTGGATCTGATGTTTTGGGATGTGTGAGCTACAAAGGCACAGCAAAAGATGAATGCAGCATGTTATCAGAAAATACTGGAGGTATTGCCAAGAAGAATGGGCAGCTTTACCATCTGAGAAAATAATGAGCCTCATCCACAATACCACAAAAGACTTCAAGCTGGGTATGTAAACTTTGATCAGGGTCATTTGGGTAGTTTCTGTTGTCATTATGATTTAAAAAAGGAAAACACATTGTTTGACTATAAATAGGTTCACCAACGTTTTGTGTTATTATTCACATTCTTTGAAAAATGGCCAAATCAATTTTTCCTATGAGCACAACTGTACTTTGACTTATGCAGAGTATAGCAATTGTTTTTGATATTTTTGTTTTTACATGGTTTATGTGAGGTTTTCAAGATTTTAAGGAAATTTTGAGTTGATCCAGACAGGATGAGAGGGTGTAAGGTAAAGTGGGGCTAAGTTTACAGAAGTGTAGTGTATGTTTTTGTTTGAGAATAGGGGTGGCATAGGTGAATGTAATGGCTAGGTGGTCAGACATGGAGAGGTCAGTGCTGGAGAAGTTACAAATAGAAAGATAGAAAGGCAGTAGCACAAACAAGGTCCAGGATTAGGCCACTGTTATGGTTAAGGAAGTTAACTACATTTACATATTTTTTTTCTCCCATGTAAGCTTTAATTTACCACTCGTATCGTTTGACTTTACTTCATGAATAGGCCCAAGACAGGTGCTTTCCCATCTCCTCATATCTTCCTGTCGCTGATTGGTTGCAGTGAAGCGCGCAGACCTGTTTTATCTCTCCACTGATGGCTTAGTCTCACGGTGCTTTGAATATGATCATCCTTCAGTGTAGGGGCTTCCATTCATTGGTTTTTATGGAACATCAACCTTAATCTGACGGGGCAGTGAAAACCACGGGACCTCGGAGATGTCCCGCCCTCTCACTTAGAAATAACTTTATATCCATGCAGTGGGTCTTCAAGCTGTAATCTAGTTCAAACACGGTCTTGTC
The DNA here is from genome assembly GCA_024349245.1 of Neodontobutis hainanensis. Lineage (NCBI taxonomy): Eukaryota > Metazoa > Chordata > Actinopteri > Gobiiformes > Odontobutidae > Neodontobutis > Neodontobutis hainanensis. The sequence goes on from JALDNG010000113.1 coordinate 102,879, forward strand.
AAGCATTGACTCCCTCTCACAAAAAATTATAAGAACATATCTGAATACTTAATATTAGTTTGATGTATGTTCAAGCACATACTTATTGAGTAGAAAAATTCAGACTATAACTAATAAATTATAAAAGAAAGTCTCTGGATTGTGATTTGGAACAATGGAATTTCAAACGTGTGTGACAATGTGTTTATTTGACCTCATTTTACAATTATTTCTGATGGAGATATTCTACAGCCTCTGTAGAGCCACAGGGCAGAGTCAAAGGTCAGTAGTGGATGCTAAAGCAGCACTGCTTTAAAAACAGGCCTGATTCTCTTCTGAAATCACTACATGGATCAAGAAGGCTTCCAGAAGGCATTGTCTGTGCCTTTAACATGTATGAGTTAAAGCTGCAAAGAAGCAAAAGAAGTATAATATTGGAAAATAATGTTATTGCAGAAAGTTACTGAATATTCCATTAAAATCCATCCAGTATTATGTATAATGTGTATTATTTCCCCTGAGTCCTCATTGATCAGGTGTTTCAGGCCGCACCTGTCTACTCTATGTAGAGCGCCAATGCTGTTCCACTTCGTCAGTCTGTTATTGTAACATAATTATGTCAACACTGTGGGATATGAACATTAGCAAATATATGTTAAAAGGCCCCTGTGCCACTGGCTAAACTTGTTTGTTATTTGTGATGGACTCTCGTTATAAAGAGAAACTTGCTTTGATGTGGTCATCAGTGGGCTTAGCTGTTGTGTTAAGAATACATTTTTCCGATTTACTGAAACGTATTGATGAAATGACCCTAGTTTATTAGTATTTAGCTCCACAAACAAGTCAGATTCAATGCTGACTCTTTTTCAGCTTTGTATTTTTTTGGTTTAGAGGTTGAATACCTTTTTTTTAAGAATGAACTTTGTCAAAGAGTGAAACATTATTTATAACATTGAGCCGGATTCAAGAATGCTTTTTGAAAAGCTTTAAAAAAGTTTTGCTATGAGAATCTATAATCTTTACGTGGGAATTATGAAGCGTTCTCATACAGCTTTAAGAAAAACAGTACAAACACTACAACACACACAGTGAAAGCTTATTTCAAATACTCAACCAATAGTGTTAAAGCCGCCCAGCGTAACTTTTATCCAGCAGAGGGAGCACAGCCCTCTTTATACTGTCAATGATGCAACTGCACCAGCAGCGGTGCAATGTTTATTTACCAGAAGAAACATTTAAGATTGTGTGTGTGTGTGTGTGTGTGTGTGTGTGTGTGTGTGTGTGTAAAATAGCGTTTGTAAAGTTATTTATCTATAAAAACAAGCACCTATTTCTATGTATCTTGAATGCCTCTCTTACTCCTCAGTGGTGTTTTCTCTGTCGGTGTCTCTGTAAAGAAGCCTGATGATAGTGATTAGATTATGATAGAGTCTAGTCTTACACATAAAGATGGCCTCAAACCCAACACAGCCTCTCCTTTGTGGTGCCCACTTGACAAAAACAATTTATGCCCCCGCGCATTAAATGCATCGCAGCAGTCTGACTTTGGCGGAGACAATACATCACATTAGTGTGGCAGCGCTTTTAATTAACGCTAAAAACTCAAGGCGCTCGCTGCTACTGCTCACTTTGACAGAGCGGAGATGGGAAGTGAAGTCCGTTTGGAGCGAACTGTAATTCAGCCCAGGGTTAGATCCCAGTCTAAGTCTGGCTGGTAGTAACAGTGAAGGCCATGTTTTAAGGTGTAGTTAAATTTAGAAATACTGTTGCTTGCATAGTGTTGAATTTTGTACCACACAGTTGAACTAAATTTAACACATCTTTGAATACTAAATTACCATTAATGATCTGGTCTGACATTCACAAACTAAATGGATTTCAATGTTTTTATTTTCTAAAACTAAGTCAACCCTTTTCTTTCGCTACAAAAAGAAGGGCTGTGAAGTTGCAACCTACAGAGTCACCACCCAGTGCCTCCCGGTGTAGTCTCGGTGCTAATTTACCAATTATTATTTGGGCTTTTTTAAAGTTTTGATCCTGAACTGTTTTCAGTGGGGTTTCTTTGTGGGTAGAACATGAACCATCTCTCGATTGGTCTCGAGCAGACCCTAGTGCTTAAGAATCAGCACCTTTGTGGTTTAAACAGGCTCTCATTGTGGCGTTTGTGCTTCATACTGTAGATGTGATGAGGGTTTTTTACAATAACTACACACATGTATGTATTATTATTATTATTATTATTATGTAGTCAGTGAACATCTGATATTGTCCTCTTTTCATGTGTCATGTGATAAAACAAAAGTCAAACATATATTAAAATGTTTATACTGTGGCACTTTAATTTATATACTGTACAATTTTGTTTACATTTATGTTTTTTGCAATATATTTTTGTAGCTCGTTGTTTTCTTTGTTTATTATGTTACCACAGCAGCAGATAGGCTTTTTAACCAAGAGCTGTTCAATAGCTTTCCGTGTTGTCTGAGTCTGTTTAGTCTGAGTCTGTGATGTCTGAGGCCAAGTCCCTTTTCTCTGTGCCAGAGGATGTCCTAAAACGTACAGTGCTGTCCAGTCGGTGTGAGTACTGAGCAGGGAATCAAAGATGGTGCATTCTTTTAACAACGCGGTGAACCAGCCGCAGATGCTATGCCATGTTGCTCGTGACTCCTTGTGTGCACCAAAGAGTATTAGTTTATCCTTAGCCCATCCTGTGAACTGGTGTTAGCTTACTGTGTCCTCAGAAGTCCTCAGACTCCTTGCAGATTGCCAGGTCAAAAATAAATAAATAAAGAATTCACAGGAATTGATATTTTTAGTCTAAATTATATTCCCTAAAAAACTGGCCAAGCTGGAAGGGTGCAGTGCTGACACACTTGATTGACAGAAGCTTCAAAATGAAAGTCACGCTCCACTCATGCATTTGTTGAAGTGTTTAGTCAGTGTTTGTCTTGATCCTCCTTAGTCTTGGTCAAAAGTTCATTGTGCTCCTAACCCTGATTCCTATAACTGTTTCAGACTTTACTGTAGAAAACATTTGCCTCATTAGCCTGGCTTTGTGCTGCTTTAATTAAATCAGTGAGTAGTCGCCATCAGGCCTGTATCCGTCTATAGCCTTTGTAAACTCCCCACGGTGAAGTCTGTCCGGCTGAACGCTAATATCTTCTGGGGCATAGTTCTGCATTTGGCTCCAGGAAGAAACAGCTCTTCTTTATCACAAAGCATCTGAGCTCACCGGCTTGTTTTCGGGCATATTCTCTGTGAAAGGGCTATTTTACAAAGATGCTAAGGCTATATTTTCAGACAGTGGATGACATACTGTACTCAATGATATCAATGTCAGTGTTACTTCTGGTACAATTACACTATTGTTTTGGCTTTTGTTTTAACTTTGCTTTTTTACCTCATATTTTTATATTAATGTAGGCTAATTTTGTAGCAACTTTATGCAGCACAATTTTTGTGCAAACTATGGTGTTTCCAAGAACATAAGCTGCACACATTTTTAAGCTGGAAGTCATGAGGACTGCAATTCATTTCCAATGGCGGGATTAGCATTAGCCCCCAAAAACTGCAATGTGCACATAAACAAGATAAATGATAACTAACTGAATTCATGCCTTTAATGTCAGTGCCTGCGAAGAGACTTAATTTTTAGCTGTTTTTTTTTTTTTTTTTTTTTTTTGATAGAAGGAATTAGCACTACATCTGCTAAAGGCTACATGCTAAAAGTCACTTAAATCATATGCTATGCTGGACAAGGAGCATGTCATACAACGATAGTTTACCACTGTGTCTACTTATCAAAGATTGCAAATAATATTTTAGAAGTTGACCTTGTCCAATTGAAACCCACCAACAGCCCCGTGTGCTGGTCATAAGTGGGTAGAAGAAAAAAATCTGGGACTGGGCCTTCTAAAAATGTGCACACAGATCCTTTTGGAAGAGTCTAAATTAGTTCTAACTGAATGTGAGGAGAAGTTTTAAAGCATAATGACATTTTTAACTTAAAGTCAAGGATCTGCACAAGTTTTCTACATTTTGGGACACAGTTTCCTGAATGCATAGAGTTATTTCTCTCTAATGCAGTATTCTTCCACAACAGTTTTATAGCTGTAAGACCAGAATTACATAATTTACTTAGTATACATTTGTTTTTCTGTTGTCTTTTACCTTTTTTAATGCTGTTGTGATATGTAAATTTCTTGCGGTGGTATAAACAAAGTCTCTATTATGTGCTTCACTGCGTCATACCCTAACCATGTGTTTTACAGTATGGCCTGTTTATGTCCTCTCTCCGCAGCGTTGCATGCCTCCACACATGCCGTCAGTTCATTGGTGAGTGTGCGTGCACGTGGTTGTGTGACAGGATTTCCCTCGTGTCCCAGGTGCGAGTGCGTGCTCAGACCATCTGGCTGAGCGGTGATAGCAGAACGACAGGCAGGTGCCTAGATATTTACCCCTCTCACGACACTCTCAAGCAGGGCCGCTGCTAGCCATCTGAGTGCCCTAAGCAGAATTTCTATGGATGCCCCCATCCAGATTTGATTTATATACAGTGGCAAGAAAACGAGTTTGAAACTTTTTGGAGTTTCATGGTTTTCTGAATAAATGTGTCTTAAGATGTGCTCTGATCTTCATCTAAATCAAGGATATTGACAAACATGATGTGTCTAAAAATAATTACACAAACAAATTCTGATCTTTTAAATCTTTATTGAACACAATCATTCAACATTCAAAATGGCAGTAGAAAACGTAAGTGAACACTTAAAGAATTAATAACTGGTTGATCGCATAAACCTCAGCCAGGCCCTTCCTGTAGCTGTGGATCAGACCTGCACATCGTTGAGGAGAAATTTTAACCAATTATTATCAGATCTGTTTTGTGGTTGTCGAGGTATGTGTTCTCAGAAGATATTAAAGAGTGCTAAGGAATAAGACTTTAAAAGCCAGGAAACTTTTTTTAGATTAGACCTTACTAGCAGTGACAAGAAAATCTGCAAAGCTCCACAAATTGAAGCAACAAGAAAGCAGGGAAGAAAGGCTTCTTTGTGGGAACCAGAGTAAAACAGATGGTAAAGAAATACAGACATGATCATATTATGATGGGATGAGAGGGAATAGGTTGTTTAATCAGGTCATGGTCACTTATAGTGTTACATTTTCTGGTTAAGTTGAAAAATGGGCTTTAGTTAACATACATCCATTTTATTTTTACACTAGTATAACAATTCTTTAAAAAAAATGCATTTTTTTTTTTTTTCGTATTCAGTCAATGTGATATTTGGAAAAAGTCCTCTGGTTTAACTCATATTGTTTTGGAAGTATGTTTTACTTTTACTACCACTACAGTCTTTTAGTCTCTTGTGCACAGTGTACATTTACCTAAATTTGACTGGAAATTCTGAATGTTCTTTAGTTTAACTTTTATTCAATGTTGTATTACAATCAGTGCTCTATTACAATACATTTCTTTTGGCTGCTCCCTTCCAGGCGAGCCACAGAGGATCATCTGATTGTTTGCAGAGTTAGTCTGCACTGTTTTTTTTTTTTACACTTGATAGATGCAGGTTATGCAGAAGACCTGGGATTTATTATCACTCGGGTCATCATCACATTTGCCCAATGTTATTTTCATCTTGTCGACCTACTGTCGACTATTAAATAAAAGTAAAAAATAAACAACAGTATTATGTACATTTTTATATTTTCTAGGCATGATAGGAAAAAAAACTCTATTAATGACAAAGTGTGCCTTTTTTGAAAGCTACTCCACATTTTAACTTTGTGTTGCAAGTTCCACTGCAATCTGATTAAAACATATTCATAAACTACTTTTTTATTATTATTATTAAGATTATCATTTAAGAAAATGTAAGTTTAACCACAGATTTTGTCTTCTTTTGTCATTTAGTGGGTGTGAAATGGAACATTATTATGTATGTCCTACAAAGACACCTTTTGGGGAAAACTGCCCTATCTGACAATGATTTTCAAAACTCACTGACGACAAGGACAGATTACTGGAGCACCTTAAACTTAATCAGAAAGACCATATCCTGATGTACCATGAAACAAGCAGGGCCTTAGTATAGTGACAGTTTGCCATCAATATACAACTCATGCTTACAACCTAAACCAACAAATGTGTCTCTTTTATTTATGATGCTCTGTAGTCTGGGGACCTGACAGACTCCCAGCTCACAGCCCACTCTGCCAAATGCATAAGTCTTTTTGATGAATCGCTGTACAGATGTTTGCATGTTCCCAAACCATTCGCAGTAATCCCTCAGGGCACAGTCTCGGGGCAAAATTAAAAAGATATGCTTATCTAAACTATTTATTCAAGAAGCATATCCCGGATATAATCCTAATATGTTACTAAGAGCCGATGGGATTTCGGGCGGACGTAGTCTCAAATCCAGGTGTACTAGGCTGTAAGTCAGAGGATTAGCGCAAAGGTTATTGTAATATTTTAAATAACACAAAAGCAGATTTCATTATTAAAAGGCTGAGCGGACCATCTGCGACAACCGGAGCTGTATGTAGCTCCATACACCAATTATTATTATTGTTTTTCATCGAGAAAGAGCAGCAGGTCAATGGCTGAATAGATTAACAGACTGAGCAGGTTATATATGCAGTGTGAGCGATGGTTGTGTTCAAGTGGATTAACCTGCAGCGAGGCCAACTTGCTCTACACAGTAGTTACAGGACTTAGCATTTGGACTGGTACAGCCTGGTCTCTGTGACTTAAGAGCAGCTAAAATTATGTTCAACAATTTCATATTAACTAATGTAAAAGGGCAGTTGAGGGTATGACAAGAGGAATGATAAATGCATTTGGTACAAAGCTTAGTGAAAATTCCAGATAGGTGGACAAATATATTAAAACCCATTTAACTTTAAAAAATGTAAAATATAAATATGGCTCGATAGAGAAATTCCATTTGGTTCTGTAACTGTGATATCACATACAAACTGTATGTTTTATGTCTGATGTTATGTTGATAACATTTTGCAATACACAGTTGAACAAAATAAAATACATTGGTCAAAACTCTTTTTGTAGCTTATAGAATAAAAGTAGCATTTCTGTTTGCCATCTAAAGGCTCGGAGCCTGGTGGCTGTGGAAGGACAGTACACACTAAGGTCTTAACAAAAAGGTGTATTTGTTGAAAGTGGACTGAACAGTGAAGTCATTAAATAGAAGAGTTAGGACAGTCCCACCACTCATCTACCTTTTATGAGCACAACAAATTCAAACAGAAGCAAACTCAATGCCTTCTTATGTAGCAACATTGTCCAAATGGCTGGCTAATTTTGTCAGGCATGATGCACACTTGCTGTAAGGGTGTAAAGAAAGGTGCAAGTAGAGGGCAGTTGGAAACATTACTGGGGAAGTGGGACACACAGCACAGATCCAACCTACTTCCATTACTTTAGGTAAGTCTGAGGCGGCTGAACTTGAATAAGTGAGGTCCAAAGCAGAGTATGTGGAACAAGCTACCTTAATTATCATAAGACTACTAAACATAGTTTTCAAATAGCTGTATAGCCCTACACTTCACTTCTCTATTCCAAACTGACCCTAGAGCAATAAAAAATGCTGATGTGGGACTGTCCTGGTCAGGGCCCGCTCCCAGACCCATGTGACACCAGCCGCCTCGTTTCTGAACGGAGTCCGCCGCTTCCTCTGACAGGTACGTCACGGCGCATCACTGTACGGCCGCTCACAGCCGCCTCCCGGCCTCATGCGCTCTGACGCAGCCTGTCTGCTTGTTGCCTCAGGGATTACAGACCTCAGTGAAACAAAGGCACTAACATAGTGCTCCGCAAAGAGAAAGGAAAAAAATCCCATCTGCTTTTGCTGTGTTGTTTTTGTGCTCATCTTCTTCAAAGTGATATTTCTCCTGAACAGACATATTCTACTGCTGGGTTTGTGTTGCAGGAGCATTTGGAGAACGCTGCCAGATCAAGAGTGACGACTGTGGCAAATACTAGTTTCCCATCTGTTTCTCTTTATGCAGTTTGCTCGATGGAAAAGAGCTGGGAAGGCAAACAAAACATGTTTATTTCAAACCTAATTCAGTCATTTTGAACTATTTCAGGCCACTTAAAAGGCTACTATTCTGCTCATATATTTTCACAATGTCCTGGCCTGATAAGGCCAACAGGACAACATCATCCATTAATAGTGATGAAACTCACCAAACTGGACTCCATCTTAGCACTGGCAAGAAATGAAAAGTAACAATAATATAGAATTCCTATAAAAGCCACCCCTAAAAATGTCCCCTGAGCACCGCCAAACACACCACAAAGAGTGCAAAGCCTGTGGACTGGTTGCACTCTGCAGTAGTCCTCTGAGAGTACGGAACTGGTAAAATACACATTGTTCCTCATCACTCTGAGGTTAGTCTAACAGCCTTAAATTAAATCAGATTCTTCACCCCAGTACCTGACAGAGCGCTGTGGAAGGTAGAGCAGGTCGTCCAATAACACCTGACCCACCTTGCCTCCAGTGTCTGTGGCACTGTTGTATGAACGTGTGAGTGTGTTTGGTGGAGGTCGGAGATTTATATATCTCAATGAAGCACATTGAATTAAATGATCAAATTTAGTTAATTACACAAACACTACTTTATTAGTTTTATGAGCAAAATACAAATAGAATAAAAGTCAGACAATAGTAAAAGTTGATTTATTTTATAGAAGATTTATTTGAACAAATATTATAAAAAAGTATTCCCAGGTGAATGGACTTCTCCATTTATTCCCTCGTCCCTGCAAAACTACAAAATTAAAATATACGTTTTTATATTGATTTAGGATTTTTTTTATTGATTATTTAATGAAATGAACATGGTAAAATAAAATAAAGACAGACATTTTAAAAAGCTTAAACACTCGTAATGTAACTTTACCTTTCACAGTACACAGAGGGGGCGGCCCCTGCGAGCAACGATAAAGGACCTGACTAAAAACAGCTCAGAACTGCTTTTTATGAAACAGTGTAAAATCACCATTTAAATAGTACAAAGTTATACTTACTTCTAAACCCAAAATTTGTGTTATAAAGCGCTGCTTCTTTGCCCCGCTGGTTTTTAAGCAACGAAGTGCATTAAGGGTAAAAGTTGTACGGGGAAGGGACCATGCAGGAACCACAGATGTATCCTTGGTATTTTGGTAAACAGAGGACACATGCCTGGGGAGGCGGTGCCTTCACCAGCGCCTTTGAAGGCAAGATGCCTTGACATTGATAAAAAAAAACACAATAAAATCTATTATTATTAATATTATTATTATTATTATTACGTCCTCCTAAGTCACCACACGGCTCATTAGAACCTCTTTAAGGAAGACCAAAAGTTCTTCTCCATGGCTTTATTAAGACACAGTTTACTTTTATTTTGGCATAACACTGTTTATTTAAACTCTTATTGTGACTGCAAATCATACTTAGAGTTTTGATCTGGGTCAAAATGACCGTGCCTCACTCAGTAGTTTGTATGAATGTATAGAAGAAAAGGTTAAAGCTCTCTCACCAGTTGAACTCAGAATTGATAAAGTCTCTTGGAATTAGAGACGAAATGTCTTCACCATAAAAACTCCAGATTTCAGAAGCTTTTGCTTTAACCTTATCTTCAAGATGACCTGGATGACTGAGAACCTTCACAGGCACAATGTATATATAAGTTTTTGCTAAAGTAATTTCATATGTCTTATATTTGGGGTGAATGTTTTCCATTAAAAATTGCATTTCTCATTAAACATTTACATTTACTCATTTAGCTGACGCTTTTATCCAAAGCGACTTACATTGTTCTACAGTAATTTCTAGTGTTACAGCCACTGGAGGCAAGGTGGGTTAAGTGTCTTGCCCAAGGACACAACGACAGTATAAACTGTGGGGAGAGTGGGAATTGAACCGCCTACCTTCCGGTTAAAAGACAACTGCTCTACCCACTGAGCTACTGCCGTCCAAATAAAATCAGCCACTGGCCAGCCTAACCTATGACGCTCATACTGTTAATGAAGTCAAAGCCAGCTCTGTTCCTGATTCTAGTTCTTACTTCCATCATTGTTTGAACCTACTGAACACTGCATACATGGGCTATTCCAGTTCTCTCTTGTGATTGTCTATGGAGGTTCTCAGTCATCCAGAACATAATCAAGAAAAGATTTCATTAAAGGCATCTGCCTAAACATACTTCCAGATGCTTTTCTTGAAAACCTTTCTTATGATTTGAGAAAAAGGGTCTGGGATTGCAGAAAAAGCAGAGGAACAGGGACAGATATTTTACTCACGCAGTACTTGACAGCCATAAACATAGCTATTTAACTTTATTTCATCAAAAATATATCCCCTTAAAAATGTGTCCCTGCTGCATAAACAGTGTTTCATGCACAAATATGTCAACAATGAATATTTTGCCTACAGTACCTCTGGTCACATTTCATTGCATCTGTAGCAGATAAAACCAGTGACCTTCTGTTTAGGACGTCCTTACAAAGAGTCAGGTCCGGACCCCCGCTCTGGTGGTATTTACAGCTGATGAGTGCTCGGCGGGGGTCCCGCCTGATGTATGTGGAGCGTCACAGTGGCGCTTTAGACGGTAAATTCTGAGCACCTCACAGTCAGGGCTCTCTTTGTTTAGAGATGCTGCACAACACAGGCACAGTTAGAGAAGACACACTGCAGCGTGACCAAGTGTAGCAGCGAGACATTTAAAGACAGTTGGCACCTTTGCCAGAACAGAGCCAGAATAGGTATGAGTTTAGACATAGAAACATATTGGTACAATAGAAATGATTGCAATAAGATAAGATAAATACTCTGATAAAATGTGGTTTTAGTGTTTAATGTCTAAACTATTTTTGTTCACTGGTTTCTGCTCTTAACCCTTTTGGGGATAAGCTCTTTTCCAAAACGCTAAAACTCTTTTGAACTGCTGCCTGCTGTTGCATATTGCTGACCTGAAGCCTGACTGACACTGTGCTTCTTGAGACACAGATCTCTCAAGACATATTATGTGAAATCTCAATTAAATACAAAATATTATATAACAAGGGCTTTTGTGAGACTTAGGTAAAGCCCAATGTGTTACTCTTGAACTATGTAACAAGAAGCCCCACTAAATATACAATGGGTTGTTTCAGGGAGAATGCTGTTCCAGCTGAATGTGGCTTTTTTTTACTCGACAAAGCTTAATTTACCTAAACAAACATTTCACCGAAGACCAGTGGCCTCATTTAAAGTTTGATCACATAACAAAGGCTGAAACTTGCTTTTTCTTGTGTGTGTTGTGATCATTTTGTCTGAAACAGGTCTGATTTTGCCATAACATAATTATTTTACATTTTTCTTCAGAATAAGCCATGACATAAGTGGACATAAGGCCTAATGAGAACCCAAAGTCAAATAATAAATAATAAAGCCAAAATTATTTTCAAAAATAGACAATATTGGAAAATTTAAAAACCCCTTCCCTCCAAAACTGAATAAAAAGCTTTTTTTATTTAACGTTCCAGTTGAGGCCTGAGACATTGGGCGGCCATTTCTCTGACCTCATCCTCTTACCCTTGGCCTGTTGGTTTTATTTACATGCAAAGTACAGCTTACAACTTAACTTCTCTTTTTTTGTCCCACCTTTCCTAATATTAATGAAACTTTGGCTGATGTTTATTCAAGAACTCTGATGAATCCGGAGCCGTAAGTCACTCCCAGAGTCTGAGCTCCACGGACACATTCAAGGAAAACGGACCATAAATCAACAGAAGAAAAGCTATTGTGGCCTCATACTTCAAAGTTTAATCGTCATGCAAAGATTCACTCTCCATCGACGCGGCAGGAGCTCGTCGGGCTCCAGACCTTCACTCCTGTCCTTCATAAATCACGGCAGGGCGTGCCTCATTTCCCTTTCGCCGCTGTTCATCACATTAAGGGTCGAGTTATTTTTTGACATTAGCCCGACGGTTAGCAAAGCAGCTGTTTCTCTCGGAGCCGCATGACGGAAGGGGATTTTAAATGGCACTCTATAGACACACATAGATAATCTGACAAGGACGAGGGTTGAAGGTCATGGGATAAATAACGATGAAAAGGTTACATGAAGATGGCAGTCGAGATATTGGGAAACTTCACTGTCAGATCTTATTGTGGAAAACGTGTCAACAAGATTTGGCAGGTCTTTTTTGTCTTAAATTAATGAAGTTGGTAGCTTGTTATTATTATTTTTTATGTACATTTAGCATACTTTCTCATTTTTCTATTTTAAAATGTTTTTGACATAAAAAGTTTGGGTCATGGCTAATTTGGCATTTGGATATATGGGTCCCCAAAACAAAAATTGGGAAACACTGCCTTAAGGTATAGTAAACATAAGTTTACATTCCCAACCTGTACCGTAGTTCTCCAGTAACCACAGCCCTTAGACGGATATTTTTCACTAACATTATGCTGATGAATTGCACGCTTATTCGGCATCACTGAAACTCTGAACCGTCTTGCTTATTTAAACACCTGTTTCTGAGCAGAGTTGAATTGTAGCTTACTACGCACTGTTTCTCTAAAAACACATTGTAACAGGCGTCAAGATGCAGCTTGTAACCACCTCAGGTTGTATGTGGTAATTTTGTAAGATTTCTTGTTGTGTGACAAGTCAAAGGACAACCATTGTATCTTGAACAGTGATGGGACGGCAGCGTGGGCCATCAAGTCACTATCAATACTGTCTGGGTCATTCTCTTCCCTTTACGACAACACAATGGTTAAGCATTTTATCCGCATCTTAGAAAAGGATACAATCGAAATAGCCTTAATATTTTCCTCGTTCTTACAACAGTGATAGTCCTGCTGTCCACTTTCTCCAAAGACGTCTGCTTTACAAATCCGTCCGTGTACAATTTTAATCATGTCTCTGAATCCAGCATATGGCTCCGGAGTTATGGCTCTGTAACATCAGACCGACATCTTAATCTGACACTAACCTTATTTTTTTCAAAAGATGACAGATAATCCCGACGTCTTCAAATCTCTTGTATTTCCATTGCTCCTCATCGTCAGCAGTTTCCACATTTAGCATTTTTCATCCAACCTGATTTTAACTTGACCTCTGACTTTTCAAAAGCGTGTGTTTCCAAAGCTCCTAAACCTGTTCTGTGTAATATCCGTCCAATGTGGTCTGTGGATTGGATTATCTGGTTCAACGGGAATCCAATCAGCATTCAATCTTTCATTTCTTATTTTGGGAAGCTGTGATGTATTTGTAATAAAATTAGATTTGCGTGTGATGAGAGAAATCTGATGCGTTTTCACACTTTATCCCAGTCACGCCTCGTTCCTGTCCTCAAAGGTCACTGCAGGATTATGATTAAAGTAACGTTCATACTCATTTTTCAATCATTTTTCAATCTTTTATTATTCATTAGACGGGTCAGACAAATTCTTGACATAAAAATATACACTGAACAGTTTGACAGTCAGCTCAAAGTCAGCTGCATTTGGCTGAATCGATATTCAAATCTTTTTTTTTTGTATGAACCCTCTTGAAAGTGAAAGGAGGTCACGTGTGTAACACAGTGTGGCTCTCTGAAACTAGAAACACTTTTAATGGTGAGAGTCTGAAATATCATTTTTATTTAGAAAAAACAAAAACATTTTATCCTGTACCTACCCCTTTACCAACCTCAGCAGAGTGCACTGACCAACAGCATCTCTGTCTGGTCTGGATTTGGAGGCTGCTCAGCCTGAAGTGTGTGAGGAGAGTAGTGAGGACAGGAGAGAAGATCATCAGAGACCACACACATGCAGAACGGACTCCTTTTATTGCAGGCCTCTGGTGCATCTGGAGCAGAACCTCCATGTTCTGTCAAAGGAAAGATATTCATGCTTCTCCTCGAGCAGTGCTCAGTTTGTCCTCTCTGGCTAGATGTAGAAACAGGAGTTACTTTAAATGTCTATTTTTCTAAGATCCATAGTTATATCAGTATAGTTTGAACTAATCTAACATCCCATTTTGTTCATCTGAGTAGCATTTTACTCAAAGCATCTCTAGATAATTTCAATAAATAATTTAAAATAAAATAATTATTCATTAGAGGGTAGTTCTACATACTGGACCAACTTTAACTTAATATTTCTCTTGTTTAAAAGTGTTAACCTGCAGAGTCACTTCAGATAGACTCCAGTAAAGAACAGCAGAGGGAGTGTTACATATAAATTCACACTTATGTTTAGTGTTACACATGACTCAGTGACACTTTAAGCTGTCCCAAAGTCTTTGTATTTATTTATTTTTTGATCTGTCTATCTATGCATTTTGGTAAAGATTAACTCAAGACATCTGTGTCCAGGCCCTGATCCTCACAACGACGGTGATGGTGCAGGACCGACACTCTATCTAAGTCTTAAAGCCACTGACCCAAAACCAAAGTGATGCTTAAGCTCATAATCTTTTGTAAGTGAGACCTGCTTTTGTGCTGACAATAGGGTTTTAACACAGAGTCATGCAGAGAGGATGGGAGGGAGTGGATGGGGGGTCAAATGGGGGGAGACCAGAGAAAAACCCATTTATATTAATATCAGTGGGATATATATGCTCCGTTAGACAATGCTTTGTAATCAAGACACCTAATGTGGCCAGCCTTAAAGTGCCATTCCCAACCCCACTCCCTACAGCAGCATTCCTGATTTTTTTCACTAAAAAGGTCAAACCTGACCATTTTTTTCCCCCAAAACACTAGTCATGTGTTGTTTGCAAACGAGCCGGCTCCAAGAGCCGATTCTCTGTAGCGAACGAGAAGAGTTGGCTCCTGTCAGGGAGAGCCAAATCTTCAGCCACGGCAGAGGAAGGGCTGTATTTGGATAGTTATATGTGGCCAATCACATGGGAGGACAGACCAGGCTCATACCATTATTGAATGATTGTGATTGAAGAAAGGGGGACAGCAATGAACCAGTCCAGGTACACAGAGCGACAGAGAGGGATTTAAAAAACACATTCAAGTTAGAAAAGGAGCAATAAACGACAAAAGAGGAGCATCTGGCTGTATTTCAATAATATTTGTGAACTGAGTGCAGACTTTGCTGCCATTGTGTTTTATTAAAATGTTAAATAACTGGATAGTAACTGTACTTTTTCTAACAAAACATTCATAAAAATAAAGTTTTTGTAAAGACATTGAATAAAAAAAATGCTTCTCAATGCAAAAACCATTCTCAATTGCAAAATTGTAATAAAATAAAAGGCTCTGAGCGATACTAACTTAAAAGCCTTAAGGGAGCCGTCCCTCTTTTAAGGGACCCAAGCCAAAAGAGACGAATCTTTAAGAAGAATCTGATTTCCCATCACTACAAAATACACTACATTACCCCAAACCAAAGTTTTGAGCTTACCGTTAACTCCCATCTTTCCAGAGTACAGTGTCCGACCAATCCTGAAATGACTTCTGCACAATTAAAAAATGGATCCCTCTTTCACTTTACTTCCCTTTTCTTTATTTTTGCTGTGTAAAAAGACAGCGGCCATGGTTTTTATCAGTGTAGAGACCAGTGGGAGTGCTCTTTATTCAGAAAAAAGCCAACATTCGGGCCAAAGACCCGGTAGATGCTGTACCTTCTCATCTATTTAAATTCTTGATAATAAATCTTAGATGTATTATGATATTGTTTTTTCACAGATGACTATTACAACATGCTCTTTGGTGATTAAACAGTTTTTTTTGCATGCCCTATGTGTATTCATTCATTTATTCTTTATCTCCACTCCTAGCCTATCCCAGCAGCTTTGGGCCTGAGGCCACATTCATTCACACTTTAGATTTGCCACTTAACCTGTACATGCAAGTGTTTGGACGATGGGAGGAAACCGGAGGACCCCGAGAGAACCCTCAGTAACACGTGGAGTAGATGCAGGGGTTAAACTCACAACCTTCCTGCTGTGGCAGTAGCGCTAACCACTCTGCCACTGTGCCCTCCGTTTAATGCCTAATAAACGAATGGTTCTTCGGCAGGGCTGGCGTGGCTAGACTAGTTGAACCAAAACAGTTTTTGAGCCACTTCTCCACAGTGAAGATAACTTTAAATTAAATTGATTTCAATTCTTGCAAATTCTGTGCAGCATTAGTGTCTGTTGTATGGCAACTTTCTTTAATGATTGATGAATGTAGCACACCCAAACCGTGAATACATAAACTAGTCATTTCAGTTGTGGCTTTAAACACAAGAATTTCAGATAATTGTGGGACATTTGGAGAAAATAACCCCAATAAGATGGTCCCTTTCCTTGTGTGTGTCACCACGTCATCAAAGGTAACTCATCTTTTGTAGATTTGAACATTGTAACTTTGGCTTATAGTTGCATTGTTTTCAGCAAGGTGTATTAAGCATTAATGTTAAGGGAAAGGACAGGAATAATCCATCAAATGAAATAAACATATTTTTTAGTTAAGCACAGCAATCATCTGTGACAATTTTTTTATCTTTCTTTTGTAATAGCATCTAAGCAGCTTATATCTATATGTTTACTTCCTGCTATACTTGCAAACAAGTTTTGACATTTCCACAAAAAACTTCAATGTAATATTTCCAAATGAAAATGAAATTCGTTGGTGGAAATGCAACTAGTTACTCCCTTTTTTTGCTATTGCTCTTGCACAGAATAAATTGGACACAAAGCTGACTGACCTTGTATGTTGATGAAAGATATTGGTAGACTTTATTCACTATCTGGCCATTGTGTTTCCCATACAGCAATGCTAAAACCAGCTTGCACATAGAGTACATGGAAACAAGGCCATTTCATTACAAAGAGTCAAGCTGCTGGGGTTCAGAGCCAGACCGTTAGGGAAGTCTGTGGCCAGCGCTGGGTACGAGAAACATGGCACTCGCGGTGTTATGTTTCTGTGAGTTGACGCTCCCATCTGCTGTGGAGTGCACCATCAGGCAACAGTGTCTCTGTTTTCAAATTTAGGAAACTTTTTGTTGGACACGGGAGGATATTGTTATTTGCATGTTTAGAAAGTGTTCACCTACTCCAGTTTACCTTGTTGGGGGTGTTGTCTTTTAGCTAGTGTAAATCCCAAAATTTCAGCATTTTTATTCTAAAATTAATGAGCTCCATGTCACCAGACTTTATTAAATCATTGTCCCCGCTTTTAAATGTAATATTTAGAGTAGACTACTGTGCTGTTTTGTAGATGCTGTGCATATTTATTTAACCTTTTTTGTGACAGACAGGGAAAGTCAGGTTTTAGCCCTCTGCGGTTATTGATTCTCCAAAATGTTATCTCTCTCCAAGAAACAATAAACTGAGATGAAAATGTATCTCAATATGTTTTAATATGAGCTTAGCCCATAAGATGCTGCAATGTGACCTTGACACGTGAATTCCACTGACCCCTGTCCCAACATACAAGCACATATTCATAAAAGGAGGCTGATATTTGATGTAAACAGAAGGATTTAAGGATAAGGCCTGTGCTTCAATATGTTTAGGGAAGTGTTGTAATGTTGTGAAATACGCACACACGCACACACACACACACACACACACACACACATACGCACACACACACACACACACACGCACACACACACACACACACATATACACACACACGCACACACACACACACACACGCACACACACATACGCACACACACATACGCACACACACACACACACACACACGCGCACACACACATATACACACACACGCACACACACACACACACACACACACGCACACACACATACGCACACACACACACACACACACGCGCACACACACATACACACACACACACATATACACACACACGCACACACACACACATACGCACACACACACAAACACACACATATACACACACACACATATGCACACACATACGCACACACACAATACACACACACACACATATGCAAACATACATATGCACACACGCGCACACACATGCGCACACACACATGCACACACATACACACACGCGCACACACATATGCACACACATACATACACACACACACATATGCACACATACACATGCACACACACATATGCACACACACACACGCACATATGCACACATGCACACACACATACATACACACACACACATATGCACACACACACACACACACATATGCACACACATACACACACACACACACACATATGCACACACACACACGCACATATGCACACATGCTCACACACACATACACGCACACTCATATGCACACACACACACACACACACAAAGTGTGGGTCACATCTAATAAATAATATGTTAAATATCGATAAGACAAAGTGTATTGTTTTTAGAACCAGAGGTATGCTGTTGGATGAGTCCAAATTAAATACAGTTATAAAAGGTAATTCTGTTGAGCAGGTAAGGGAGAATAAAACACCTTGGTGTAGTGGTTGACAACAAATTAACATGGTCCAAACATATTAATACAGTAGCACAGAGGATGGGTACTGGTCATTTGATGGTTAGAAGATGCTCTAATTTTTTACATTTCACTGTGGTTGAAGATGTTATAAAGACATTAGGTCAAGTGCTGCTGCATCACATAAAAAAACTTTGCAGCTTGAAATTAGGCAACTCAATGTGTCCTTCACTGTTTGTGTAGAACAAATGTGAATTAGATGCATAATAACTTATTGTGGTTAAAGATAAAAGACAGACTAACAGTCTCATTGCTTAATTTTACCAGAAATTACCTAGAATACTTTCTCAATAGCTATGTTTTAGCCCGACTCCTATCTCATTGTATTACATACAGACATATTAGTATGGGATTGCAGGTTTCGAACAGTATTTCAAGGCAGGACCACGGAACTAACGTTTGCTGAGTAAACCAATCAGAGGAACTACAGATATGATGTAAGGCAAGCAACAGTCCGGTTCCAGTTCTCTAGAAACCACAGAGTATACCAGCATGGCTATCAGGAGAGAAGTTGCAGTGCTTTTAAAGACATGTCAAGGTCTATAAGAGCAGAATCAAGCGCAGTATCAAAACAATCACTCCGATGCAACGGCCAGCTTGACTGTTTTGGTTGAAAAAATTGTTGCACTCAATATGACGCAAAACAAAATCCTGCCTCCCTCGCCCTGATTGGCCCGGGAAGAAAGAGCCGGAGCAGAATAAAGACTAGATTGGACAATCCCAGACAGATTTATCTGTGTATGATATACAACGAGAGAACAGTCTGGCTGGCCAGGCTAATGTTTTAGTTCAGATGAGCACAATTATGACTACACGCCACAACCACCACGAGCAAACCAACTCTTCTAGTTGCTTCTTGGGGCTTGTCCAGCATAGTGTTATCCTACTCTTTGCTGACAACATTTAAATAAATTCCGGACCACCACATATGGACACAAACAATCCTCACATTATGGAGTTGCTAGCACAACACCTAACATGGCTACCAACCAGCACAGCAACTGACCTTTCCACGACCCACAATACTGCAAGAACCATTGCTACCCCAGCAGCTAACTTGGCCACCTTCTGTTTTACATCTCACAAAAGAAACAACTGGTTCAAGCAAACTAATATTAAATGAAAAGTAAATGGGTTATTTAAACCTTGTGAACACAGCATGTATAGCCTATTTAAGGAGCCGTCTTTTCTGATTGGATAAAAAAGGACGTTATACTGAAAATTATCAGTTGTAGTTAGGTAGGTATGCTGACTTCAGGTTTGGCTGGTTGACATGATAAACAGTAATGGCATTGAGAAAGGTAATATTGAGAAAGGCCCTGAATGTGTTGACCGTAGACATGGAGCCTTTTGAGTCTAACACAAGGTGAACACAGTGCGGGCAGTGGCTTGTTATTTCTGCTTACCTCGTGTTTGGCGGGAGGTCTTGCATGTTGTGAAGCGCACAGCTGTCGACCGTGACCAGCCTTTTCCACCCAGCACGCCACACACACACATAGGCCCCAACAAACTGGGCCAGCAACGCTAAAACGCGACGTGGCATATGCTGTGTTGCTGCCGAGCTCAGCGTTATGTGGCCGCTGCCAGGCAAAAGGCATCCAAACAATGTCCCTTTTTCATGTTGAAAGCCTCGCAAAAAATAGGAAGCTTTGCATATTTATTTGAGCCTTGGGCTAAGACTGCAGCTGCTGTGCTTTCTGACCACAGCTTCTCAAATTAAATCTTTGTCTACATGACGTCTTTAAACACTATTTATAGGAAAAAACTTTCTCACAATAAATACTGATAAAATGCACATTCTAGATACATCAATAGTCTAGTATTTCATTAATTTGTGGTGTAATGAATAAGCTTTACAAAAAAAAAATATGTTATTTAGAACAGATACAAACTTGGGTTACACTGTAAAAAGATTATCATAGGTTTTATTAACTCACTGGCAGCTGGTCACAGGTAAGTTACTCTAAAATATATTACAGTTATAGCAATTAACATCAAAGCAGGTTAATGTAAAAAGTGTTGTAATGTCAATTACTATAACTGTAATAACACTATATTACAGTAACTTAATGGCAACCATCTGCCAGTAACTTAATGTAATGTGTTTGGCATGAACACATTTATCTGTGATATTTAAAATAATTAACAGTCAGAGGTTGTCTGATTCTCAGTGTGTTATTTTAGCATCACCACTCTCACTTTTCTCCTGGATATAATTGTGGTGTCATCTTTTTATTATTATTATTATTATTAGGCCCGAGCCGGTGATGACGGGAGGGCCTATTGTTTTTGCTCGAGTTATTCGTTACTATCTCTCTCTCTCTCTCTCTCTATATATATATATATATATATATATATATATATATATATATATATATATATATAGTATTTTTTTTTATTATTATTAAAAATTTTCTCCGAAATTAACCTCAATTTGACCCAGTAAACATGCAAAATTCAAGGCCTGCGAAAAATGTATGTATTTGAAGTCCCCGAAAAGAAAAATATGAAAAATGACTCACTGGCGACCCCTAGTTTTTTTTTTCATGTGGTGTGAAAGTCGCGACCACCTATATCATACCCCTCGCGTCAAAAGATTCAACACATTGTGTTTTTGTCTAAATGGCCCCAAATTTGGTGAGTATCATCTAGACACATGTGCCAACCAAAGTTGTCATTTTGTTTTTGATATCTAATCGGGTGTGGGTGTGGCAAGCCTGTAACTAGGTGGACATTTTTGTGAAAATAAAATATCCCTTAACTCTCAAACGTCTTCTCAGATCGAGTTGGACCCAAAAAGGCGTTTGCTTTACAAATGGCCCTCTAGCGATGGGATCAAAGAATTTAGTTTGTCAAAGAGACATGAATTTTGGTACACACATCTCTTATGTCATGACAAACATAAAAGCTAATGACAACCACCCCCTATCTATAAATGTGTTGCCATAGCAACGGCGCAAATATGTGGAAAAAGTCAATGGGAAGGGAAAATTTTAGTTTGTCCTAGGCAAATGAAACTTGGTACACACATCCAGCATGGGCTTATGAACATAAAAGCCAATGGGGACCACACCCTATCACACACGAGAAGGCGGCCATTTTGAATTGAAGATGTGAATCGATTCTTGAAAAACTCCTCAGAATCTTTTAGAACTTGTAAACTTGTTCTTTTAGACAAGTAATATTTACATTTTGACTTTATAAAAGGGGGGGTGCATTGATTTCTGAGTCATCGCAAATCTCCAGCCAGTACTTTATTTTTCTCGCCTTAGGCCAAGCATAATCTTAATTATTTTCAAAAGTTCAGACAGATCCCAGAAAAAAACAAGGGAATGTGGAGACCTTTAACTCTAAATACAAGGTGGTGTAGCAGGTCCCAGCAGTAGCACAGGCCCGAGGTGATGAAGCAGGCTCCAGTCAGAAGAAGATTCAAGCAGAGGCACAGGCCCGGTTATTTGACATTAACGTGAAGTTTACACTTTAAAGAATGAAACTTTTTTTTGTGTCGTTTTATCTACAATTGCTTTACACAAGACTTTTTTGTGTAATTAACATGTGTAATTTTCTGTGACCAAACACAAGCAGTCTATTTGTTCTACTGCATCTTTTCTATATCATTAAAATTTAAATACTTTGATTTCTCAATTTTTGAGTTTCTATAACTACCTTTTTCATTAAAGTGACAGGCATAGCACTGGTAGCTCAGGTTCTTCTGAAATAAAGATGTGCAACAGTAGAAGGATGTTTATCAAGCTTTTGAAGTAATCAAAAATCCTTTAAGTCCTTTACTTTTTTGTCAAATAACAATACTCAATGCACATGCAAAATATCTTAGTAATTACGCTGCTGTTTCTACACAAAGCTTCACAGAGGTCATTTTCCCAGACCTTATTAAAATGACAGCAGTAGGACATACCGTGATGATGATATTGGCCTGCAGCGCGCCTTCTCATCTGTAGCCTCTGCAGCATATGCTCGCCACATCGTAAAAACAGTGGCATTAAAACATGGCGGCTGCTGGAATCCAGTAAGCGCATCATTCCCTCTGGAAACCTATTTAACATAAAATATAGCAGCGTGATGATGGTGTTTCTTGCATAATATAATTTACAGCAGGTAGAAGTCCATAAATGGGGGGCATTGTAAAATATTTCTATAGCATTAAAGGGAATGTCAGTGGGTAGTAAAAGCTTTATTCTGCTCTTTATGACTCTCAAGCTGTTGTTGTTCACAGCCATTTGGCAAATCTCAGGGTATAACTTCATATCTTTGGAAACCTTTGTTAAGTTAGTGTTGCTAAACATTATGGAAAACATGGATCTTTATAGTAGTATTCCAAAGTGAACAAAATCTGTGTGAATGAGCAACATTAATCTGGAATTTGAGAATTTCATTTGGGACTTTTGACCCTCTGAGACTGGCTGCTTTAATTGTATGGTTGTAATTTGCGTTTTGATATTTGAGGCTGCTGTAGTTGTAGATTTGACCTTCTGAGGCTCCTGTAGTTTGGGTTGTGACTCTCCAAGGCTGCTGTAGTTTGAGTTTTAGAGAACTAACACACAATACCAACTGCCTATTAGCCCAGTCTGGTCTAATCTACTGTATATGCTATAAACTAGGGCTGCTTGATTTAGTAGTTGTCTAATCTGCAAGAAATACTATTTTTAATTGATTTATTACAATTTAAAAATAATCAATTAGTCAGTGATTATTTTAGTCATGTGCTTCAATAAAAATGTATCAAGCTTCACTAAACAAAAGCTTACACTGATATTAAGAATGAATATTCATAATTTGTCTAATAAAAATGTTTATTATTAGTTTAATTAGGGCTAGTAAAATTATTGTGTTAAGTTTTTTGGTAATTTTTTTTTAACACACTAAACCGAAAAAAATTACGCAATTGTTCATTTGACACCCTCTCCACAATGCTGCACCTAATTTCCATTTGCTGTGGCTAACACGGCTGCACACTCGAGCTAGCAACGGAAAGCATAAAAGACATGCTGCTAAATGGACAATTCTGCTTCAAGAGATTACCGGATGGTTCCCTGGAAAAGAAATTAAACCACAGACTAATGTAAAAGCCGTGGTGCCAAAAGGGTAACCAAGCGAGCTGGACCTGGGTCAGTTTTGCAAAAGGTGGTTTGCGTCATGCAAAACAACAGCATCGCTCTGGACACCCAGGACATAGAGGCCTGCCACCTGTTGCCCTGCAAGGACAAGTAAAAATAAACTACAGCAATGCTAAGGTTTATAAGCTAAATAAGAAAACAAGTGCACTTCTCAAGCAGGGAAGAAAACTCAAAGGGACAAATGTGTACATCAATGAACGCTTTGCTGACATTGCCAGAGAAGCTCGTCTACTGAGAAAGCAACACACGATACAATCGACTTGGACATCCAAAAGCAGGGTGTTCTTCAAATTGAATGGAACACCTGATGAGGTAAAATACTTTGGATCAAGGGGGGCTTTAAACTGGACAGATATAAATGAATGTACAAGGTAACTAATGACATTGACATACTTCATGACAGACACTCAACACATCACACTGACTCATTACTGAAAGATAACATAAGAATGAATGATATTGTTAAAGGTAATATGTGTAGCTTTTTGACATATTCATGAACCCACCTCACAGAGACAGGCCTCCAGCGCACTCAAAACGAGCAGATTCTTCTTTGTTGTTGTTTGTTCACATTCATACAAGCGTGTACTCAGTGAATACGCACACTGGATGCAGTACCGCACACTAGTGCCACAAAAACTCTGGATTTTCCATAATGCACCTTTAAACCTCTGTAATGCACATTTAAATAATGTCGACCCTGCCATACTCTTTTACAAAGGAAACCGTATTAACAGTATGTATTATAATACAACTAATTGCAATGAACAAACCGGAAAAAATGTCTACATATTAATTTTAATATCTGTAGTTTATATGCAAATTTTGAGAACATCAAAGATTTCTGAGTAAACCAGAATTAGAATTTAAAATAATTGCCATTTCAGAAACATGGGTAAAAAAGGAGAAACCCGCTAATTTTACACTTGATGGCTACCAAATGTTAAACAAAAACAAAACCAGAAGTAGTGGGGGTGTTGCACTGTTTCCCTATATCTGATAAGCACATGCCGCACCATAATTGATAATATTTTCACAAATGTATTCAATCAGAACATGACAAGTGGGATACTAATAAATCATATTAGTGACCACCTACCACTATTCTCACTACTGGAAGGAATACTAATTAATAATAACAAAATAAAAAATTATAAAATACAACAAGAATATAAGCATATAAGAAGAAGAACTGATGACACAATCAATGAATTCAAACTAAATTGGGATGGTGTCTTTGGGGAAAACAATGTAAATGAAGTATACAAAATATATGATATAGATCTATATGATATATATGAAACTCATTGCCCTATTACTACATGTAAGTATACCCAGATAAGAAATCTGGCCCACGAATGACCAAGAGAATAGTCACTATAAGTAAAAAGAAAAATACACTATCCATCTATCCATCCATCCATCCCTTTGTCACCCCTGGCGCAGGAGGGAGTCTGGTTTGGGGACAACAGGATCTCGTCTCTGCTTTTTGCAGATGATGTTGTCCTGTTGGCCCCTTTAGGCCAGGACCTTCAGCTGCACTGGGACGGTTTGCAGCCAAGTGTGAAGCGGCTGGGATGAGGATCAGCACCTCCAAGTCCGAGACCATGGTTCTCAGTCGGAAAAGGGTGGCTTGTCCCCTTCAGGTTGGTGGAGAGCTCCTGCCTCAAGTGGAGGAGTTCAAGTATCTCGGGATCTTGTTCACGAGTGAGGGAAGGAGGGAACGTGAGATTAATAGATATATTGGTGCAGCTTCTGCAGCGATGCGGTCGATGTACTGCTCTGTCGTGGTGAAGAAGGAGCTGAGCTGTAAGGCAAAGCTCTCGATTTACTGGTCAATCTACGTTCCTACTCTCACCTATGGTCATGAGCTTTGGGTCGTTACCGAAAGAACAAGATCCTGGATACAGGCGGCTGAAATGAGCTTTCTCCACAGGGTGGTGGGGCACTCCCTTGGAGATGGGATGATGAGCTTATTTTTAGTATATGAATTAGGGCTGAGCATAACACAATTGTCCTTTGTTACTATTGTTGTCTTACTTAGCTGTACATACAACAGCTTAGCTAACCTACTCAGTGAGTTTGAGCAGCAAATCATGTTTCCTGAAAGTATCAGAAGCAGGTCTGATAGCAGTCCTGCTTGGAATTAGTCCAGTTGCGGCTTAGCTGCTCTGGCAGTAGTTTGTCCTGGTCCAGTGGCGCAAGTGCGCAGTCCGGTTGTCCACAGGACAGGCCTGTTTCCTCCACGCCTGCCGAACGGAGGGAGCATTGTAGTCTGGTGATAGGGGACTCCATTACCAGCAATATTAGACTTGAGACGCCAGCCATTGTCCACTGTTTACCGGGGGCCAGAGCTTCCGACATAGAGGCTAATCTTAGGGTGCTGACATCACACAGGGAGGGAGAGTTTCCTCAGACACATACTGGCACTACATACAAGCAGATAGTTATTCATGTCGGCACCAATAATGTGAGAATGAGGCAGTCAGAGGTAACCAAAGAAAGCCTAGCCAGAACTTTTGAACTAGGAAACAATATGACATGGCCCCCTCCCCCTAAGGGGTAATGATGAACAGTATAGCAGATTAGTTTTCATAAACCGGTACATTGTAATCAGAAAAGATTATGGTTTTGTGGATAACTGGCCTTCTTTCTGGGGCCGCCCAGGCCTGCTGAGGGCAGACGGCCTGCATCCTACTGGACATGGTGCTGCTATTTTGTCTAGTAATATAGACAGGTGCATTTGGTGCATTTGACACAAGGAATCTCAGCAGGTCGCAGGAATTATAGAACCTGCTAGTCATGATAGTGCGGGTGTGGAACTGGATAATGTAGACGCTTTTAGTTGTCTGGTTAGGCCGTGTTATCCTGATGTCTACTGCCTAAATCTGTTATTTAGTCCTCAAACACATCTGAAAACTCACAGAGTCAGTGACCCAAAAGCATCCTGTCCTCATGTTATTATAACTCGGAGTCAATCTTTTAAACCCTGCAGAACTCTTAGGCGGCAGTAGCTCAGTGGTAGAGCTGCCTTCAACTGGAGGACTGGAGGGTGGGCGATTCGACCCCCGCTCGAAACATTCCAAAACATCATAACATCCCACTCTCCCCACAGTTCACACTGTTGTTGTGTCCTTGGGCAAGACACTTAACCCACCTTGCCTCCAGTGGTCAACTGTAACACTGTTAAAGAGCTTTGAGTGGCTACTAGGGGTAAAAGCGTTATATATAAAAAAATAAAATAAAATTTCTGTTAGATCTCGACAGCTTTTTCCTGTCGCTATCTCTCCACTGGACCAGTCTTCAAATGTCTGCTCTACATCAAGACTGAAGATCGGTCTCCTGAATGTGCGGTCTCTATCCTCCAAAGCACTGTTAAATAATGATCTTATTTCTTATTCTTACATCTCATAGCTTTGATTTACTTTGTCTTTGTGAAATTTGGGTTAGGCCTAATGGTTTCCTGTCACTAATAGAAGCCTCTCCCCCTGATTATGCGTATGCACAGGTAGGTCGCACGTCGAAACGGGGTGGTGGTGTTGCAGCCATTTATAAAGCTGCATTTTGCTTTACAGGTCCATCACAGCTAAGTTTAACTAATCCAAACATATTACTTCACAAATAAATGGAGGTAAGCCATTATTTTTTTTAGCTGTAATCTATCGCCCTCCAGGTCCATACTCTTCTTTATTTGCTCTCAGGACGCTGGCCTCCTTCAACTTCCTCGAATAAAGAAGAAGTCTGCTACAGAGCCTTTTCTTATAGAGCCTCATTTTTGTGGAATGGGCTCCCGGTGGAAGTGCGGCGATCTGACTCTGTTGAGATTTTCAAAAGCAAACTCAAAACATACTTATTTCACCAAACGTATGGAGACTGATTGATCATAGGGTTAGGTTTACACTGGTTGTAGCTGTAGGTTCACACTCAACCGCTCATATTATTATTACATCTGCCTTTTTTTGCAGTAGTATTGGCACTTCTTCTTTTCTCCCTCCTCCTAGGCTAGATGCAAATATCTGGACCCTTCTGGACCCTGCCAATATAAATGTTTTATTTGTGAATATGTTTGTTTAGTTCTATGTATTGAACTGTCCTGGTCACACTCCTACACGGCCTGTCCGTCCTGGGAGTGGATCCCTCCTTCTGTGGTTCTCCCTGAGGTTTCTCTTTTTTCCCGGCTGGGTTTTTTTGGGAGTTTTTCCTCACCCTGAAGGAGGGTCTAAGGACAGGGGATGTTGTCTATTGTGATATTGGGCTATACAAAAATAAATATCTTGTCTTGCCTTGTCTTAGGTGCTCTTTCTGAAAATTTGGCAGCTTGATTGTGGAGAATTAAAGCTTTCAAATGAGATACAGCATGGCCATGTTCACAAAAGTTCAGCCGTGGTTATTTGCACTTTGAGTGTTGATGAAATACACTCAGCAGAACGTGGATACGGAGCAATAGTGATTGTTGCACTTTTTCTCATTGGGGCGAAGGTAAACATATCACTTATTACAAAAATATGTTGTACTGTGTTTATTAATACATAATGAGTCCTAAAAAAGCACTTTTGAATCACTAATTCTGATGCGGCTTTTTTGGAGCTTCATTAGCCATAAAACAAATTATTTTTTCTTAAAGAATTTTAATGACTACTAAGAAGAGAAGAAAAGATCAGATAAGCTATATTTGTCACATGCACAGTGAAATGTATTTTTATACCTGCACCCAATAAGTCAAATTTCACACATACTTTCACACAACACACAGAATATTAAACTGTAAAAAATAAAATGAAGAAAATCCCTGCATGTAAAGTCTCAACATTTGGGATTTAAAATGTGTCTGGTACAGTGCTGGTAAAATAAAAAAAAATAAGTAAGATTAAATTTAAATGGTGTAAATAAGAGAGTCCAGATCCATAATATAAATAAATTAAAATGCTTAAATTAAATGTTGAGAAATATTCATAGAAATCAGTTAAAAAATGATTTCCTAAATTGGAAAACCCTAACTTGGAATCCAGGTTGAGCCTTTCAAACAAAAACTGTAAAAGTTTTAAAACTGAAAACACTTCACTACACAATGCTGTTTTATGGTTTTTATGCTGAAACTAGCCACCGGTCCTTAACAGCCCTTTAAAGGTTATGTGGTCGTTTAAGCGACAGTGGAGACAGATTCATGTTTATATCATTACGAGCCTCTCCCTCGTACAGCAGCATAAAGCTGGGATGAGCACCTGCCTGCCGCTGATGACTTTGGAGATACATTACAGAGTCAAAGTTGTGGTGAGAAACATTGTGGTTATTACCTTCACTCGGTTTGACAGTTTGTCATTTGTTCATTGCTGAAACAAAAGCCTTTAAGTTTCAATGTGTCATTTTTATTGACCTACAGCAGTCAGCAGTGAATAAACACCAGGAATGGTGGATAATATGTCGTTATCTGGGCAAGGACCAATGCAGCATCAATGATTCCAAAACCTTGAGATGTAGAGAGTAGTTTACCAATCTTCAAAATAAACTGGAAATTGGTAGTTAGTATCAAAAATTCCTGGGAATAATCTATATTGTCTTGCAAAATTTGAATTGGATTTTAGCTCTCAATGTCTTTCTAGATGGTGCCAGTGCAAGAGCAACATCGTATCATGTCTTGCCTTTAGGTCCATTAAGAAAACATTGAGACCACACTTGTCTGTCAATTGCTGCCATAGCAGTCATGGATCACAGCAACCTGACACATCTTCCGATTGTTGCCAAAACATCATGCATTACAGCAACCCCACGTCTGCTAACAGCTACACAGCAATCCACGCAACACAGCCCTTCTCTTTTCCTTGACACTCTCGCCTTCCAAATTCCCAAGTTACCTGTCCTTACTCCCCGGCACTCTCTTTCTCCTTTCATCCCCCACTGTGCTGAGTCATTTCGGCTTTCTGTTTTATTATAATTATTTTTTTCTGTTTCATGTTTGAGTCTCTCCAGGTTGAAATGAATCTTAGTGTAAATTCAGCATTGAAAACTCTTCCCCTTACCTTACTCCTTACCTTACTTAGTTTTAGAACACATGCTTCTATGTGGTGCTACATGTAAAGCCCCTGAACTGTGCTCATTGGTTTAAATATGCATCAGCATGACAGATGTCTTTGGAGCAACAAGGACAAGGCAAATACAATGACCCTTAATAATATTGACAGGTTAATTTTATTGTAAGAATGTTAGCAATATTCAACCTTTATTTCAGAAACAAAGTTGGTATCAGACACAAAATAAAAAGTTAAAATAGTGTATATTCCATTATGGTATTAGTATAAATAGTGATGCTCCGATTGATCGGCCACCGATCATGATTGGCCGATATTGACTAAAAATAGCTTGATCGGCGAACCCAAATAGCGCCATTCAAAAAAACCGATCGCGTGACGTAAATAGTGCGACTTTTTCGCACATGCATGCAGGGCTGCCAACTTAGCGCCTTTGTCGCTATATTTTGAGAGTATTCAGACCCCTCTAGCGACACATTTTCAAAAAAGCGAGTAGCGACAAATCTAACAACTTTTTCTGGAGACTTTTGGAGACTCTAGTGTGATGTTCAGGACAAATAAACTACAAAAATATTTCAAGTCAATATTATAGAAGTGTCACTCGTCTAAACATCAACTACTTGCATTTTAGAAATTGATAACCACATTTTAATGTCTTCATGAACAGCAATTGTGCCAACAAATCTTTATATGAGAGTGCACTTCCCCAGATCTAATATGAATCGAGAAGTATTTCTTAAAATTTTACTCCCCAAAAAAGTACAGACATGCTACTTGGCCGGTCTGTCAATGAAGGGCACTAAACACTACAACAAAATATCAAGTGTTTTTTTGTGAAAAACATTTCTGAGCAGCAAACAAATACACAGCTAACAACTAGCACTCAGTGCTAGCAGATTTACATTTACATTTATTAATTTATCAGACGCTTTTATCCAAAGTGACTTACATTGTTCTACAGTAATTACCAGTGTTACAGTCACTGGAGGCAAGGTGGGTTAAGTGTCTTGCCCAAGGACACAACAACAGAATGAACTGTGGAGAAAGTGGGAAACGTCTTCCGGTTGAAGGACAACCACTCTACCCACTGAGCTATTGCCGCCAGATATTAGCATTACCTAAGCCAGCGGCCGTCCGGACTCAGGATGGCACCCACATGCCAATCAAAGTCGCCATTCCTTTATTTATGCATTATTCTAAAGTTAAGCTCAGGGCAAACCAAAGAAATGGACTCCCTCCAGAGTTGTAACGTAACAATAACTTATCTCTAGAGACCAGAACCGTCTTTTGTACCAGGCTGTAAACAGGTTTTTTACACTTGTAAAGTTGTTATGGGGTTTCTCGTTATATTTCTGCCCTCTGGTGGACAGAGGTATATCACTGTATGACGGTGCCCTTACGCGAGGCCTATATAAGGCTTGTGACCAACACAGTTTAATATACATATTATACAAAGCCCTAACAGTCAGACTACAGTACAACCTTTTTTTTTTTTTTAAATCGAATGATAAATATTCAGCAAACATTCAGAAAGCTAAGAGCCAATCCTGGGGGAGCGGAGTCTGCAGTCCACCTCCACCTCAAAGAGAAACGGCATTCCTTTGAATAAGTTAAATTTCCAAATTTTGGCCAGAGAGGCCAGATTGATTGAGAGAGGAGTGAAAGAAGCCATTTTTGTGAAAATGGAAAAAACCCTCTTTGAACAGAGGAGATGGCCTCAGATTCATGTTTTCACTATTTACAACACAGTGTTAAAACCTAAACCAAGACAGACTCTAGAACAACAACACCTGAATGGAACAGTGTCAATAACGACTCTCACATCAGGAGTCACACTGTCCTTTCAGAGCTAACGACTGTGAGACCTAAACAGAATGAGTTAGTTTCAGGTTAAATCCCTCCCTCTAGAGATATAAGCTCAGCTCTCTTACCAGTTCTTTTCAGAAAAGTCTTTTGGAATTAGAGACGAAATGTCTTCACCTTGACCTTTTGCTTTAACCTTTTATTCAAGATGACCTGGATGACTGAGAACCTTCACTGACATGTTGCTACCAGCTGTGAGAAAAAAAACCCTCAATCACTACGAGACCATGAGAAGACTGCCAGGAAACTGACAGATTATAGAAATCATCTTCACTTTTAACCTACAATACAGACATCTATGATGTTCTACAAACTGAGCTAGGCCCCCTTAGCCCTCCATTTAAGCTAAATTTGAAATGTGTCAATAAAAAAAAAAATTAAGGTAAAAAGCAAAGGTATTTCATCTGAAAACAATACAATAGTGCTGCAGAACTACAGCGTTAACAAAGTGGACAAGCGATAATCTACAATATAATATTGTTGAGGTTTGCATGTTGTCATTTCTCTGTGGGTCATGTGATCAGTTGTAATCGCCATTCAAACTGAGCAAAGTCCATAAGTGGAGCTATACCTTCTGTTACGGCATGAGACCAATCTGCAGAGCGAGCCCCGTTTCCTAAAAAATAATATCTGTCCTGCTTTTCCTGCTGTAAGTAATTGCACAGTTCATAACAGTGAAATTCGAATTAAGAACTTCATTAAGGGTTTGAAGCGGGACACGGCTTGTGTACAGTTAAGGTCGGCCCCAGAGATAACATCATTCCCTCAATATGAAATTTTGATTTGACCAACAGAGACTCGGAAAATGATCTTCTAAATCCTTTCTTCATTTCATCTCAGAGATTCTTAAATTCTTAAACATATGGCTTTAATGGGAGGGAAAAGTGAGTCATCAGGGCCAGTCTTCAGCACTTTCTTAGATCTGAATTGAGCTCTATCCTTGAGTAAATGTAGGTTTTCACTGTCACATTTGCTCCCAGGAAATCCCTCTTTCCTCCGAGGATCATAAAGGAGAGGGGCCTTTCCAAGAAAAAAAGATTGGCTTTACCATTTAAAAGCTAAAAATTATATATAATTTTTAGTTTTTGAATGGTAATAATGCTTTTGGTTTTAAAATGTTACAGTCAAAGATTTGCATTCACTGACAATAATAATAATATAAATAATCACTTTTAGTTTAATTTAAAAAATGTTTTTTATTGCATTCCATTTATGCCACTCTAGCCACAAAAAAATTTACTTTTACATTTATTCATTTAGCCGACACTTTTATCCAAAGCGACGTACATTAAGTTTCCAATCACTAGTGTTACATTTACAGTTGTCACTTTCATTCAAAGCGACTTACGGTTCCATTTACCAGTGTTACAGCTGGAACAGCCACAAAAACAAAAATAAAAGTAAACAAACATAGCTGCCAGAATCCATAAACCTTGCCTAGGTACTAATTATTCAAGCCAATGACAGATTACAAAAAAGACATAGCCATAGCTCAATGTGTAAAAGGTCGTCTACAGCTGGAATACATTAGTCAGAACTTTTTTCAGTATTGTTTCCGATCAATAGAGCACTCTTTACCCTTCTGACCTGCAAAGAATTTAGTGGAGGCTCAAAAGATTCTAGAGGAAGGGGCCAGTTTCATTAATTAGAAAACATACTTCCTGAACCGGTGCATTTTATTTCTACAAGAATCATGTTCCTTGATTTAGTGCAGGTTGCATTTACCAGGGCTTCACATTCCCGAGTGGTGGTGTTTTTAGTTGTTTTTTTAAAACAAAAAGGTATACTGATACACCTCCCGTCACACTTTGAAAATCTCCAGTCTGTCTCCATCCACTTAAGAAGAAAAGGAAATCTAGGTCTTTAAAATAGCGTGAAAGCACAACAGTCTCTTGATGTAAAATGCAGTTAATGTCAAAGCAGCAGCCTTTTGTTTATTGACTACTCGTTTACATGAATAATATCTGCGTTGCATTAGCAGCAGAGCAGTTTATGACAGATGAGATGCCAGCATCCAACTGCATTTTCAGTCCCATTTATTTTTGTTTTAATGCTTGTGTGGATCAATTAATTCTGTCGTAAAAAGGCAACATAAACTGTGCAGAAGTTAATGAGTCCGAGCATTAGCGCGTCATTACAGCAGCTGGCGTAACGGAGCATGTGTTGTTTGTCATAATATACTCTGCCACGCTTAACACGCATTAATAGTTGGGATTGGTAAATTTTGGTTTGGTTGGCAAAGACAAAAAGGCTCGGGGAGTGGGACTATGAACACTTTTAAAGTATCTGTGGCTGTACTAAAGGCTTATTATAAACTACACAGCCACTTCTTGGGGCCTCATCCTGCAACAAACTTTAATAGAGGTCATGTGTGTTCTGTCTTAAGATCTTAAACTGTCAAACTTCAGAATCAATTCACAATCATTGAGCTATACGTCATGAAACCTCATTAAATGAATAAGGCAAGTGTTAATGCTTAAGGTGTTAACTGAAATAGCCAAGACATTCGCATAAACATACAGCACCAGGACCAATACCAGTGTTTATTCAGAAGAGCAAGGACCAGAAAAACAGTTATGTTTGAGGTCATTAGTGTTGTTCAAATAAACATCACTTCTCAGGTTTTTTCTCATTACATTGGGCACAAAAAAATCTTTGTTTTTGCAGATTTTACTGCATTTAATGCTTAATCAAAGAAAATAAACAAATGTTTAACTAGAGAAGATTTGTTTGGTTTCCAGTCTGGCACAATGTGATCGGTGCAGATTGACTGGAATTGGCAGTGTCGTCACAGAGAAATAGAACTGCTACGTATCTCTGCCAAAGCACTGTGCACTGTCAGATCAGCCAGGGTTTGAACTCACAACCTTCTTGCGGTGAAGCAGGAGCACTAACCATAATTCACCTCTAGATTTCTGTTTTTACATATTAAAGACTTAACTATTTTAAAGACTTTTGACAGATGTCAAATTATGTCTGTCCAACTTTAATCTTTCCTATTCTAGAATAATGAGACTAAAGAAATATAAATTCTAGGAATATTATGGTTGCAAAATGTTTTGGAAAATAGTTTGAGATATCTTAAAGGAGAAGAAAGTTACATTTTTTGTCATGGTCTCTGTCAGTTAGCCGTTTCTTTTGATATCTTTCCCCAACACATTCCCCTCCCTTCTGTGTGTGTCTCGTCTGGCCATTCATTCTCACCTGCTGTGCTTCACACCTGACGCACATCCAGTACTCAGCACTGCAGTACAAGACCTCAGCAGACCTTCACTCCACTGACAGACTGTCCCGTCGCTCAAGTGGTGAACTTACGCGCTGGGGTTTGACAAGAGTCGAGATTATTTGTGGACATTAGCTTCTTCAGTTCTTGATCGTGGAGCCAGCACTTGCACCTCATCTGCTTCCAGTCTTCTGTTTGCCTCTGGTCTGCACAGATCACAACTTGCCTCTGTTCAGCTGCAACCCTAGAGCTGTCCACTCTGTTTGTCATGGCCATAAGGCCCGGAACCAAGAAGACTCCAATGCAAAACCCCACACACAGATGGAAAGGTAACAAAAAGGTTTATTGGTCCACAAAAAATACAAATCCAGTGTCTGAGCATAGAGCAATTTCCAAAATGAGGTAACACAAAAAAAACACTGCAGGGCGCGGAAACACGAAATGTGAATTTTCACAGAACATGTGGAGAAAAAAATAGAAATACACAGAGGTAACACAAGGAAACCAACAGGCCGACGGGTTGGAAGACAACGACCTGGCAATGACACACACACACACACACACACACACACACACACACACACACACACACACACACACACACACACACACACACACACACACACACACACACACACACACACACACACACACACACACACACACACACACACACACACACACACACACACACACACATTATGGCGGCACAGGTAATCACACAGAAGGGTAAGACACAAGGCAGGAAGTCAATCAAAGGCACAGACAGGCTTATGACATTTCACGATAACATAACCAGGAAATCAAATACAATCTTGAAACAAAATCAGATACAATAATGAAACAACTCAGATACTTAAAGAAACAACATCAGAAACAAAACAGAGACACAGATACACTAACAAAAACAGGAATGGATCCTGACACTATTCCTATCATCTTCTAGCTGTTAATAAATGTCTGCACTTTTGGGTCCGCCAGTGTTTTCCATTTGTTATAATATGGTTTGTCCAATCTATGTATTAAGCATGGTCTCTGTCAGATAAATATTAGTTGCAAAGGTCCATGTTTGTTACAGTTTGAGTTGGTAACATTCCTGCCTCACTCCCTTTGTGTTAAAACAAACGTAGCTATCCTGTCACCTTTTAACCAATCAGAAAAATAAAATTAAACTCTGGTACAAAACTGAAGTGCCATGATTAAGAACAAATGCAATAATCAGATACACTCACTTCTTTAATATACAGAGCCACAGTCCTAAACATGCTGTGTCTGAAGGAGCATGAGCAGAGAAGGATGATCTTGGGCGCTTCACGGTCCCACTGACAGGAGACAGCTGCCGACCCTTCCTCCCGCTCGGCTGTGAGGCGTCCTGGGACGGTGCCTGTGCTTGGGTCAGGACCCCTGAGGGAGCCACCATTTGGTAGCAGTTACAGCGCAACGGGGGAGCGCTCTGCTCCCTTCAGTCAGGTATGAGCAAGCGGCCGGTCCTGGCACAGCAGCAGTTACCCATCATCCCATAGTGGTGACCTTGAGACGGGACAGCCCCTCCCCTCTGTCTGTTTATGAGACGATAGATGGACTCTCGGTATAGGCTCAAAATGCATCACTAGTGTGGCAGAGAGTAACTTTTCTGAGCTAATTTGTAAAATTATTTTGATTTCTACTTGAATCTAAATTTATTTCTCTTGTTTATTTTATATATATATATATATATATATATATATATATATATATATATATATACACAATCTTCTAATTGACAAAGCAATCTAAAATCAGAAACTGATAATATAATATAAATAATTTGAAGCTTGAAGAAAGTACTTGGCATAGCACTTTATAATATATAAACGTGCATCATCAGACTGCAGTGTTTCAGTTGTGGATTTCCCAGAGTAGAGAAGGCTATGGTGTGCTGTTTGAGGAGGCTTAAGAACCCTTTTTGGCAATGAACACTTACCCATATTGACCCAACCTATACTAACCTACTCCAGTGAAAATGGCCCTTTTAGTTTCCCAACCCCTCATCAGAACCATAGTTGAGGGGTGATTGCAGTGTTTTTAGTGTTTTTTGAGAAAGTAAATCATACCGACCTGATCCATACAGCTCCAATGGAAACAAGGCTTTTACTGTTCCTACTGGCAGTCCTTGCCTTCATCTTTAATTTCCTCACTGTACAGTCACACGGCGCGGCTCTGAGGCTGGTGTTATATGGGCGCTGATGGGGAGAAGCTGCATAATTAATTTGTATATTCTAACATGACAGATGTTTGATTTTGGCCATAAAAGTAATTAATAAAAGCGTGGAGGGAGAGGCAGATTGCTGGAAGATTATTTATGAAGACTCCGCTGTGCTGTGTGTCAGGGGGAGTAGGGGGAGTAGGGAGGGGTGGCCGCCCTCTCCTATGCCCCGACATCACCTTCTCACAGTGGTGTCCCAGCTGTTTGCATTGCCCCGCTACTGCCTGCTACAAACATTTGTTTAAGGCCCCTCAACAATGATCAATGACGATGAAAACAGTAAATGCATGCATGTGTACATGGAGAAATTGTGTATTTAACAGTATAATCAACTAACACTCTTTGCAGTTGTCTTAGACATTTAAGGATGTTGCCGCACTTCACAGTTTGCACTTTGAGTTTTGGCAGCAATACCCTTCCTGAAGCTCTTGAACACAAAATAAAGATCAATCATTATAAGTGTTAATGCTGTTGAAGACAAACTGAGCACTGTCAGAAAAGATATCATAAAAGTGTCTATTGAGAATGTTTTGGGTGATTTTGTACATTTTTGAAAGTAGACTAATCATCAGACCGATTTCCACTGGGTTTCCACCGTGAGGTGTGAAATTTCAGTCTGCAGTTTCACTCTGCGATGACTCCCACAACTACACACTTCTTACGTTCGCAACAACATAGTAACCTGCCTAACCTGGTTCAGTTTTTAATTTAAAAAGAAAAGCCAGCACTGGGTTAGACATTTCACAAAGACATAAAAAGACAACTCGTTTTAGACAGCTGTATCAGACAGCTGGAACTAGCGAGTCAATTTTTTTTTTGTTTTCAGATAAATTCAAACATGAGGTTTTGTAACACAGCTTGTAAAGCGTTAACTTGTGCAACCACAAACATTTCACTTGCACTGATCTAACACTTGCAGAGTTTACAAAGGGCTGTAGTCTGCTTTAAACAAAGTCAACTTCATCTGTGCATGATCCAAACCTGCAAGAGAAAATGTGATCTCAAACAAAACAACACATCAGATGTACATCCAGTCCATTAGTCCATTTGCAAAAAAAAAATATTTTACACAGTTGGACAAAAAGTAAATTTGTGTCGCAGTACTCCAAGTGACCACTGGAGGATTTGTCGACATGGCAGGTGGTTAACTCATCCCCTCCGATTAAATAAACCTATGCTTACTGATCTAAAGTTGTCTTGTGCATGTGAAAGTCACACCGAGGCTGTTGTCTGTTGTTCAAGAGGCCCACAGCTCTGAGTCAGGCACAAGACAGAAAACAATTAGATACGGCTCAGTGTGTCACAACAGCAGGATGGGGGACAATTTATGCCTCAATCTCGCCACAAAGTTCCACTTTTCTTTTTTTTCCCTGGCGTTTTATTACCGCGCCGTAGAGCTTGAGAAGATAATAATGAAGTGTAATGGATGCCAAACAGTGAGGACGGCAAGCGAATGTAATTTTCTCAACGACGGCATAAATCTTGGGGCCAGGGCTGTTACTGGAAAGTCTGGTGGATATTCAAATCTGCTGCTTGGATTGAAGCAGTCACTGTACATCAGCGCTATGCAACTCGACAGAAGGTTAGCGCAGGTGAAGTGCCACGATCGCGCACGTCCCGGCTCTTATTAGTCTACTGTGATTATAAAAACAAAGCTCTGATAGCTCTGCTGACTGCTGTAGTGCAATATATCGGGCCTGAGTGACAACAATAGGACTCATTTAGCTGCGGACGCTACAGGCTCAAATTAACAGGGGTTGAAGAGATGGATTAGATGTGACGACAGTGAGAATGGAGGTGCAGAGGACAGCAGCGGGTGTTTATTTTTTAAATACAGTCAAATTGCTCCAAATTGGCAGTACTTTAAAAGATATTCTGGATTATCTCAGCACCAACAAACGCAGAATAAACTGCCTGAAAATGATTATTTATGTATGTTTTTTTCATCCTTTGTGAATGAGTGTGGCTGTGACAGGTTGCCTCTCTTCTTGCTGAGAGCCTGCAGTCTGGTTGCCGGTGCTGAGTGTGAAATGTTAGGAAAGAAAAATAAACCAAATTAGGTCAAGTGTACAGTATTTTAATCAAAATCTTATTAAAACTTTAATAATTGTTAAAATCACTGCATTGACATTTGTAGCTTTTACTCTAACATGCTTTACAGTAAATTACCAAAGGTTTAAAAAAATAC
Organism: Neodontobutis hainanensis; assembly: GCA_024349245.1. Classification (NCBI taxonomy): domain Eukaryota; kingdom Metazoa; phylum Chordata; class Actinopteri; order Gobiiformes; family Odontobutidae; genus Neodontobutis; species Neodontobutis hainanensis. The sequence continues at coordinate 142,000 of JALDNG010000113.1, forward strand.
TATAATATAGGCATAATACTATAATGCTAATTACAAATGCAAATTGCAGTAAGATGTGGTACAAAAGGTTTATTGGGCATTTTGCACTATTCTATTGCAAAAACAAGTATTTTTTTTATAGTCTTCTTGATATCAGACACACAATGTCATGGTTCTCTGAAGAACCCAACTGATAATTTGAAAACAACAGATTTATGATTATGGTGGTGAGTTAAAGTGGCAACACTGACAGTAGCAGTACAAACGAACGGCGGGGTGGGGAAGCTGGTCTTCTTATTGAGCTGGTGATTGTAGATTGCTGAAAGAGTTGTACAACAGAAGATGCCAGGCACAGGTAGGTGGGGACACACGCAGACACACAGGGAGAGGACAGAGTAGAGGAAAACACAGCAGACCCTGACAGTCTGTCATTGCTTCTGTCTGCTTCTCCAGAGCATACTTGAATAAACAACTTATCTCATAGACCCCTTATAACCCTTTAAAATAAGACATCAGCTCTGAAACTCCGTTGACCTCCGTACTACTTCACTGTCCTTTGCTGTAACACTCAAAACAAAATGGACAGGTACGCTCAAGTTCAGATAATAACATTTGAAATTAATTATGACACAGTAAAGTCCACATCAAGACAAAACTAATGTCTTCTTTAAAAGGATAGAGACATGAACTATAATTAAGAGAGATCATAAAGAAATACATTAGCATACAAATTAAAGCGCAGGAATAATCGCTCTAATATTCTTCAAAGAGTGTTCATAATAGAAGCCATTTCCATATCTCTATATTGTCTTACTGTCCCGTAGTTCAGCGGGAAACTTGGGCTGACAGCGCACTTCTATCCTCAAACTTCTTGGCTCCTAAAGTCAGTCATTATAATTCCCAGCACAGGGTTAAACGTCCTTTCAATCTGCTAATTGCATGACTTTATAATTCAAAGAAAAGGATCGAAGAGCTGCGATAAATCAAAGGCACGCTTGCCGGGGTTTAATGAACTCCTCCCTGTGACATTGGAACTGGAGACCATTCCACTTAAAGGAGCATTCAAAGAAAATGTCCACTGGTTAGCAGGTAAATAACACAACTTAAAAGTTATACATTTTTAAGATAAATACGTTAAGTGTGCTTTTAGAGAAAACATACCGTATAGGCCTTTTTCAGACCTTGCATTTGTCAAGCTCTTTTTATTTACACATGTTTTCTTGAGACCACTTTTGTTCAACAAAAACTACTGGAGTCCTTGATAGTGAAGCGTTGATTTTATTATTTTTTTTACTACAGATCTTGCGCAATATGCATTAAGTGATTAAAGTGAAATTACCTAATTAATTTTTCTTTTTTTTTCTATTTTTTCTAATTTTTCTATTTGCAAAGAACTTTTTTTTTCATCTAATCACAGTGTATTAGGAATCATGTGTGGAAAAACCTTAGGATTTCATCTAGGTTTTATTATGAAGGATTTTAATAGATTGATCAGCCCATACTGGAAGCTTTGGCCAATTACATGCTTGCTCTCAAAAAAACAGAAAAAGACAAAAGAAAAGTGAGGCAAGTGAAAGTTTGATAAATATTGGCAGTGGAAATCATGCTATGATTGACAAGGCAGAGGTAATTGTGGGACTGCAGTGGTCTGGTGTTGAAATCAGAAGTAGATGTTTAAGGTAAGCACTAAACCTTTGCTGTAATGTATTAGTAGTTTGGATTGGCAATATTATCAAGTTTTATCTTTTTTAATAAAATAAAATTAGGAAAGTTGTTATTTTGTTGTTTGGGGGGTGGTTGGTGACAATAGAGGAAAAATCAATTATCGAATAATGCATCAAATTCGTGGTCTTCAATGTCCAAGCCAACACACCCGCAGTACTGTTAAAGACGACTGTACCCTCTCACTCAGGACAGCATTCAGCCACACCACTGAGTCAAGGTTTCTCAGCAAATCAGAGGCACACTCTTCTTTTCAACTAAATGCCAAGGCATTGCTGATTGAATCCCAAAAATGTGAATGTTTTGCTTTATGGAGTTGAACTTTTATTATATGAACTATTGCTTTTAGGCCATCTATTACCATCTGGCAGGATGAAAACTAGCCTTTTGGCTAATTCAGGTACATTTACATTTCTATAAAATGTTCTTTTAATGTATTCTGTCCCACTGAAAAATAAACAAATAATTTAAATAAACAAATGATGCATGTGCTTTTTTCCCTTTTTCATTACAGCCTCAATACCACCACCCTTTCCTGCTTTTACTTTATAGAAAAGTCAAACGGGACCAATGCACCACTGCAAGATATTAATGAATTTAATTAAAACAAAGTTTTGGGACTTTCTTTAAACTTTGATCAATTGTGCTAACATGTTTTTGTCTGCACTGTACCAAAATAATAAAGCCTAGATGACGTCTCCAGGTCTGTTTGTTATTTTTCTGGCTGCAGTCAGTACAAAGTGACTCAGTCCCTTTAAGTAAATAACTGTGTCATTGTCAACATTTAATGTACAGATCCTATGCTGCACTTTTGTTCATATTGTGCTCTTACATAGCATCAGAGCACCAAACTTTCACTCAAGTCCAGATTAAACAAATCCTTGTGTTAATTTCCATGCCGTCTGTCGCTCATCCATGCTCACCGGGACGGGACCACAGCAGCACGCTACGGATTCCCGCCGGACCCTAAAGCTCTCACCAGCAATATGTAATTAAAGCAGAGGAGCATATTCTCTAATCCTAAAGGCTATTATAGCTTTATGGCCGTTGCATTGTCTGACTCCTGTGGATACACCAGCGCTATATGTCCTTAAATGGGTGGATAAAGATTTTGTAACCCTTTTAAATCTGCCCGGGTAATGGGAGTGCCCAGCAGCTGCTTTGTCCTGGGACGAGCTTAAGACAAGGATAGAGGAATCTGTAATTATAATGCATCAGCCGTCATCAATGGCATATTTCTGAACCCATTTTCAAAGTCCCTACATGTGAAATTGTAATTACGGCACAGCGCTCATTCGTAGCTCCTGGGGGATTAAGTACTGAGGATGTAATTGTAAGTGTTCTACATTTGAGGACAGTAGAGCTGTGATTAAAAGTGACCCATCCCAGTGGCAGGATGCTTTGAAATGCACTGAATACTTAACTTAATTGCTACTTGTATTAAATATATATTTTTTGGCAATATTTTGGCCTCCATTTTCTGTCTCTGTTGTTGTAATGCAGCCCATGTGTCCTGAATAGAATTGAAATACATTTTTTGAAATCGTCTCAACAACATGGTCAGACACTACTGTTAAATGCAGAGCTTAGTTGGACAATGCTAATAGCTTAATTAGCTTAACTTTTGTATTTGTTCAACTTCACATGAAGAAGACGCTAACGTTAAACTTGATTTGTTTGGGGTGTAAAATGTTTACTAATTCCACCCCTTTAACATATTTTTTTTCTTTAGCTTTCGAGCTTAAAAAAATGTAAAACTTGACAATTGATCTGTTTGTTGTAGACATAGCTTTTCTTTATAACCTCTTAAAGTGTGTGTGAGACCAAAACAAGCAATAAACACGTTTGACCAGCAAGAGAGTGAAAATCTGTCTTCTCCAGTCATGGCCAAGAAAAATTAAAAAAGACTTGTTGCTGTTCCAGTTGGACTCAGACATTTACATGCATTTTGAAAGTACACTCTGTATTATCTCTCATCTTCTACTGACACTGGCTTTATCACGTACAATGTTCTTGTTATTCCTCCGAGGGAATAACAAGGTATTGCCAGGCAAGCCGAGAGATTATAGTGTGGGAACTACGCTGGGACACCTCCCAGTGCACCTCACAGGATGATGACTTTACTCCGAACTCATCCTTGGTGACCTCGCTGCTCAACCTAAATCTCACACTGCAGAGGTATATCATTTCAGACACTTGTATTCCAGATCTTGTCCTCTCAGTCATGCCCCACAGCACATGATCATGGGTGAAAATAACATGGTCATTTGTCTTTAACAATGTGATTTGGGTAGGGGTCATCAGTGTCCATAAATTTACCTTAAGTTGATGATTTCAACAGATTTTTTGGCATAAATCTGTTGAAAAAATGATTTGACGAATGACATACTGTGTGTAAAAATGACAGCAGGGACTACTTTCAATAATTGATCAACATTCAGTATACAGTAGAGATAACTGTACACTGAAGATCAGGAGCCCAGTTGACCTCTTATCTGCAACCAACATTTACACTCAACACTCCAGTTTGTCCTTCTGCGTCTTGCTCACAACAGAACATCATCAGGTCTCAATGATAATGTATTCTCTTTATTTGACTTTTTAATGGGCTTTTACCTAATTACCATCGCATGCTTCCTCTGATGTAAGCTGAGAAACAAAAGGAGGTCAGTCTGAGGTGTTGGCACGTGGCCTGCCCAGATTGCCCCTCCGTTGTCCGCTTTTGTACGATGATAGATTTTCCCCTTGAACATGATGTCAATATGTTGATGTGCCTTGCTTTATTAAGATACCATCCAACTGATAACAAGCCCTGCTGCGTGTTACCAACATAAATAATTACAACAGAGATTGAGGAACGGCAGGTGGCTTTTGGCACAACCAAATAATCCTAGTTGATGTGGAAAATAAAGTAAAAGGACCCATCTGTTCACCGCAGGGGGAGGAAGAAACACGTTAGCATATTGTCAGTAACATTATGAAATACACACTTAATAATTTAGTCATGGCACATGGCTCTGGACACTTGTTTTAAATAATCAAACAGAAGTGAAGCTCGGGAGGATTCAATGAAGCACACGTTTGCAAGATCACGGCTCGACCGGCGGCCATTTTGACATAAGCTTTGCCAATTACTTAGGCCAGAGATGGTAATAAAGAGACACGAGTTGACATGCGATCAGACAAAGATCTATGTCTTTGACTTTGAGGTTCTGTCGAGTGGTCAGCACCCCTGCCCTTACAGCAAAGAGGTTGTGGGTTTGAACTGGACATAATTTCATGGTGGAATCTTAAGGCCCTGACATTTATGTATAGGTGATCCACTGAATCTAAAATGCCACTAGTGAATGATTGTCTTCAGTGTATACAAACAATATGGCGAGAAATGAAGATACATTATTACCCAGCTATCACCCAGGTATAATCTGTTTTTATTGATAAATTCATGTAGTAACAGAATATGTACTACTGTGTACTCCTGCAGTGGAGTCTGGACTGTCAAAATGTAACTGTAGACATCAAGAAGTCCGATCAAAGGCTACATGTATTTTTTGGCAAGAAACATTTTTTTTATTAAATATGTTAGCAACCAGTCAATGCAAGATATGACAGCTGCAACTCAGTCTAGCAGCAGATTTACAGGCTCAAAAAAATATTAGATTTTGAATCTACTATTCAAATCAAACACCAAAGCCAGGTATTTGCTGTCATACAAATTAGCAGATGCCAGAAAGCCTTTAATGAATGGGAATTTTTGAATGATAGCAAGTCTTCAGAAAGCAAATACTTGCCCAGTAAGTAAGATAAAAAAAGCAGTCATTTAAAGTCATTTAAATCTGTCAGCACTAGATGAACTAAACATACTGTTCATCCCAGTCTGCAACTGGCCCGGCCCGTCTGTCAAATTCTAAAACAGTTTGGTCCCCAAGCCAAAAGTGAATGCTTAATGTCACTGCTCTCCAACATTTGTTTAGTTAATTATAATTTAAGCAATTTCAAACACATTACTGATAATAAAAATCTCATATAAACTCTCAATAAAAGGGAAAAATATTTAAGTAAAAAAAATAGAGAAAATGATTTTGTTCAATTGCTAAAGTCTCATTTTCATCATGCAGTACTGTAGTCTGTCACTGCTCACGTGAGCGTTGAAATCCCCTAGAATGACAGAGTCCCTGGTCGGGACCTTCCAGCACCCCTCCCAGACTCCAAGAAGGCTGGGTACTCTGCACTGCACACTTTGTGCTTACAGTGGGAATTCTACTGTCATGTCCCACCCTCGTGTCTGTCTGTCTGTTTATGTTTATGTATCATTTCCTGTGTTTTATTGTGAAATCACTAACCCCTGTCTGTGTTTCAGTTTGTCTCCCTGCCCTTGTGTCTTTCCCTCCACTGTGATTACCTGCTCCGCCCCTAATGTGTTCCACCTGTGTCTCATTGTGTTCCCTTTACAGTCTGTGTGTTTTACCCTGTCCTGTCCAGGTTGTCTCGGCCCCTGTGTGAGCGGTCCAGCGGGCCAGCGGGTCTAGTGTATTGTTTGGTTTCAAGCGGTTTTGACCTTCGCCTTATTTTTGGATCACGTCTCTTGGATTTTGGATTTTGTACCCTAGCCTCAGAAATAAAAGATATTGAAACTTTATATCGTTTGTGGGATCTGCTCTGTGAGTCCTTTTGCCTGGTCCTGACACCTATCCCCGACCCGAAGCTGCAGGGAGGCAACGCTCTCATTCAGCCACACCACTGTATTTAGATCAGTTCTTAAAATCAATTAAAGTGGAAATTAAAAAGATTTAAGGTTGGTTTGAGTCAAATAAATTAACACTTAATTTGAGTAAATCTAAATTAAATGATATTTGGAGTACAGTAAATCTGATTTTATATAGTAATAGAGTAGAGTAGTAGAGTAATAAATGATCAAAATGGAAAGATAATCAGTATAACTATATTGAGTACAGAATCAAAAACTATTTAAATATTGAATAAGGCAAAATACTTGATTAGAAACCATTGTATACTTTGTACTGTTTTTTGGTCTTACCTTATCTAAGTTAATGAGCTGAAATCTGGGGAAGTAAATATATATTTAATACTCTCAATCATTCATTTACAGAAGTTATATAAATTATTAAAACTGGTTGTCTTACTCATACCACTATTGTTCTTGAGATCAAGACAATGGGAAACTATGTAATTGTTTTATAAAAGGATAGGGAGTGGTAAGTCTTACTTCTTCCTGCTCCTTAAAAACGCGCTGCAAATAACACAGACCACAACGAAAATGTTTTAAGGGGACTCCTTTGAGTGACGAACCCCTAATGGGACCTGCTTATTGTTTGCTCGCCTGTCGCGTTGTTGTTGTCACTGACCTGAAAGGTGAGTTTTTTTTTTCACTTTTAGATCATGATTGTATAATTGCTTAGTCATTTGGATATTGTTGGCCTAAATATATTGTTCGTCACTCAAATGAGTCCCCTTAAAACATTTCTGTTGTGGTCTGTGTTATTTGCAGCGCGTTTTTGAATTTGCAGCGCGTTTTTGTATTTGTATGTGTTGTGAGGATTTGCAGCGCGTTTTTGTATTTGTATGTGTTGTGAACTTTTGCAGCGTGCGTGTTGTCAAACTGATGAAGATGTTTTCTTTATTTGCTGGTGCTTTCTTCATTTGCAGCGTGTTGAGCTGTCTCGGCCACCGTACTTTTTTGTATGTATTGTGTTACAATATTTTGTATTGGTTGTTGTGGAGTTGATGTTTTGAGGTATTTTGTGCAGTTTACATGTTTAAAAGAAGAATTAAATATATATATATATATATATATATATATATATATATATATATATATATATATATATATATATATATATAAATATATATATATATATATATAAAGGTTCAGCTTAAAGTTATTTGTGGGTTTTTTTTGTATCCTGTACAATTTTCCTGGCAGTTGCTGAAATATTTGGTTTCAACAGAATCCATAATTTTCCACTTCTTAATTAGAGGTAAAACACTGCTGATTGACATTCTAAATTCTTTGGATATCTTTTTGTATCCCTTTCCTGTTTCCTACAGTTCAATTACCTTTTCCCACAGATCCTTTGACATTTTTGCAGCAGTGGACCAAAGATGTAAGGGTCTGTCAGGAGCCCAGAAACTTACCTTTTATCACACTCACACACTGATTACAAGCAAACAGGTCACAGGTGAGGATGGTTACCTTTGGTATTAAAACCGTGTGTCACTTGTGCATGTTATCAGACCAAAACTAAATGTAACTTTTGATCAGGGCCATTTGGGTAGTTTCTGTTGTCATTATGATTTAAAAAGAGTAAACACAGTTATTTGGCTTCACCCAACCACTAACTATGAGTGAAAGAAAGGTTTTTGTGTTATAATTCATATTCTCTGAAAAATGGCCTAAAGAAAGATCACAAATTCTGCCAGGGTATGTAAACTTACACCAACTGTAAGCCACTTCTTGGCGTGTTTGATAAACGTTTTTCACAACCGGTTACACAAAAAAGTGTTTCCATAGCGTATTTCTATGCAGCCTCGGGTGTAGCTTTTGAAAGGGAACATCTGCTTCCAGCGGTTAAATAAAGATCCTCTGCATAACCATATAAATAGGAAACACCTGTTAGACTCATGTGAATAATGTGTCCATTAGTAATCTCCTCAGTGTTAGTTCACTCTAGGAACATTAAAGAGGCTACAGGATACATGTTAGAAAAGGACATCACAATCTCACACTAAAAGGATTTTGAATCTTAGATGCCATTCAAGAAAGTCAGCCAACCTATTCCTTTTTACCAGAGATCACAACCTTGTTTAAACTTGGATAAATCAAGAATCACGTCAGTAAAACACAACTTTCATTTTTTCTAGGATTACATTAGATTACTATCATGTATAGATTAGACTGATATTAAAAAATATTTAGTGGAATGATTACATTAGCTTTAAAGCCTTGTAATATCACGTTTGCATAAAAACTCATTAAAACATACAACATAAAATATTGTAAAATGTTACAAATGTTTATTTGTAACATTTGAACTTAGGGGGCTCAAATTGTGTTTTTTAACCTGACCTGGCCTGGGAGGGCTTCTGCAGAAACCTTTTACAAAGTGTTTGTATATTGGAAACCTGGATGTGATCTGATGTATCCCTTGTGTGTAACTAAAATTTTATTAAATCAGTGCAACACCCTGTTAAGTGACAATAAAAACAATATTTTTATCTTATGTTTTTTGTTTATTTATTTAATATGGGAATCAAGACACAATCAACATGTGTTGTTAGTATGTAAATGTGCCAGAGTTAGCCATGTAAGAAAATTTTCATCTGTAGACCCATTGGCGAGTTGATAAACAAAGAAGACATAAGGGGCACAAAAACAAACACATAACATTAGGTCAAGAGAATTGGTAAAAAACATCTCAATACAAGTGAACATACCACAGGGTTTGTACGGTCATGAAAAATTTGGAAAGGTTATGGAATTTTATAACAGCAATTTCCAGGCCTGGAAACATTTTGGAAAAACAGATTAACCCACAAAGTTGTGGAAAAGTAAAACAATTTTGTTTAATCTCTGTATTTTTTATCTATATATTTTAGATAATATTGGTTAAATTACAATATTTAACATTTGCATCAGTCAAGGGTTATGCTAGACTTTTATTTTGTCACCAATTTGGCCTGCACACAGCAAAATGTCCAGTATTAAATAACACTGTGGGTGATTCATATAAACACGCTTCTGGTGTTAAATTTCAGATCAATACTATGAAAGTGTTAGAAACCAGCCTGTGCATATGTGAGTCAAACTCAAATGGAAAACGGGCTGTAAAATTGCAGGCCAAACAGCAATAATGTACATTATTTTTAGGCCTGAGCTGGTGATGACCGGAAGGCCTATGGTTTTTGCCATATTTTATTTTCTTCTTCTTTTTATTTTTCCACGAAATTATACTCTATAAGAGGCAATAAACATGCGCAAAAAAATCATTTTTATTGGTCCCAAAATTCAAGCTCGGCAAAAAATGTATGTATTAGAAGTCCTCAAAAAATATATATATAAAAAAATGGCTCAGTGGCGACCCCTAGAAAAGTCAAAATACATTGAGCCTATGGAAAGTACAAGTAAATTGTTTCCAATGTAGAAATATAAAACTTGGTACATCCATAGGACACCTCAGGGTAAACAGACAAGTCTGACAGCCTAAACTCAACAGGAAGTCCGCCATGTGGGGTGAAAGGTACGGCCACCTAAATCGCACCCTTCGCGCAAAAGATTTTGGTGGGCCATTAACATCAGAAATCATCAGGCGGGCCAGAAATAATTTCTCTGCGGGCCGGATGTGGCCCGCTGGCCTTGTGTTTGAGACATGTGCTTTAGGCTGTATAAAATAAATAAATAAAATTAAACTACACCCTTGTGTCCAAATTGTGCAAATCTACAAGAGTAGATTTATGTATATTTACTTATTTAATTAGTTTCCCATTGGTTAGGTCCATGTAATAAAATACAATAATTAAAATCAAACTGAATTTACAATTGGACATGTTAAGGTTGCGTTCACAACAGAACATATCTCAAAATCTGTCACATTTAATATTTCTGATGAACACAGTTTGTGGATCTTATCCTTTGAAAGGTGTTACATTATTTGGTCTATTCGAGTTGCTCATGTTCACAATATTTACCAGACTGCTCATTGACGCAGTTTATTAGCTTTGATTAAAAATAAAAAGTTAGATCTCGGTTCCCATTTTAAAAGTGTTTTGATTTGATTCTCTAAGTCCATTGTGAGTCCTAAACTCTTCCAGAGGACTTTTATAACTCTTCCACTGGGGCATACATGTCCTCATCCTCCAGCGCACCAAGCCACTGAACTAAGGTACATTTACGGGCTTAGGTGTATGTCCATATGATTATAATATTTATACAAGTAACAGTCAAGTCCCTGTGTATGCGAATGAAATACGCTGTGTATTTGACACAATGGGAGAAAAAAAATCCAAAAAAGCTTTGCGTTCACAGCCGGCGTGGCTAATCGGGGGAGTTGGGAAAGTTCCCAGTGGGCCGGGCTAGATTTTGTGCCGGTCTGTGATGACTCGATTGTAAGGTCAGGGAATTAAACAAATGCTTTTCTGCTTTATTTTTTGGAAATTTTGTTAGACCAAAACAACAAGTAAATGCGTTGAGTCTGAGTTCTTCCCTCGTGCTCTCACCACTTGCCACAGCAGCTGAACCAAGCAAACTCCAACACCACATGTATCTGTCGCCTGTGCACTGTAAATATTTACTGCAGATGTCCTGTTAGCCCCAGGCCGTGTCCAAGCGGAGGACAGTGGGCTGTAAGCTGAAGGTAGGCCTCTGCAGCCCAGGCCTCGATGTTCTCTTTGTGTCAATTTTACATATTTTTCTATAAAAACGATTGAAATGTGAATGTTATATGATTATGGTATTGATATAAAGATGATTTAAAAATTGTTTGATTTAAAAAAGTTTTTCATTCAAATGTGCCTTTTAGTCTCTAGTGCACAGCTGAGCTGTGGTCAGTTCTCCTGCAGCTGCCTACGAGACCAGTTAAAACTGAAGCACACATTAAAAAGTCTATGCTACATGAAAGATCAAGTCAAAGGTAAAAGCTTTCGATGCAGTTTTAGCTCTGTGTGTGTTGTCTGAGCGCATCAGTCTCTATCTATCTTGTGGAATAAGACTGAAGCTCAGAAATGAGCTTCTGTCAGAAATAGAACTCTTAAAGACAAAGCATAAATACATGTTCTTCTATTGTTCTAGTAATGAGTAAACCTGGTTCAGACTGTGATAGGGCTGTTAAGGCACAACTGCATTAATTACAGATCGTCCTCACACTGCCCTTAACAATCAATATTTCCAACATAAAAAAGGCCTGTAAAGAGGCTAAAGTTGCAGCTTATTGACAGATTTGTGTCAAAACAGAAGCGGATCAATGTGATGGGGTTTCAGGGCAAAAGCCCCCAATTTAGGGGGGCTCCATACCATAGGCATAAAAAAGTAAAGGGTGGGTTTTATACATTTTTTTAACATTGCTTCTGTTTTAAAGACTTCCATCTGTGATGTTGGGGCCACTCACAATGACCAGCTAAAATATTAAAACATCACCTAAAATGCCGTAGAACAAAAGGAATTACATCTGTTTTAACTATAATTTTCTGGGGGATGACTCCCCCCCAGATCCCCCTGATATACAGTCCCACATACTTCACAGACTATACACCCAAAACTGTTAACATGCTTCTTTGGGTGACTGTCGTCTGCTTGGGTTTGTGTATGTGGTGGCCAATGGATAATTGTCTTGATGTGAGAAAACCAAAATCGGAAAACTACTGTTTCCCTATTACCAATTGGAAAAAAGAAAATTGAAAATCCATAAATTACCCTTTTGTTTTGAAAATAATAATTGGGAAACAAAAAACAGCCATTATTTCATTGATTTTTATCAGTTAATAAACTAAAATAGAAAAATGAAATCAAACAACTGGATAATTTTTTGGTGTGATAGACTATGTAGCTACTGGTTAGTCTCATGGCTACACCAAGAACTGGAGTGGGGTGTGCCGTGAAGAGCACCGCAGATCTGGAGCATTGGTAGCATCCCTCATCAGAACATCAAGAATTGGTCCGCAGAGACCGAGGCTGGGGCAGCTTAGAACGGGGCAGAAGGGAATGCTTTTGGAACATGATCCAGCTGAGTAATACAGGAACAGAGCAGTGCTTCAAGTCTACACCTCGGGCATTACAACTGGCAAATAGTTATTATATATTATTATACAAAGCCCTAGTGGAGGATGCACAGGCATTAAACGCAGTCTGTACAACAGCCTGGTCACAAGAGTTAAGGATTTAGTCCGGCCCATCAGGGGCCACAGACAATGCCAAATGCTCCCCCTCAGCTGGGACAGGAGGTCCTTCCTCTGCAGGACAGGCCCAATGAGGAGCCTCAATCAGGGGGAACTATGTTTCTCCCCGGGCAGTATGGGCCACCAGCAACATCGTGTGCCTGCTCTGGTCTATTCGGTGAAGTGTCAGCATATTTAAGGGGACGTGGGGAGAGGCATACAGGAGGCAATCCAGCCAGGTGTTGGCATTCACTCCTCTGAACCTTTGAGACCAGTTTGAGGATATCGTCCACCCACTGTGGAGATGGGGAAGCCTTTATTGCCACAAAGTTGATGGCAATGCCAATAAATATTATCCGTTGAATGTGAGACAATTAGTTCTTGGCAAAGTTCACCGTGAGACCTAATTGTGTCTAGCAATCTAGTAGGACCAAAGTGTTGTTGAGTGCGTGCCCCTTGCTCGGAGCACACATGAGCCAATCGTCCAGGTAAGGGAGAATTTGTATTCAGCGGGCCTGCATCGGAGCAAGAGCTGCAGCTACGCACCTGGGAAAGTATAGGGGGCAAGAGACAGTCCGAAAGGGAGCACCCTCAACTGGTATGCCTGTCCTTTGAAAGTGAACCGAAGAAACTACCTGTGATGACTCGCCACTGGAATGTGGAAATAGACGTCCTTGAGGTCAATACTCGTAAACCAGTCTCCTCTCATGACTGCCTGGAGGACGTCTGGTGTACGCACCATGTAAAAAAACGCAGGACCATGACATACCTTGAGTGCCTAATACAGTAGGTGGAAAAGCGCTATATAAAAATAAAGATTATTATTATTATTATTATTATTATTATTATTATTATTACAGATGTAGGTGCCTAAGGGTGAGAAATGGAAACCACCATCCTTCTTTGGAACTAGAAAATAAATCAAATAGTCTGACTCGTCTCAACTTTGAACCGGTTCTATGTGTTCTTTTCCAAGGAGCTCCAAAACCTCCTGTCGGAGGACCAGAGTTTGATTGCCAACAACTGTCATCCTCCCACCAATGAATTTGAAGGACAGCACTTGAACTGAATATTGTAACCCTTGGACAAAGTTGAAAACAACCACGGATCAGAACCCAAGGCCTCCCAGCAGTCCATTTGTTACTAGAAAAAGTCCCGACACTTGATGTCAAACACGACAACTGCAATCCTTCAGGGACGATCATGACGGTCCTGCTTGCCAGTTCTGGGAGCTCTGCACCTAGGTGGCTGAAAGCTGGGCTGCTGGGTGGGCTGACGGAACCGACTCTAACGTCGCAAAGCATTATGGTCTATTTTGACCAACGTTGTTTACTACCTTCTTCATGCACCTTGAACCTTGCGTGCACTACATTTCAGTCAATTTTAATCTGAACATCACTGCAAAATAAAATATACTACACAGTCACTAGAGAGGGGTTTCAAACTCAACTTTGGTTTTCAGTAATTTTAACAGTTTTACTAAACTCAGATTAGCACTTTATATTAAACCTTATTTGCTGAAGGAACAATACACCCTGTCTAAGAAAAGTACTAAGTAATGAATATGCTGGGTTAAAAGACTAGCCCTAGACACAAGTGCAAAACTGCAATGATACTAGTTTCAATGCACATAAGATAATATCCACGTAATCAAATGATATGCATTTTACGTGCACTTATACTGCATCCAGATTTATCAAATAATTTCTGTCAGCTCCACCCCTCATACAACTGGGCCTATACAACATTCTACACATAATACAGTCCATTTAAACAACAATAGCTTAATCAATTTGGTGCAAAAGTGCTGTAGGGTACTAATCACTTTTGCATGTATCTCTGCTAATATCATCTGAATCCCTTTAATGAAACATTTACCTCACTGTGTTTCAATTAATGGTGACGTGATGAGACAAGATGCAGAAAACGCCTGAAAACACTAGAGCAGTGTCTGTCTGTCTGCCGCTGTCCTCCTCGCAGGGAAACATTATTCCTCATAAAACTCCTTCATAAATAGTGCAGTCCTTGGAGAGTCCCTGGAACCTGATCGGAAACGTGCTTATACCCAGGAGCAAAGAAGCCCATTACGGCGTGTAGCGGAAGATTTAATAGATGTCATAATTTATCATGTACACCCAAAAGTGTTTCTTAATTAAGTGCGCCCCTTAATTAATTTTTTAATTTGATCCCTGTAAGTACTTTGCCATGCTAATTGCAACATTCCACACATTAGTTATCGGCTATTGCCCTTGGCTATTTGGTGTCGTTGTAAAGAGGCTGAAAGTGAACCTCCATCAACTGCACAAGAAAAGGTTTGGATTATGACAGAAAGTATTATTATTATTATTATTATTATTATTATTATTATTATTACTATTATTATTACTATTATTATATCAGGGAAACATGGAAACAATATGTGATGAATATTTTGAATGTGAACTGCAATGTTTGGAAGCACTATGTGGTCTTAAAAGTAAAAGTAAAAGTTGAAGTGAAGTAAAAGTTCAATAGCTTACTGTAAAAAAAAAAAAAGAATTATCTAAAAGAAACTGTCAGCAGTGGTTGCTTGTTTTAACTGTTAATATATAGAAACATTACAGAAAGCATTACAAAATACACATAGCAATCATAAATTAAATTCTTTGTGTAATAATTTTATTTTTGGTGTGTGTGTGTTAATTTCCATTAGAAATTAACATTTCTTTAAAAAAATAAAATAAAGAAATCCAATGTTGCATTTCAATTTTTCTTTTAATTAAATGTGTATTGTACATACAATTTTGTCATATTGTATGCGATGGGCATGCGGCCCTACCTGGGAAAACAGACACCAGATGCTCTGCTAACAGTGAGGCTGAGTGGCCATATTAGTAGTGTGAGTACTACACTAAAATGACTAGCCCCAGGTATGCCCTCAGCTCCACTGCATCAACCTCCTTCCACTTATCCTCTTTTTTTCTTCCTTTGATGTTTGTCTGGGGAACAATTATATCAATAATTGCGTCTGTAATGAAAAAAGGCAAAAAAAACCTGGCAACTAAGTTGTGATTCCGGGGAGGCACCATGACGGGTGACCCTGGGACGAGAGTTTCCAGGAAGTGCATTCTCTACTACTCTCAGGTACCAGATAACGCCACAATATTCCTTCCTCCTCTTTCTCCTCCTCCTCTTCCGAAGTGCCCTCTGGCCTTGGCATATGAGGTATATCTGCCACCTCATCATCATCTAATGTTTACTGCTTGAAAAGTACAAGATGTTTTTTTGTGGGTTTGTGAACCCAGAAGTCACAAGAGAATCCAGCGACTGCACGAGCTAAAGGATGAATGTCTCTTACATGTAATGCCATAATAGTGTTGCAGTTTGTTCTATGTAATATCATTGTAGCAATTGCTGATATAATCTATATTTGCAAGTAAGTAATAGTAGCAGCCCTAGTTTGGATCCTCAGTTTTAATACATTAAGCTAAATATGATATATAAGTGTGATATATAAGTTATAAGGGACCACATTGTGCACAAAACAAATAAAATAATAAATAACACACATTCTGACAGAAAGGTTTACGGCAACCACAAAATTACCTGGTTTTGATTCTACATGTTTTTAAAGGAACTATCATCTGAATTATTTGCACTGGGTTTGTATCATAGACAAGAGAATGTCCCTGCAGGGCTACCATAGGCAGTCATATAATCTAGATAGGAGGACTATGAAGTGTGGAATTACAATGTCGCCAACAGAAAAACTGCACTCTTTTTACCACAGACAAGGAAATAAAACTTATTTTAGTTATTGCAGGTTAATTCTAACTATGCTGTTCATTACTGAGAACACAAAAAGTCTTCTGAAAGTGGCTGATTTAGGAATTGTTTATACTTTCTTAGCGTAGCTGGGTTATGCCAGTAAGTTCTTGTCACAATTTTGGCCTTTGTTGACGAGTGGTTTTAGATCGCACAGTGTGACAGAATCAATGATGAACAAGCTCTAGTTGTACAAACCAAAAACATACAACAAATATTTTGACAGTATCTGAAATGTCTTTTGTAAACTATAGTGGTTAGCTATATAGCTGTATAAACAAAAGTCCGACTTGTGTCCTACAGTGTGACATGTGACAAGTTTCAATGGTTCTATAGAGCTTTATAAAGAGAACTATATACTGCAATCATCATTTTACACAATGCACCTCCAGCCTTACGTTAAATAATATCAAACATCTAACACTGCATTTCAAAATGGTTAAATTCAGTAAAATAACTTCAAAGAAATTATTAAAAAGCTCAGGAGTCACAGTTTCTGTTTCACTGTATTTCACTCAGTAACACACATCATCTCAGATGAACATGTGGCAGCGTGGTTAGCACTTCGGCCTCACAGCAAAAAGGTTGTGAGTTCAATATCTGCCTGGAAATATTTTTTTAGGTTTGTTTAACATTGGTCCATTTTCTTTCTAGTTTTGTTTGGTCCCCGGTATTTGTCATAGCCATTAGGCCACTCATGTTTTCCTGGTAAAGCCCAGGGAAAAATATGTCTGGAACCCAAACAACTCCCCCTCTTCTGCTCTCGGTGCGTTTATGGCTGAGATGGATCATCCTAAACCTTTTAATTTCAGACCAATCCGAAGGAACACAAGGCCATTAACACAAAAGCCGCCTCCCGACCCCACCCGTTTAGTGTCATGACAGTCAGGCTTTAATGGAGAGACTTCTGCAAATGCTCGGGCCGTAAATGTTTCACCAAGTAATTCTGCCCATATGAAGAAACCGGGAAAAAAATCTGTTGACATTATCCCTGCGGCAGTTGTTTTCTGAGCATCTGCACGGGATATGTATTTAATATTCACGAGCCGTCTTACACCGGAGAAGATAATCCCTGGAAGATTAAATTAATGGAGGCTTCGGTGTTTAGTGCTATTGTTTCATTAGTAGAGAAAGGAATCATTATACAGCATTAAATTGCACTATACTTGATGTCTATATTTTAGAATGTCATTCTGGGTCGCTAATCGCTATAGCAGCAGGTTAACATTACCGTTTTTATCAGGGTTTTTTAACTACACTGAGTGCATTTCTGGAATTTAACTAAATCTTTTGTTGGGATGAAAGCAGAAGGTGCCCTACACTCTCGCCCCATTTGCTAACCTTTGCAAAGCAGGGACAGTAAAGAAGATCATAATTCTGTGTTTTGCAACAGGAGGGCTTCAGGGGGAAATGTCAACAGGTTGAAGGAAAGTATAATCTGCGAACAGTGATTAATTATACCATAACAAATGTTTGTCTGCAGACTCTGGGATTTCAGACAAAAGTAGAAAGTTTGTATTTTTTTTGTTTAGGGAAAATATCTAAAAGTGATTTATAAAAATGGATACAAATTGGTTTACTATGTTTAATAAGCAAGAAGGAACAACCCCATTTGTACCCCATAGCACATTGAGTTCATAAAGAATAATTTCTACAGTCAAATAAAGGCTGTTTCCACTGGGGTGGTACAGGTCAGTGCAGGTCAAAGTCCATTGCCAAAAGGGGTTCGAAGAGAATAGCATCATGGAACGCTTTGGCCTTTGGATTATACTTTAGAATTGGACGTCAGAGAATCCTAACTCGAGCGAAAGGTTTTTTTTTGGAGCAGCTGCTGTCACTTTGTGAATATAGATGGCATTTATTTGTCTACATTACCTAAAGTACAAGCAAATGTTGTAATAGTTAACAATGAGGACATAAAAGGTAGGAAATTAGTGCAACTCTCTTATTTCATTTTCATAAAGCTGAGAATAAACCAGAAACAATCTAATGTTTACTGCAGCAGTATTCAGCTATAACTCCAGAGCAATCGTACCACTCTACAGTTAGCCACTGAAAATTAATTGTGGGGGTACCTCAGGGGTTCACCTGGTAGGGCCATTTCAGCTCATTCCCCGCTCGCACCCTCAACTGAGCACTTTTCATAAAACTCATAACTTCAAAAAATTATTAAATGCCTCAACAGACAATTAGTGTTTTACTGTAATTCCCCCAGTAACATAGGCAGAGTGGTTAACACTCCTGCCTCTAAATGTTAGCCCTGCGACTAACTGGCCACTGTCGCCTCAGACCCAAAGCTGCTGGGATAGGCTCCAGTCACCCACGACCCCTAACGGGACTAAGCGGTAGAAAATGATGATGAATAAATGAAAATGTATACAATAAAATAAACAAATAAAAATAATACCTATTACTCAGTGGCTGGACACTGAGATGAAACCCAGCGGACATTCATTTTCTGAGTTCTTTTAATGTGCAGACAGATTGCTGGTAAAAAAAATAAAGCATCCACACGAGTTGCCAGATTGGCCCCGCTCCCAATTTGGTACATAAGGCAACATATTTGGATTGTTTCAAATTAAGACATGGGCACAATGTCACAAAAAATTACCCAGTGTCGGTGTTTCACTAAATGAATCTAAAGTGGAGATGGATAATGCGTGCAAACAGTGAAATATAAGCTGAACGTGTTTAGACAAGGATCTGTGTCGCGTCAGTAGTAGGCACTTTAATTTTGTAATCATGTAATGTGGTAGCTAAAAAAACACTGCATGCTTTAATTCCAAACACACTAAAACATGCCTCATGCTGCCGCTGATTAAACTTTAATAGCATTTTTACGACAGTGTTTGCATTGGCGCTGGTTACAAATCTGTAAGTCTGCTGTTAGTGTAGTGTGTGCGGGCCAATAGCAACAAAGTGCCGACCCTGTGCTTCACTGGATTAAAATAATGGCTAAAAAATAAATATTTGTGGTATGCTTAATATAGCAGTGGCGATGTAGGCGTGGGGTCTCATTATTCTGTGGAATAAGAATACCCTCCTTAACCCTGGACCTCTACCCACATGCGTTGCCCTCTACTGTTTTGCCCTCCATCATTTCAAACTCTTTAGCTCTGCCCCTCCATTGTGCCGTGGCTCATCAAGCTGTTCCAACAACTGGAAGACATCACAAGTTAAACACTCATTATTTTAATTTGATGCTAATCATGTGTTAATGAGACTAATCCTTGCAGTGATTCAGGTAATTTGCTTAATGGCAGCCCAGAGCCCAGATTACGGCAATCAGTCACGTTTGATAAGACGTCTGTTGTGGGACAGAGAGGGGCGGGGAATGCCGAGGAGCAAGACAAGAAACAGGTGAACGCCAGCGGGAATTTGGGAAACTGGAGTCGCCAAGTTCAACAACTCTCACCTTTGAGGCCTGACGTGATGGTGGTGCTTTGGAGAGAACATCACATAAGCCCTCAATCATCAGGCCACGTGATGCTACATTGAGATAGCATTACTAAACAGTGGAGCTACACAGTTTGTTGTTTACGGAGGATCTCTACTAAACCAGATTCAGATTTTATAAAACCATGCAACCACTTGCACACAATTCTGCTTCATAAATCCCACGTAAAGAAGAAATGTTCAGATAAAAGGACTGGAAAGTATTTGAAAACAAAGATAGGTTCTTAATCGTAAACGCTTGAATAAAAAAAAAATATATATACACGAGCCGCAAATAGCAGAAAAGTGGGATTTACAATGAAAAGTGATTCACGGGAAATTCAACAAATGCTTGTTCTGTGCAGCCATGTGGCTTTATTTATAGAAATTTTGTGCGCTCTCACCACCTGCCACGGCGTAAAACAGCGGCCGAACCAAGACCAACACGTATCTGTGGTCTGTGCACTGTAAATATTTACTGTAGACATTCTTTTATCCCCACGCCATGTCCCAGCAGAGGACAGTGAGCTGCCTCTACAGCTCATGTCTAACCAACCTTGAGCCGGTGCCACTCATGTCTTTAGTGCACATCTGAGCTGGGGTCAGCTGGAGTTCTCCTGCAGCAGCCTACAAGACAAGTTCAGGCTGAAGCTCAAATGAAAAGGTCTACGTTACACGAAGGTTTAAGTCAAAGGTAAACGCTTTTGCTGCTGTTTGAGTTCTGTGTGTCTTTTCTTGTGTTTCTTCTATTGTTCTATTAAAGAGTAAACCTGATTCAGACTGTGACTGCTGCACTAATTACAGATCTTTTTCATTTTTGAAATGTAGATCTAACCTCTTTTAGATCTCCTGACCTCAGAGAGGGGATGCTGCCCGTATCTGTCGATATTTCATACAAAGGCTTGTAAAGAGGCTAAAGCTACAGCCGGTTCATGGGTTTGTCTCAAAACAGAGGTGGACCAATGTGATGGTATTTAAGGGCAAAAGCCCCTGATTTAGGGGGCTCCAGTCCATAAGCATAACAAGAGTAAAGTTGGGTTTTGTTAACTTTTGATCTTGATTATTTCTGTTTATAAGCCTTCAAAGTCTATGATGTTGGGGTCACTCACAATGTCGAGCTAAAACATCATATAAGATGCCACAGAATAAAGGGAATTACATCTGTTTTGATTCAAAACCTCTGGGGACCCCCCTGCACTCCCACATACTTGTGTCTGACTACACACTTGTGCTTGGCTAATGAGCTGCTCAGCCTCTACTAATTTCCTAATCTTAAAATTAGAAAAAGATTCTTCTACTTTAATGCATTTTACACATAGTTCTTTATTACCGTCTATAAATTTAACATAAATGTCACAAATGTATCTACTAAAATATTTATAAAAAAACATGCTTGTTCTGATTTTGTTATTGGTATCTTACCTTATGTCATTTTATGCATAAAAATGACAAAAATAATTATCTTCACTGAAAGATTCAATAAGGGCTGGTCTAAGACATAAAGTGCTGAAAACAAGTCCCACCCCGGCCCTGGCTGCATGTGTATGGTCAAAACACACTATCATTTTTTTGAGAAGGAAAGCACCTTAGTGAACGTTATATAGTAATGTTAGAAATGTAAACCATCCAGTTATCTCCTTTATAAATGGTACATGGTTGTTTTTTAATGGCCCTACAATTGGTGCCTTCTGCGAGACAACACTATGTCTTGCTAGCTTGCTATGGACATGCGCACACTTAAACACAGCCAGACGGTGCGCTTGATTTTTTTGTTCTGGGACGTTTGAGTTTTTCATATACAATCAACATACTTAGATTATGGTTTTTGCATCGAGACATTAAAATTAATAAATTAACAAAATTCATGTGATTATCAAAAACATGTGACTGGCTGTTTTAAATGCCTTATTGTTATTGTAAATGATATTTACAATAACATAGAGACAACAAAATTAACATTTACATTTAGCAGATGCTTTTATCCAAAGCAATTTACATTAAGGTTCCATTCACCAGTGTTACTGCTGGAACACCACTGGAGGCAAGGGGGGTTAAGTGTCTTGCCCAAGGACACAACGACAGTATGAACTGTGGGGAGAGCGGGAATCGGACCACCGACATTCCAGTTATGGGACAACTGCTTTAACACAGTAATTCACCCCTGCGTAAAACCCAGGTTTAGCCCTGAAGTTACCTCGCTAACTTCCTAATCTAGCTACAGTACAGGGTCCTGGTGGGGGTTAGCCGATAAATCGCGACAACACGCCACAGCAACTATGTCTATTTATGAAAGACACATTCATGTATGACGTCAAGCTGAAAAAACAGGGAATGAAAGCAAAAAATAGAAGAAGACTTTTTATATTTAACATTAAAAGCCAGTCATCTCAAATGTGAAACCATGTTTAGTTAAAACACAGTGCAGCCTGCCTCAGCTCCAGATGGACTCCTGCGGGACAACACATTTGGGGCTGATCTGTCGTCCTAAATGAGTGAATGAGTGTGCTCCCGTCCCGACTCAGATGAAGTTACGCCCCTGACAAATAGCCGCAGTGTAATGACCTGTGAGCGCTAACAAATATAAATGGTGTTCTCTAGCATTTTTACTGTCGTCAAAACAAATGCTCATTAGGTTTTTATGAGGTATTATGAGAATAATAAATAGATCCTAATTACCCCCATCACAAATGCAAATGTGGATTTAAAGCAACGGTTATAAAACAACTACGCCATAATAGAGGTACTCACAGCTAATAAGATATGTACATTTACTGAGTTATAGAGCCTTTAAAAAGCCTTGAACAATTTGAATTAATGTCTGTGCCCAGTTGGTTTACTTAATATCACTGAATCTTCCCTTGGTTGATATTATAACTATATTCACTGTGGCTAGTGGTTGGTAATGGTTAGCACTCCTGCCTCACATCAAGAAAGTTTAGTCTCTATATGTTAGCCCTGCGACTAACTGACCACTGTATAGGTAAACCCCGCCTCAGGCACAAAGCTGCTGGGATAGGCTCCAGCCACCCAGGACCCCCAACGGGACTAAGCGGAAGAAAATTAAAGAATGTATTTTGAATAGCCCTGATGTCGTGTGTGTGACTTAACCTGATACAGATTTGTATAATGTCTATAAAAATAATAATGTGCATTACCGTAATGTAGGTTTAGCAGCTTAAGTGATAGAAATGCAAATCTTTTCAGAAAGCACAGGTTCTAAAACAATCCTTTATAACTCCGGATTCTCCATGTCTTGTTATTTGTCATTTTGAACTAGTCCAGCTACTCGCTAATGTTCTCTACCCACTCACTAACGGCACACACATTTAGTCAGTCAGTGGCAATTTGCCAAAACCCTTTTGTACATGACATCCTTTTGTTTACTGAAAGTGTGTTGTAGGTTGTGAGATGCTGGAGGTCTAGCCATATGCTGCTACAGTAAACTTTAGACCAGTTTATTCCCACTTAACACTTTTTATTATATTATACATATTTTTAGTAGAGACATTTCACAGAAATAAAAAACAATACAATAAAAGTTAAACACACAGGTTGTTTGCACTCAGTAGATTTGTTTGGCTACTTTACTGATGTGTAAAGTCTATATTCTCTAGTTTTGTGTTGATTTAGGAAGATAAGAGAAGGTAAAACATGAGCACTTAGGAAAAAGTCCTACAATCACAGCCTAAAACCAGTGTCTTTTGAACCACAGCAGTGTCTTGAACAGATCTGATGAGGTCAAAATGAGACACTTGGAGGTAACTGTTCTTCACCGAGGCCTCAGTCTACAGCCTGAGGATGTAAAGGACAGTCTGTGTTCACAGCTGCTCTGGAGATTTTACACTACATTTAGAGTCACTAAACAAATATAAATACATTTATAAATAAATACAATAGAGCATCTTTGGGATGTGGTGGAACGGGAGCTTCGTGCCCTGGATGTGCATCCCACAAATCTCCATCAACTGCAAGATGCTATTCTATCAATATGGGCCAACATTTCTAAAGAATGCTTTCAGCACCTTGTTGAGTCAATGCCTCGTAGAATTAAGGCAGTTCTGAAGGTGAAAGCGGTCAAACACAGTATTAGTATGTGTTCCTAATAATCCTTTAGGTGAGTGAATGTTGTCATATTCAGTATGCTACTGTTAGTCCCACAGGCCATTCTCGTTCATCACTTTTTCTATGGTAACGTAGTTAATAAAGTTGCTGTGGCCGCAAAGCCAAAAAAGACTACAAAGACTAGTAGCCTCATGTGGTAAAAGAAAAGTTATGCAATGTGCTTTTAAAAAAGTATAACCGGACCAATTTGTCCTCCACAAAATACTAATACATTACACCAAACTGAAGTTTACATTTACATTTACATTTGTTCATTTAGCTGACGCTTTTATCCAAAGCGACTTACATTGTTCTACAGTAATTACCAGTGTTACAGCCACTGGAGGTAAGGTGGGTTAAGTGTCTTGCCCAAGGACACAACGACAGTCCAGCAATTTTATTTCTACAGCACAATTCATCCACTGGGTAACTGAACGTGCTTTACAGGAATAAAAGAGATTTAAGATGATTTAGAATAAGAAGCAAAAAAATTATTAAACATTTTAAAAAACAAAGAGTGCAGATAAAAACACTTTCAGTTGTCTTTACTGAATGTAGGCGGAGCCAAAGAGGAAGGCCTGTTCCAGCAATTATTTCCACCTTGATTGAATTGCCAATGTTTATCCCTATTTCATGTTGCCTCCCTTTTTTGTTTGTGTTTATTGCTCTGTTTTGTTGTTCTTTAAGGAAATACGTGGGCTCTCTTTTGGCAATGGAAAGTTCCCTGTACTAACCTGAACCGTATTATACTGTTCCAGTGGAAAGGGCCATAAAAAGACCAATTTAGAGGCCGTTTACACAACAACACTTTTTGCAGGAACCGCAGTGATTTTGTTGCTGATCTGCCTCTCAATTACCCAAGGCCGATGTTCTCATTTCACAAACACGCAGACTTTTGAATCCGGCCGAGGAGGTGTTTTTTTTTTGTGTGTGTCTGGTGTAAACTGTGAAGCCAGTGTCCTCTCTGAAAACTGGGATGTTTATAAATGAAAACAAGAAAAGAACTCAATCTAATAAAGTAAACTGTTCAAACTGCACCAGGTTCAAACATTTTAGGTTATCACAATCTCATACGTTTCCATACATAGCCCACCTTTTAAAGCTATTAACATATTGTTTAATGAACAAACAAACATTGTTCTAAAGAGATATAACAACAATGTCGCATTTTTATAAATCGCCTTGTCACCTCAATCAGAGGATAACCTATATTTTACACTTTAATCTGGGCTGTAGAGCGGCCTGATCCATTGTTCTGCGGAAGGTTTAGCCGTGTTACACATTGTCTGAGCGGACTTAGCTCCGAGCCATGAACAATGTCACCTGATCCATGCACAGCAGTTAGCCGCTGTACTCTTTCACCTTCTCTCTATACGCCTCGTCCCTCCGACTGATCCATTAAAAACAGTGAATGTGATTTACAAAAGCACCCTCAAAAAATAATCTTAAATTTGTTTTATTTGTCTAAGATAGACAAATGATAAGAGTATTATTTTAATGATTAAGGACTATTTAAAATATAGTACTCAGTGATGTGTCTGTGCAACATTTTATAAAATAGAATTTTTAAATTTCTTTGTGCAGATGTTTTGGCATTATGCTTCATTTTGGTCTGGGTCAAAGACGTTCAAGGTCATTGAAGCCCCTACATTTTGGTGACATTCCTTGCATTTAATCAGACTGAAATGTCTGGTGTGAAGAGGCAAACAGTACTTTAAATATAATCCAAGTATAAGATGTTTCAGATCAGTCATAAAGCCAACCACACAGATCACCGGTGTCACTTGAACGCATCATCAGGATTAGGCTACAGTAAAGGTAGCTCGCTCTGATGACTTTTCATTTGCGTTATTGTCTGACAGTGGACTTATAACAGCCCAGTCTGGATTAGACTCTCCCTCTTCATCCATCAGATTAGGATTATGAACATTATCACATAACCATCTCTGGTTTGGGGTTACATATGGGGGCTGTTTTATGAAATGACAAAGCTTTCACTGATATGATGATAAAGTACAGCCTCATATTCATCTGTTTTAACTTAATACATTGTTACACTAGGATTTACCCATATATTATTCATTTGAATATTTCTTAGTATTATATGGCTTTGTGTTTCCCAAACTTTTTTTCAGGGTACAAATGCAAGTGCAAAGCATGATGGGATATAGTTTGTCAGGTGACCATCTGTTGTTCAGTTAAATTACATTGTACTTTGCTTTCGTCATAAAGACTACACTTGTCAGTCACCACGAGTGGCATGTAAATCTCCAATGTGATACATTTTCAGTGATAGCTTGCACATCCTTCATAAGAATTTATTAGGGGCCAAGCACCGAAGGTGCGTAGCCCCTATTGTATTCGTTAGATTTCTTATTATTATTATTATTCCGCATGGGAGTCTATGGTAGGCCATAGAACCGTATGCTAAAAAGTTGTGAAATTTGGAACACTAAAAGTGGACAGTGTGACCTGTCATCCTGACAAATCTGAAGTGTCTACCTTAATCCCTCTAGCGCCACCAACTGTCCAAAGTCGGACTTATGTTTATGTTAATAACTTTTGAACCGTAAGGCCTAGAATTAAAATTCTTTTTTCCTCTGATTCCTTAGCTCATGACGATTCGATTGCACCCTATGACGTCATTTTCCGCCATGATAGTTTTTCCGCCATTTTGAATTTTCTAAAAAATGTACTTTTGCGAACTCCTCCTAGGCCGTTTGTCCGATTATCTCGAAAATTGAACCAGATCATCTTCCAGCTATGCTGACAAAAAGTTATTAAAAGAAAGTTGATTCGTTAAACCGTTTTTGAATATCGCGCAAATAAAATTGACTTAATGCGCATAAAAATGAAAGTCAGGCTATATCTCTGCAATGCTTTAACATATTCCAACCAAACTTAGTACATGTTATTGCAACTAAGATTTGAGGATGCCTGCAGAGTTTTGGCGCAGCGCCTCCTAGTGGTCAGGAGATATGAAAAAGTGAATTATTTGCTTATATCTTCTGAACGCTTTTGCCAAAAATCATAAAACTGGTCTCTTTAGATTGAGTGCGTCATGCCGAGTCCTGCGATACCAAATTTTCCCATATCGGCCATTTTGAGCGTCGGCCATTATGAATATTGTCAAAAAGTGCTATATTTTTTGAACGCATTGCTGCATCATTATGAAACTTGGTATGTGTCTTCGGGACCAAGCCCTGAAGGTACTCAAAAAGTTTTGGGGCAGCGCCACCTTGTGGTCAAAAGTTATAACCCAAATCAATAAATATGCTAATAACTTTTTATTACGTTAACCTATTGTAAAACAAATGGTCTTAATGTGTTCACTGGATCAAGCCGAGAGCACAGATACCAAATATGTCCTATTCGGACAAACATCCTGTTTGCCATGTTGTCTTTCTTTAAAAACCTACTTTTTCGAACTCCTCCCACACCGTTTGTCCGATTTTCACCAAAATTGAACCAGATCTTCTTCAGACTGTGATGACAAAAAGTTATTAAAAGAAAGTTGATTTGTCAAACCATTGTCGAATACTGCGCAAATGAAATCAACTTAGTGCGCACAAAAATAAAAGTCAGGCTATATCTCTGCAATGCTTTAATATTTTCTAACCAAACTTAGTAATTGTTATGGCAACCATGACTTGAGTCTGCCTGCAGAGTTTGAGGACCTTAGTTGTTTCACACATCAGTGTGGCTACTGCGCTGCCTCTAGGTCGACCGTGATAAACCATTCAATCAAAGTGCTAAAGACCATATTGATGATTTTTCAGCCATTTAGACTGAAGTCTTACTGAAATGTCTTTAACTGCTTACTGCCATTGGTCTGATGCTGCCGGCCATCAACACATTGAGTCTGCCTGCAGAGTTTGAGCACTCTAGTTGTTTCACACATCAGTTTGGTTACTGGTCGACCGTGATAAACCATTCAATCAAAGTGCTAAAGACCGTATTGATGATTTTTCGGCCATTTAGACTAAAGTCTTATTGAAATGTCTTTATATGCTTACTGCCGTTGGTCTGATGCTGCCGGCCATGTCGGCATGAGGTTTAATGCCGGCCTTGTGCTTGGCCCCGTCATTGCTGCTTGCAGCTATATTTAGCTTTATTTCCGTCTTGAATATTTTTCACTCTGGAGAAGACTTCTTTTTACGTATTCATTAACACACTGGTGCATGTGAGACGATAACTCCAGGTGCAGAGGAAACCATTTGGATTCACTGTTCACTTGGCGTAGTACACACAAAGCTTTAGAAATATTTTTTTTTTTTTTTTTTTTTTTGGAGTGTTTAGCCAGTAATTGTCCATGTGGTTTCTAGGTGCTGTGTATTTTTGTGTTCCCTCCACCGGACACGTGTTGTTCCTGCTGTGGACATATTGTAGGAGTTTCCGTCTGAACGAGCTCCAAAGTCACCTGTCATAAAAGCTTCCACGCAACGCCATAAAGCCCCACTCCCACTCGGGCTTCTATGACAAATTGGCCGTTGAGCGGAGAGCATCTCTGAGGTCACGTGACAGCCCTCCCGTCCCGCTCCGTTGGACTACAGTGGGGGCGATGTGACAGTTCTTTCCTGCTGATATCTTGTTCCCCACGGCGCTCTCCTATTGTTGAATCTGCCGCTTCAGGGAGAACAGGGTTTATAATTGTAACCACATCCAATTAAATTTCCTATTCTGCCCTCTATTAATCAGTCCGCTGATCAGAGAGGCAGCAGAGCTCGGTGATTCCTGCAGAGACCAGCTTCAGAGCAGGCTTTCTGTTTAGTTTAGATTTAACAGTATTAAATCTTTGGCACAGCAGGTAGCTAACACATGTCTAAGGAGTGGAGTTAAAATAAAACAAAAACATGCCTCGCTCAAACCTAGCCTCTCTCATGGAACCCCTTTAAAGGTCCCCGAGTAAGGCCGCCACCAGAGGGCAGGCTCCAAAAGCGGAAATATAAGGAGAAACCCAATGGCGACTTTACATTTGTAAAAATCATGTTTACAGCCTGCTACAAAAGATGGCTCCGGTCTCCGGGGGGGGGTATTTAATTATTATGTCCATTTATGCTATCTGAAAACTATTGTCCATAGTATATATTGGCTCAAACAGACAAAGGCAAACAAAAAGACAAGTGGACTATCCTGTTTCCCTAATGAAACCTTCCTCTTACTGGAGCAGTACAGTACAGTCTATGTAATAAGTCTGTTGATTGGACGATAAATAATCCTCGAAAAAGAAAATTCAATGAATCATGTTTTGTTGTGGTGATAAACAGAATGCTACATGTACTTTGTCTTAAATCAACTTATCAGAGAATTGATTTTAAAGTTTCATAAATGTTTTTTAAATGTTTACTTGGCCCTGGTCTATATTTCTGACATGCTCACAGAATACTCCTCCGCTCGTCCCGAGTACAGTCCAGATCTGCTCAGGGGCAGTCACTCTCTTCCACCTGCCCTCGAATGTGCCTCTACCATGTCTTCTTCTAAAACCAGACTGAAAACATACTTTTTTTTTCACAAGCATTTGGTTGATTTTAATACTGTTATTTTGATTTTATAATTTTATGTTTGTATTTGTTTTTAGTGCTTTGTTGAAGTATTAACATTCTGCATATTTAGTTTTTATTTTATTTAGTGTATTGAGTCTATGCTTGTCATATGAAATGTGCTATATTCAAAAACTTTAATATTATTTTATTATTATTATTTTATCAGAACCAAAGCTGGTGTTCATTAGGAACTGTTGTGGCATTAAAAAACATTTCCTACATACAGTACATAACATAGTGACCAGCTGATGCAGCGCTTTGATGTTTAAGTTAAAGAAATGAAAATGAACCAGAAGCAATCTTCTACTGTTTATTGCAGCAGTGTAAGTCTCTGGCACCACTACATTGGAGGATTCTTCAAATATGATTTTTATCTTTGTTGCACTTGTCTGAGAAGAAACCCCTCCTCCGATGCAGCCCGCTGGAAACCCAAGCCTCTTCAGTGGCAGTGACCCAATCTGCTCCGGGACACTTTGTAAAAATGTGACTGGAAATGTTGGGCATATTGAAAATAAACTTTGGTTTCCACAGTTTGCCTCCACTACAGTCTAACAAAATGAGTTCTGTATGCCGACACACGTTTGCAATGAGTCTAATGACAACATGACTAGTTAGCGTTATATGTTACAATGTTCTGATTCATTTAAGATGGGCTCCCTTTGACAAAGTGGCATTATGTGACACTCCTACTCACGACTCAAATACCTTTGGAATGCAATAAAAAAATAAGAAATGTGCTGGTTTCTAGGTTAGCTATATTCACACTTCTTCACGAGACTCCAGGCCTGTCCTCCATCTGAATTTCACACCACAGCGTCTCCAGGACGTGACATGTTCAAATACAACCTATAGAGACCTCTGTTTGGCTTGTTAGTAGAATGCTTCAATGCAACTTCAATATAACTTTTGTTTCCTTTTCTTTATAAATGTTTGATATTTGAAAGGTTGCTCGGACCTTTTGGGATGAATTCTACACAAAATGAAACCCTTCTCTGCTTTAAATAATGACACATAACCTCCCTGTCATAATAATCCCCCTGTGCCTCTGTTAAAAGCCCCCTGTGTGTCTGTTTGTCCCTGCAGTCCTGTGGAGGAGGAGAGGGCCCTCTGTTGGTCAGAGCAGGTATCACACGCAGGGATCAACACAAAATAATGGTGCTGTGACTTGGGCCTAATCCCCGACATATGTAAGATCTGTGTCATGCCATTTCCATACGCTCGCAAACATCAATAGTAAGCCTCCTTTTCATTTTTTTTTTTTCATAATCTGCTTTTCATAGAAGCCAGCAACATCCGGATTATTAATAAAAATAGAGCAATTACTGGAAAGAGGCATTGTTTTTGCAGCTTTAATTGTAAAAGTCTACCAGCATCTTTATACACTCCCAAAATGAATAAGCATATATTTTTGTTTAGCATATATCCAAGACTCAGAGTCATGTTTTATCCTGGATGTTTTTGTAATAATAAATATTAGCATAAATTTTATTATCTATTTGGAAATAGTTATTAAAGGTATTGTACTTTTCCTTTTTAGCTGTGTAATTTAATTTAAATAAAAGTACACTGATTTTACTGATGTTTAATTAATTCAAAATGTCGCTTGTTACTTCAGAAATGTATTATTATTATTATTTTTTTTACAGTGTACATTTTAATTATTTTTTTTACAGTGTACATAGCACAGCGCCTGTGCCATTGTGCCTGTCTGCTTCTCCAAAATACCATCCCATTTAACATAAAATAAATCAATATGCTTATTTGATTCAAATGAAGACATTTTTTTAAACTGGCTTAATTTTCTAATTCCTTAATTACATAGTAAAATCAATGAATGAAGAAATCTGAAATTTACTCCTTCCATAATTCCCCATTAGGTAACTACTACCACACATCCACTCACACATGCTTCTCCTCTGATTGATAACACACAGCTCATATATGTATATACCAGTATATGAAACATGTGTCCTTTGCAGTAAATGTATTCACAGATAAGATCTTCCACTCTGTGTGTTGCTAATGGCTTCTGTTAAAAAATATTCATCTGTAATAAAAAACATTTTACAAACACATTCTGTGCATTATTCAGTACATTAGATTTTTCTATTTTCTGTTCATTCATAACAAATGATTAATGGATGTTATTATTTCTTTAATAGCTTGAATGGCTGTAATTTTATTATTATATTGTTGTTGTTTTTTTCTAAAATCTATCTGACAACATGTTTTATAAAGTTCCCCTCAAATTGTCACCGGTCTTCTGACTGAAAACTCTACATCATGATGACTTTTGTTGAACTTACACTAAATGTAAGTTTAGTAATCTAATTAATGTTGAAACTGTAGCCTATAATGTTTAAGTTACACATATATAAAATCATCAAATATGATGCTTTTACTTTTTCTATTTACTATAATTGGGCCAAATGATATGCATCTGTCTTAAACATGTTTAACTTTAATTCCACAGTTTGGAGCAATAAAGATGGACACATTTTTGACTGTGGTTAAAAATTCCTACTGCATTCCCAGGAATAGCACAGTACACAATATGGTTCTTTGAATGCTTTGAATCCGTCCAGTTTGCCAACGGCACAAAGCTGATTAAAGGAGAATTTGATGTCTGCCCTTCTCAGTGCCTTGTCCATTGAATACAAGAAAACATGCTCTAAACAAAAGAGGTGCAGGCCGAGATGAAGGGACACGAAACCAACATATGTCCACGTCGCAAAGTCATGTCCTATTTGAATGAGTATTATTAGAGCAGGTCACCATCTGCAGGTTTAAAACAAAGGGGGAGGGTTGACTTTGTTCAAGATAAGGCTCAAAACAAACACACAGACACACGCTAATGCTAATAGCTCGCCATATGCCCCAGTATCACTATGAATTATTGTTAGTGACAGCATGAAACATTCTACGCCTTAATGGATTTGTAAAAAAAATAATAAGTCACTACTTTCTGTTCCGACGGCTGCCCAGAGAGGACAAACTGAATACTGCTGGAAGAGAAATGCATTCATGATCACTTTTTTTACTAAATTCTCTTAAGTGTAATGTCAACATTATAAATGTATCATTTCTCTGCACAGTGCTACCGTTTACTGCTTCTTCTTTTGTGTTGTCAGTGTATTTTCAACAACATTATTACGCTCCACAGCACTGTCATATATCGACATATACACGTCGTACAAGTCAAAGTCACGGTTCATTAAACGTCTGCAGTGCTTACAAAACTCAGGGGCTCGTATATGGACCAGGGCAAAGAAATTCTCACTCGTTACACCTGCACTGGCTTCCAGTTCATGTCCAAAAATGTATTTCTATAGCACAGCTTATACACTGGCTCATTCAAAGTGCTTTACAGGAATAAAAGACTCATTTAAAATAAGAAACATAAAAAAACAAGACAAAAAGTGCCGTTTAAAAAACACTTTCAGTCGTCTTTACTGAGTGTGGGCGGAGCTAAAGAGGAAGTTTTTTAACCTCTCCCTGAACATTGTTAGAGTTGAGGCTGTTCTAGATTTTTGCAGCATGAAACTTAAACGTTGCTTCACCAGGTTTAGTTCTAACTGAGCAACAGGAAGCCAGTGCAGAGATTTTAAAACTGGACTGATGTGGTTGTACTTCCTGGTGTTAGTTAGAACCCGAGCAGCAGCGTTCTGAATAAGCTGCAGCTGTCTTAACCCTCGTTTTGAGAGACCAGTGAGCAGGCCGTTACAGTAATCTAACCTGCTGGAGATAAAAGCATGAATAAGTTTCTCTAAGTCTGGTTGAGACATTATCCTTTTGACTCTGAAAATGTTTTTAAGGTGATAAAATGCAGATGATGGAATTGACTTAATGTGACAATTACCAACAATTACCTCTTTCAAAAGGAGACTCAAAGCACACCTTTTCTCAATAAATTAAATACATTTCTCTTTTTTTTCTTATGTGGACAACATCTCAAGGCAATTATGTAATAAAACTGTATTCAGATCTTTCATTCCAGCTTGAGAATTTCCCAGGGATGCTCTAGGTATTAGCAGTTGATTATACTAGTATTATTTTTGTGAAAAAAAAAAAAAACCTGTTGTTTCTTAATATGAAACCCTGGTGTAAACCTTCATGAACGAGAACGTCACACCTCTCTCACTGCCTCACCGTTTTGTTTACTACGGACCTCCTGCAGCGGAGACAGAGGCTGTCAGCAGAGACCTGAGGGAGCGCACGTGTTGAGCAGGCCAGACAGGTAGGTTGGAACAAAACCACTCAAACATTTCAAAACAAATAAACGAACAGAAACAAGGCAGACCAGTAACTGCAGTCAACTGCAATGTTGTAGTGAAGAATTAAAAGTCCTTTTTATAACAAAGACAGGCCCACGCATTATGACTCACATTGTTTTCGTCAGGGCAATAGTGAGTGAGGATGCAGCTGTAGAAATTAAAAGGAGCTGAGGGTCATGTGATAAAGTGATACAACTTTAAAACAATATCAAAAATTAGGGGTGAAACTTGATTAAAAAGGCTTGGTAATTATTCATTCATTTATTTTCCACCGCTTTGTCCCGTTAGGGGTCGCGGGTGACTGGAACCTATCCCAGCAGCTTTGGGCCTGAGGCGGGGTACACCCTGGACAGTGGACAGTTAGTCGCAGGGCTAACATAAAGAGACAGACAGTGACAGACAACCATTCACTCTCACTTTCATTCACTAGAGACACTTTAGAGTTGTCCATTAACCTGTACATTAGGAGTGGGCGATATGTAAAAAATATCATATCACTATTTTTTCTGGGGATATCACGATTCATGATTTTTATCACAATTCTTTTTCAAGTTGTTTTTTAAGACTATTTTGTAAATTGAAAAGGTACAATACAACCAAAGTAATGTCCCCATATAAAAAATATACTCTTACCATGTAGGTTTAAGAATATTTTAATCAAGTGAAGATTTAATGCAAGTGCTATTCTGCAAAGAAAGAACATTCAACAAGACTTGCATTACCATTACTGTACCATCAAAATGAACATTTGTTTAACAAATCTTAGTTTAACAAGTCTTACAAATCAGCTTATTAGACATAGATTCTCAGCAACACCTTCAAAAATGTAAATGGCTTATTTATTTATTTTACAAAGTTAAATAAAGTTTAAATAAAAAATTTAACTGTCAATGCAAGTGCACAGACTTTAGCATAACTCCCAAAATAAACATTGGCTGAGAAAAGAAAAATAAACATACAAACTGTAAACAACCTTTTGTACTCTGTAAGTACCATAGATTTTTGTTCAACATGTTTCAGAAACAAACAAAATTTAATAAAGATACAAAAATTTTTCCTGACCTCATTCCTGAGTCTTGTAAACTTAGCAGCTTTGGAACATATATATTTCTAAAGATTACAAAGTATGACAAATCACAATCACAAATTCTTAGAAAGGAAGACCAGCTGATTCACTTTCTCAGGCTAAAGAGATGCCCTTTGGCAGGTGACGATATTGCCACCAGTGCTGAAAGCCCTTTCCGAGGGAGCACTTGTGGCTGGAATGCAGAGATACTTTCTAGCAAGCTGGCTAATTCTTGGAAAGTTTGCCTCATGAACTTTCCACCATTCCAGTGGATCCACCTCACTTTCTGCATTTTTCGTGGACAAGTATCCCTTCAATTCTCCTTCTATTGCCTCTTTCACAGATGAGGAAACTGATGTGGTTGCAGATGCACTTGCAACACCGAAGGATTTTAAAAAGCTGGAAAGTGATTTCTTTGCTTTCTTGGGTGGTGTCTGATCCTCATCAAGGATTTGAGATGTGGAGGCTGAGGTACTAGATGTGGGCTGCTGATCTGATTTTGGATACTGTATGTGTATGGTCATCAAAGACTCCAGCTCAGACACAGTTCTGATTTGTATTCCCTCTACCTTGTCTTTGGCAATGAATTGTGTTTTGAATCTGCGATCGAAAAGCGAAGCCATATCCAGCAGGTCATCAGTGGTGGGGTCCTGATATTTGTCAGTGAGGTAATTGAGAATGGTTGTCTGTCTTGTTTTTGTTAATTCAGTGTCTTCATCATTCAGGCTCAAAATGTTGACTTTCAACATGTGAAGCACTGGCTTGACATAAGATACACTCACATAGTCCTCACCTGAGAGTGCATCAGTTAAGTCTCTCAGTGGACTCAGTGCCTTTTTCACAGACTCCATCACGTCAACATCTTGCCATGATGGGACCAAATGCCTTACCTTCTTGTCTGCCGTCAAGATCTGAGAAATCGCCTTTTCCTGGTCAAGCACTTGCTCAAGCATGCTGAGCCTCGAACCCCATCGAGTTGGGGACTCAGTGATGAGCTTCTGTTGAGGTAGCTTTAGCTCAGCTTGAGCATTACTTAGTTCCCTCTTTTTCTTCCAGCTGAAGGAGAATGTGCTGACAACTTTCTTGCAGACAGATGTTGCACATTCAACATGAGGGTCTTTGGCACTTTTTTCTAAAAAAAACAAAAACAAACAAAAAAAAAGAACAATGTATCAATTAGATTTAACCAAATGCACAACACAATGTAAAAATGTATATAAAATGTTTAAATGTATATATAACATTTAATTTACAAAACATTTACTCATACCAGTTCAATTA
This sequence comes from Neodontobutis hainanensis, assembly GCA_024349245.1. Lineage (NCBI taxonomy): Eukaryota > Metazoa > Chordata > Actinopteri > Gobiiformes > Odontobutidae > Neodontobutis > Neodontobutis hainanensis. The sequence continues at coordinate 178,092 of JALDNG010000113.1, forward strand.
TTAATTATTTCACTATGTTCACAGTTCCTAATGTAATTTGCAATTATTTATTCGAATAGCTGAATATAATCATTTGAATATCAGAGAACATTATTATTTTTAGTTGCACTTACCGATGGCTAGGTGGAGTCTGTGCCCAAAACACTGCAGACTTGTCCAGCTGTTGAGCTCCAATGCCTTCACCATATTGGCCCCTCTATCTGTCGTCATACAGGTCATGTTTGCTTCTTTCAGTCCCCAACATTCAAGCGTGTCCCTGAGACCTTGCACTATGAGCTCACCTGTGTGCTCTTGTGGAAAATATGTTGTTTCTAGACACGCACTGCACAACTTCCACTCATGAAGAAAGTGAATTGTCAGACTTAAATACGGCTCTGACTTACGGCTATAGACCATAAATCAGCCATAGCAAAAAACTTTACGTTTTGAATTTTATTTTGAATCTTGCTGTGGCACTCTGAATAAAGCGGTGGTATGGCAGTAGAGGAAAAATATTTGCGACTGGGTATTTCGTAGCGTGGATCTACAACTTTGAACAGTCTTTTAAAGCCCTCATTTTCCACAGTCTTTATAGGAATCATGTCTTTGGTCAGGTAAAATGTCACGGCATCAGTTACGTCTTTCCAGCGCTTGTTCGTCTTCTCAAACGGAGTTCTTTTCTGATATGTTTCTTTCGTTAGAGTTGTTTGTTTAAGCCTTGTCATTTCTGGCTGCTTGTTTGTACCTGGTGATGTACTTGCGTGGGGTCCTTTTAAAATTAGACTCTCTGCATATTCTTTTGGGTGCTTTTTCTTGAGGTGGTTAAAAAGGTTCGTTGTGTTGCTATCCTTCGTGTGAATCTTATCATTGCAACATTTGCAAATAACTGTTGTTTGCGCTGTGTCTGTTAGCAAAAATCTGAACCATTTCCATATTACAGAAGTTGCATTTTTTTTAGGAACCAACTCCTCCGTGTTTCCCTCCATTATCACGGACTTTGTCACTTAATCTCACTGAATTTACGAGCAACATATACGAGATTGTTAACCTGGCGTTAACGTGTTGTGCACTAAATATGGCGATACGACGACTTTTCTGAAAAAGTGGATTGTGCAGTAATTTTGATCAAATATCGTCTTATCGAACAGCCCTACTGTACATGCATGTGTTTGGACGGTGGGAGGAACTGGAGTACCCGGAGAGAACCCACAGTAACACTAGGAGGAGAAGGAGACTCCTTTGTAATTAATTAATCTCAATTACTCACATTTGAATCACAAAACAATATTGCTGCTACACATTACATTGTTCACTCCATGGTTAATCTCCGCAGGTGTTAGAAAAAAAGATTCTGAATCAATTTAAAAGCACAGGTAAAAATGTGTTTAGAACAGAATTACTTACTTACTTACTTCTTTGTAACACGCACTTGATGGCAGATGATTCCAGCCTGGTATTACATGCACAATTCTACTTTTGAATGGATATAAAGTTGACATTTGGTACAAGAAGAAACTAAAATAAATGTTTGAATAAATGTTCTCTTTGGTTAACATTGTCTTTTCAGCATGTCACATTCTTGGCAAAAGTTGTGTTCACTATTGACCTCAAAAAATTGAAATTAAATCGACTTGCTAGACACTGATAGATTCACACACAACTGACTTTTTTCTGCTACACAATCTACAATATTTTCACTCTCCAGCATTTTTAGCACATCTGGCTGAATAGCCATGAGCTCTCCACTGCTCCCTGTCTGAGCCAGACTGCCCTACAGCGCTTGAGCTCGTGTTCATATGTGTACGCCGCAGCTGCCCACCTCTGAGAGGGGCTGGCTGACTGGAGCGGAGGAGAACCGGAGAAGGCGTTTTCAGGTGCAGAGCCCACTGAGGAATTCCTCGGTATCTCCGTATTGCTAGTCCGCCCCTGG
>JALDNG010000113.1:185000-395000 GCA_024349245.1 Neodontobutis hainanensis
AATATGGCCAGACCAAAGTTTATCAGTTTGACCCTGAAAGGCTGGCCCTGCATTTTGGACAACATGATGTCTGAATTCAGATCAGTGTGCAGCACACCTTTTAAGGCATCTAAAGCCACTTGCAGCTGCAGAGATAATAAGAACATGTTTAATGTCTACAAATGCTCATGTTTCAAATTAATGATAATTATCAGAGCACAAGCTGCACACTTGCTGGGCAATCAGGCAGATCTCAAAAGGTTCCCAATGACAGGATTTACACAGGTCAAAGAGACTCATGAATGCTCAAACTTCTCAATGAATCTAACCACAGAAGCTCAATCCCATTCCAGGAAGCTGACTATTTTCAACATGCCCACCTGGGAACAGAAAAAAACCTTTAATTATCTTCTGTCTTACACTCATACAAAACTACAATTTGTTTTTTACGTGCTTTTAAACATTATATTATGATATTACATATTTTTGTCTTGATAGTGTGATATGTAGCTTTGGTTTGCCTTGGGGCCACACCTAAAGCAAAAGCAACCTGTGCCTGTAACGAGCCTTGCCCTGTACTTTTTGGTCTTTACGGACCAGCAAGACTAGGACAGAGACTGGAGCTGGAACGATTAAAACGAGGCAGGAGGGAATACTTTCATCAGAGCTGAGAGGAGTAGTAGATATACACATCATGACACACCGGCCTCGATACGATGTGTATACGTTTTTAAATAAAGTTAAGAGTCAAACAAGTATACTTAATGGCCTTAAGTAGCATGCCATTTTTGCTACCTGTGAAAAACCACAAATAACATGGCAGAGGTAGAACTGCACTTGAAACAATAAATAAATCAAATTTCACAAAGTTTTTTAAGTTTGGCTTTAACTGGTGGCTAAGCTATGGTTTTGGTCTCTGTTATTTGAACAATACAAAATGAGTTTATACCCTTTTGAGAGACATAAGTAGCATGCAACTGGAACAATAAATATTCATCACTATACAGGCGCAAGTTCTTACATATGTATACATTTGTATATTACATGTATATTACATATGTATATTCTTACATATAACGACAAAAGTGGCCTTGTGATTTTCTAAGCCTTTGGAGGGCAGGCTACTTGTTGTTGACGTTGCTGATAGATGAGGGCTGTTGCTAGAAGCCGGTTTAACAAACTCAGAGTTAAGTTCTGATTTTATAAAACCAAATAACTCCAAACTGGGTAACTTAGGTTTTAACTGTGGCAATGCTGGTTATCAAACTGTCTCTTTTAACTAAGGTTTAAACTCTTAACAAATGATCACTGGGCATGTCTGTGCAGTGAACAGCCAATAGCAATCAAACTGGAGGAAAAAGGAGGCAGGGCTATTTCTGCAGAGAAACATGAAGCAACATGGTCCAAAATCAGGAGAAGGAGAAAAAGGCTGTTTTCTTCCTCCCTCAATTTGAATGAACTGTTGCCACTTGACTACAGTTCATTCAAATTGTGTACAATTTGCTCATTGCTGCCAACTAGGGAGGAAATGTGTACTGCACTGAGGTGACTGCATTTCACAAGCACCGTCTTTATCACGTAAGGCAAGGCAATTTTATTTATTTAGCACAATTCATACACTAGGTAACTCAAAGAGCTGTATCCACACAGTACCTTTTGGCAATTAATGCATCAACAAAAAATATTGATATATTCCTGATATATTCACATTTTGAGTACAGCCTTAGTTGCAGAGCAGGAGTTCTGTGCACTGGGACTTCTAAAGGCCTGTAGCATACTTACAATATGGTTAGACCCCAGTTTCTGATGCACAAGACTCCCCTGCACTTATCCATCTCTTCAGCTCTAGGGACCACGAGCTCATTCACCTGTTCCAAACTAATCCACCTCAAACGCGGACCCTTAAAGGTCGGAATGAAGTTATAGCCTAGTCTGGCTGCACACCACTTGACTGAAAGTTGGCAAAGAGTGGCTTCTACATTTCACAGCACAAGGTTACGTCTTGAGCCCCACAAGGTGGAGTGGGCTCTCCTTACCATTTCTTCCTTTTATATGTCCACTCAGGAAACAACTTTTCAAGATTCCTTGGACATAGGTTATACAGATGATATTGGGCTGTCCCAGGCCATTCCCATAAGCAACATTAATGGGGACACCAAAATGGATTTGGAATCCTAGGAGCTGGATAAATGGGCGGGAGCTAACAACATGCCAAATAGAGATAAATCAGTGGAGTTTGGTCACCTATCTGCTTTTCTAAACATCCACCACAGCCTGCTCCTCTGGTTCTCGTGGTGAAGAAGTTCCAGTTATTACTGCCACAAAATACCTGGGTTGTCACCTGGACTCTGACCTTGGTGGGACTCTCACATAGAACAGACAGTGAAAAAAGCTTACAAAGGTGTTATTAGTATTCTAGCTAGGCATGGCCTATTCCCTAATGACAATTTGACCATCTACACCACTTTGGTGAGGCCACATTTGGGAAATGTGAGAATCCTTCTGGTAAGGTGCAAAAGGCAGCCATTCAGTTAGTTAAAGAAAAAAATTCAAACATTCTTGGCTGTCTCTGGTCTTTCTGTGAGAAGTCTGCATGTCCTCCACGTGTTACCGTGGGTTCTCTCCGGGTACTCCGGCTTCCTCCCACCGTCCAAACACATGTCCAGGTTAATCGGCAACTCTAAAGTGTCACTAGTGAATGAATGTGAGAGTGAATGGTTGTCTGTCACTGTCTCTAAAGCCCTGCGATGAACTGGCCACTGTCCAGGGTGTACCCCGCCTCAGGCCCAAAGCTGCTGGGATAGGCTCCAGTCACTCACGACCCCTAACGGGACAAAACAGCAGAAAAAAATTAGTGAATGTTCAAAATAATAGCAGTACAATGTGACTAACCAGAATAATCCAGGTTTATAGTATATTTTTATTGCTACGTGGCAAACAAGTTACCAGTAGGTGCAGTAGATTCTCAGAAAACAAACCCAGCATTCATGATATGCACGCTCTTAAGGCTGTGCAATTGGGCAAACTGTGCAAAAAATAAATAAATAGCAGTGTCTGCCATTGACTGTACAAACTCAAAACTATTTGTACAAATGTTTTCGTAGGATTTAGCCTGATATTAGCTGTAGCCTATATTTTTATAAATACATAGTAAGTCTAGTGTTTGACCAAGTCAAAACTCACAGAGGGTGTTTGGTGAAAGAGTTTTGTGTCAGATTTTTAAAAACCCAACTTTACATCTCTAGTGTAAATCAGGGGAGGCAGAGAGACAAACTGCTTTATCACATACAGTATATGACTGTTGTATTGTGGCTTGAAAATAAGCAGAGCTCACAGTGGAACATGTCCCAGCGAGCCACAGACATGGGCAACACACACAGTGACACTCCACTTTAAGAGACGCAGCTTTAACAAATTGGCTGTGAGTATAATTAGCCTGTTGCTAATTGTCTCGGTGAAAGTGGAGCTGCCCAGGCCATTACAAGCTGCCGCCGCCACTTCACCCGCACCGATCAATTATTTCCACTCGTGAATAATTAATATCCACCTAATTGTCCACATTGCTGGCCTCATTTACATCAACGTGGATACTTTATTCATTTTCCTGTCGCAGGCCGTGTTCATCTGTCACTAGGATTTTTTTTAATACAACTAAATATATAAACATACAAGAGCAGATATGATGCAAGCGCTGGCCTGACTGATCAATTATTCAAAGCGTTTTGCCTTTGTAGCCGTCAGTGACACCAGAGCTTGTAGGCTAGCACGAGGGGGTCCGGGTCCCAGCGGAGAGCCAGGTTTAGACTTACTTTGAGCCTGTCACTAGAAATCACGGCCGACCTTTTAATGCAACGCCCCCGACCCGTCGCTGCGGCTAAAGGTAAAGTAAATTAGCATGTGTCTCTGAGGAGTGAGGGGCTTTTAAATACAGCGGCGGTGTGTGAAATGGAAGCGGGGGCACTGGAGCGTGTTTAGGAGAAGGGGGCGAGAGGAGAGGTGAAACGGTAACGCAACGGGGGGAGGACGCATCAGGGAGAATAAGCTGATAATATGGGATAGTAATAGGAACAAAGTCTCACAATGTCTAGGGATCGAGACCCAGAAGAGTGTAGGATGCATTAAAAGAGAGCTAGCTTGGATCATCAAAAAATAATTCTAGTTCAACAACTTTTTTTGTTTCACCTGAGAAAAACAGTTTAATCCCGACTAGCATATTGTAATAGTAATAACTGATGTGGTAAAAAAAATTATTTGACCTTAAAATGGGCCAACCTCCCTTTCTTTTTGCCTTCCCAGTCTCAGACAACACTCTCCCTCAAAAGCAGCCGAACAATTTCTCCTGCTTTTCTTTCAGTTCAAATGAACCAATTTTTCTGTCCATAGAAATATATATATTAATACATTACACCAAACTGAAATTCCGAGCTGACAGTAAACCTTTAGCTCCAACTACACTACTCCAACTATTTCTGCCTTGTTAAACACGTGATTGAAATGGAAATTTTGAGCCCTGTTTTACATTGACCCCCTTTTCTCTGTTTATGTTTTTCTTTTTCTGCTTGAGGAGCTTCTGTCTGTGTCTCATCCTTTGGCCAGCTTGTATTTCCAGCAGAGTATCAGTGAGGACTGGCAGGCAGTGTTGGTCATATTTCTTTAAAAAAGTAATTAGTTACAGTTACACATTACTTCTCCCCAAAGTAATTGAGTTAGTAACTCAGTTACCACATTGTAAAAGTAATTAGTTACTCAGGAAAGTAACTGAAGTATTTTTTTTATGTTCTAAAACAGTATTAGGTTTTATGTAATATCCATAGTTGTTGTTAGTTCCCCTCTGACCTCTTGTCCTGGCTCCTCCTTGCTGTAGCATTTGTGTTCTACCTCGTAAATCTCAAGTTGTGATAGAGGTTGCCGTTTGTGGATGTTGGAATAAAGTTCCTGTTTAATACAGTTCAATTACCTTTTCCCACAGATCCTTTGACAATTTATTAGCTTTTAGGATGAAAGATGCAAGGGTCTGTCATGAGCCCAGAAACTCACTGACCTTTTACACACACACTGATAACAGGCAAACAGATCACAGGTGAGGATGGTTACCTTTAGTAGTGCATGTTCATTTATTTTGCCAATAATAGATTTTGCCAGTTGACCTATACATGCATGTCTATGGGTGGTGGTAGTAAGCTGGAGTACCCGGAGAGAACCCACGGTAACACATGGAGGACATGCAGACTCCTCACAGAATGGCTGGAGTTTGCCGGGATTTGAACTCAAGACGTTCTTGCTGTGAGGAGCCCTAACCACTCTGCCATGTGCACTCCTTTGTGCATGTTATCAGGCCAAAATCACTGTAAAGTTTCGATCAGGGTCACTTGGGTAGTCTCTGTTGTCATTATGATTTAAAAAGAGTAAACACAATTGTTAGACAATAAACGCCTGAAAACACATCTCAGGTCAACACCTGGCTGACAAACACGGAATTCTACTTCCTTTCTACCGATACCTTTTCTTTAAAAAAATTTAATTTATTTAAAAATAAATAAAAATCTCTCTTATCCTTAGCTTTGATTACTGTGCTGGGTTATAACTGACTAGTTTTTGGTGCACTTATGCTTTTTGTTACCTTGTGTTGTTGAAATTGCTTCCATTGTTTTCCTCACTTGTAAGTTGCTTTGGATAAAAGCGTCTGCTAAATGACTAAATGTAAATGGCTTCACCCAAACACTAAATATGAGTAAAAAAAAGTTTTTTGTGTTATCATTTATATTCTCTGAAAAATGGACAAAAAAACACAAATTATGCCAGGGTATAACTTATGAGCACAACTGTATATATACTCACCGGCCACTTTATTAGGTACACCTTGCTAGTACCAAGTTGGATCACTTTTGCCTTCAGAACTGCCGTATTGCTTTGTGGCATAGATTCAACAAGGTGTTGGAAACATTCCTCAGAGTTTTTGGTCTATGTTGACATGATACCATCAGGCAGTGGCTGCAGATTCATATATGATGAGAAAGAGCACATGACTAATGAGCTCTTTTGAAGGAGACCCCAACCACCGGGCTTCCCTTGCAAAAATGAGCCACGGCCCACTGGTCCACACAGAAAATCTACATTTTAATGTATTTTGGTTGTTCACGTTAGGCTATATGTTTTATTTTAAAAACGTCCGCCGGAAGCTCTTTCCAATGCTTGAGTGTACTTGACTATCTAATTTAGCCAACATATTGAACTGAACTAAAATTAGCTAAGAAAACAGTCATCTCTGAGGCGCTTCTTTGTTAAGGTGGAAAAGCCCAATGATCAGAGTCAGAAGCCACCACTTCCAACAATAAGAAAGCTTAAGTTAAGAGAAAATACCACGACCTACAAAAACAATTCCAAAAAGTTGGGACACTGTACAAATTGTGAATAAAAACAGAATGCAATAATGTAAAGGTTTTTAATTTTTAATATTTTATTCAGAATACAACAAAGATGACATTTCAAATGATTAAACTGAGGAAATGTATCATTTTAAGGGAATGGTTTAAAATTTCATGGCATCTACACATCTCACAAAAGTTGGGACAAGGCCATGTTTACCTCTGAGTGGCATCACCTCTTCTTTTTATAACAGTCTGCAAACGTCTGGGACTGAGGAGACAAGCTGCTCAAGTTTAGGAATATTGTCCCATTCTTGTCTAATACAGGCTTCTAGTTGCTCAACTGTCTTAGGTCTTCTTTGTCATATCTTCCTCTTTATGATGCACCAAATGTTTTCTGTGGATGAAAGATCTGAGCATATGTTGTTCTAAAACTTGGATATACCTTTCAGCTTTGATGGTGTCTTTCCAGATGTGTAAGCGTCCCATGCCACACACACTCATGCACCCATCCCATCAGAGAGGTAGGCTTCTGAACTGAGCTCATAACAACTTGGGTTGTCCTTGTCCTCTTTAGTCCGGATGACATGGTGTCCCAGTTTTCCAAAAACAACTTCATATTTTGATTTGTCTGACCACAGAACAGTTTTCCACTTTGCCACAGTCGATTTTAATTAAGCCTTGTCTCCAGAGAAAACACCTGTGCTTCTGCATCATGTTTAGATATGGCTTCTTTTTTGACCAATAGAGTTTTACCTGGCAACGGCGATTGGCCCGGTGGATTGTGTTCATTGTGTTTTCCGGAAGTATTTCTGAGCCCATGTTGTGATTTCCATTACAGTAACATTCCTGTTTGTGATGCAGTGTCTAAGGGCCCGAAGATCACGGGCATCCAGTCTGGTTTTCCAGCCTTGACCCTTATTCACAGAGATTGTTCCAGATTAAACTTTGGATTTTATTATGCACTGTAGATGATGGTAACTTCAAATTCTTTGCAATTATTTTCTGAGGAACTCCTTTCTGATATTGTTCCACTATTTTTCACTGCAGCATTGGGGGAATGCACATCTTGACTTCTGAGAGACAATGTCACTCTGAGAGGCTCTTTTTATTCCAAAGCATGTTTCCAATTGATCTAATTTCTAAGTTGCAAATTGCTCCTTCATCTGTTCCTTATATGTACATTTAACTTTTCCGGCCTCTTGTTGCTACCTTCACCAACTTACTTGGAATGTATATCTCTCATGATATCCAAAATGAGCCAACATGACATTTCTAAATTTGACATGTCATCTATGTTGTATTCTGAATAAAATAATGACATTTGAAACTTTCACCATGCATTCTGTTTTTATTTACAATTTGTACAGTGTCCCAACTTTTTTGGAATTGGGTTTGTACTTAAATTATGGCTTCATCTCAACAGGTAATCACACACTGCCCAAGCCCTCTTTCTGTAATATATATGTGGCTAATGTCTTTCTAATGAAGCTTTTCTTATCCACAAAAGACCCTTGAACTCGGAACGAAAGGATCCATAACCCATTTGTGAACTAGTCAGGGGAATTGGTCCTATTTGTGCGCGAGGAAGACCTGCTTGACAGAAGATGTCAGAAGATGGGTACATGGTGGTCATAAAGGGGTGAAAATGTTCAGCAACATAAAGTGTGCCAAGAAAATATCCCCCACATCATTACACCACCACCCGCCTGAACCGTTGAGACAAGCCAGGACGGATCCAAATTCTGACCCTATCATCTGAATCTTAGAGCAGAAATCAAGATTCCTCAGACCAGGCAAAGTTTTTTCAGTCTTCTATTGTCTAATTTTGGTGAGCTTGTGTGAATTGTGGCCTTTGTTTCCTGTTCTTAGCTGACAGTAGCCTGGTCTTCTGCTGCTGTAGCACATCTGCTTCAGGGTTCAACGTGTTGTGCGTTCAGAGATGGTATTCTTCATACCTTGGTTGTAACGAGTGGTTATTTGAGTTACTGTTGCCTGTCTGTCATCTCTAACCAGTCTGTTCATTCACCTTTGACCTCTGACATCGACAAGTATGTATTTGAACATTTTGTTCATACAACTGGCGTTCACTGGAAATCTTCTCTTTTTATGACCATAAACCCCAGAGGTATTTGTGAGATCAGCCCGTCTGGCACCAAAAAACATTTCACGTTCAAAGTCACTGAAATCCACTTTCTTCCCCATTCTGATGCTCGGTTTGAACTTCAGCAAGTCAACTACACCACGTCTAGATGCCCTAATGCACTAAGTTTCTGCCATTTGATTGGCTGAATAGTATTTTGAGTTACCAAGCAGCTGAATGGGCGTACCTAATAAAGTGGCCAGTGAGTGTATGTGTAGGCCTTTAAAATAAGTTTGTTTAGCTTCTTGCACTGACAAGTAAATTATAAAAAAGGCCTTGATGTGCTGATGATTTTTTTGTTTATTGTGCTGCAGAGCAGGAATTTGTGGTTTTCTCTTTAATACTGTTTAATCTTATATAATATCCACCACAAAGGCTAAATCTAAAGACATTTAGATCTTTCTAGTGGCTTGTGCTTTATTATCATTGGTTAGTTGGTGCTAAATTTAAAATTATATTAAAATTGTGTTATATATATTCAACACGATTTAATCAAATATAAAGTTTAAATAAGCAGTTATGCAACCAATTTAATAATTTCAGTTACATTTTGTTATTGTTTAATGCCATGGCTATTAGCAATTTATATCCATGATTTTTTTTAGTTAGCACTGTGGAAATGTAGATACAGTATCTATGGAAAAGTGGCTTTTTCATTAGTTTAGTCATCAAAATTAGCATTAGCACCTCCCCTTAAACTTAATTTATTTCCTATTTCTGTGATATCCAACATAAAGACTAAATCTGTGCGGCGCAGGCTTCAGGGAGAAGTGGGGCTTTAATGGACGAGCGTGCGGGAGGTGGCGCGATGGCACTCGATCCATGGCAGCTGTTTCCTTCAGTGTTTCATGCTCATAGCCACAGCTGCTCTGCAAATGAGAGTTAAAATTGCAGGGGGGCCGTCCACCCCGGGTCGAGCCCTGTCGCATGGCCTGAATGTCAACGCGGCCCGGCAGGGAGACTCCCACTCCAAAGGACACTGTGTCATTCTGCCTCTCCAGATCACCTCCCCGCGACTGGACAGGGGTGAAATCTGTATTTTTCATGGCCACGTCGCAGTCCTTTCAGCCCTAAATGAAAAATAAATGAGGAAATAAAAGATGGTTGTCTGGTGGGGCCATGAGGAGAACACTGGGTATGCGCCAGGATTTGACAGAAGTGGTGTTTTTAAGCTGTCAGTAGTCGTAATGTTTCAGTAATAACCTAAAGATGTCCATATGGATATAAAGATTATGTATAAACTGTGTTTGATATATATCTACTCTGTTTATATGAGCATTTAGGCTCCACAAGCTAAAGGCTACAAGTCACTGGAGACGTAGGACTATGTTGTGCTGGACTTGTACAGAACATCAACTACAGTAACACCACGTGGAGGCACCAAAGATATACATGGATAGATTTAGCACCTGTGCTTCTTCATCAAAGACTTATAAACTGAGATCTGTCATAAAAAAGTATGTAATATGTATAATATGATAAATCTGCAATATTACTATGTAACATACTTAAATAGAACTGAAGGTTACAAGAGAGTATTTATTTAACATGTAATGCCAAGTTTTTTTGCTCCCTCTAGAGTGTGTTATTGATTGTATGCACTGATGCACTAAAAACACGCATATGTGAATATTTTTGTTGCCACAACAATTTATAGTTAGCACAAGTTAATTTAAGTTCATTTGTATGATATATGAATAGGGTGAAAGGAGGTTGCCATTACCTTGAATAATTTTCTACCGATTAGTCCCGTTGGGGGTCGCGGGTGACTGGAGCCTATCCCAGCAGCTTTGGGCCTGAGGCGGGGTACACCCTGGACAATGGCCAGTTAGTCGTAGGGCTGACATATAGAGACAGACAACCATTCACTCTCACATTCATTCACTAGAGACATTTTAGATTTTATCAATTATCCTATACATGCATGTGTTTGGACGGCGGGAGGAAGCCGGAGTACCCGGAGAGAACCCACATTAACACGTGGAGGGGAAAGACTGGAGTCAGCCTATAATGTTTGGGTCAGCCGGGTTTTGAACTTACAAATTTCTTGCTGTGAGGCAGGAGTGCTAACCACTCTGCCACGCACTTGCACCCCCATTCACAAACATCAGACGCAGTGAAGGCAGCGATGTGTTCACGTGCAAAGAGAAAGTGGGAAATCTGAGAAACTTGTGAACACTAAACCATGAAAAGGGGGAAACATGTGTTTTCTTCAAACTTCACGCTCAAAATAGCAATATATTTCCATTAACTAAATAATTTTTAGCGCAGTTAGGTAAAATTGGATAATTTGCCAGGACACATCTGACGACCTCTCAAGGCACATGTGTACCCCCTGAAATATCCTCACGGACCCCTAGACCTGGTTGGGGAACACTTCACTAAGGCATAGCTCCAGACAGATTTAGCGTTAGCCTATCATGATCCTCTTGATCAAAAGCCTTTGACATATCCACCATAGCCACCCTTACTATAGTTGGCTGTTTATTATTATTGGCCACCAAACATGAGTGTACGGCTTTGACAAGAACTGTTGTAGTGCTGGATCTGGGAAGAGCATGCTGGTTTTTGCATTTCACCAGAATTATTGGCATTATTTTCCTAGTAATAAATTTCTCCTGTATTTTCTCCAGACATGATAATATATATATATATATATATATATATATATAGTGATTACTGGGTGTGGTCAAGCAGTAAATAGCCAATAGTTTTCAACCTGGACAAAAGGAAGGACGGAAGCTATTTCTGCTCAGAAACAGGAAGCAACAGAGTCACAGCCAAAAACAAGTGAAATTTGTAAAATATTACATCAGGTTAGCACACAAAAGAACATGCTATAATAAATACACAGAACATCAAGCACAAGCTATTACCAAATAACTGCTAAAGTGGCACCAATTAGTTTATGGCGGGCCACCACAGACTCGTCAATGTGTGGGAAACACAGCCGACAATGTGCAATACTATATCGAGTGTAAGGCATGATATGTGTAAATGAAAGTATACTATGTATAATGAAAGTATAATAACCAGATGTTTGGACATATGTCCAAACATCTGGTTATTGTCTGGTAAATTTATGTCAATCTGTCTTTTATCACAAAGCTAACAGAGTAAAGCTTATATTTCTATGAGCTCTTTTCTGTTGGCGCTTTAAGTCTTGGGTTCCTGCCATCTTTCAGCGTTCACATTAACACTATATCCCACGTTAAAGAACTTTTGTCAGTTATTGTATCCTATAGTCAGTCGCACCTGTTGCTTTTCTCCCAGGAGACTATCAGCACTAATGCAAAGTCCAGCATATGAAGGCTGCGTTCACTGTCTGAGCCAAACCAGATGTTTAGCCAATTTAGCCGAAAGAAAGATACAGTTTATAACCAGCCTAGACTGTAACGTTACCTGGTCTGAAGAGGTCACTAAAGGCAAGTTACATTAGGATTTAGATGGTCTGTTTTCTTTGGGTTGTCTATATCCAGCTTTTAGCAACACTGTTTTCATCATCAGATGCGGTGCTTTCCTGACAACAGCTTGAATTTGGCCTGACACTTTTATCCAAAGCGACTTACATTGTTCTAATGAATTACAAGTGTTAGACACTGGAGGCAAGGTGGGTTAAGTGTCTTGCCCAAGGACACAACGACAGTATGAACTGTCGGGAGAGTGAGAATCGAACCACCTACCTTCCAGTTGAAGGATGACCGCTCTACCACGGAGCTACTGCCGCCCCGGAGGTGATTCCAGGAGGTGTGTAATTCTGCAATGACACACTGCTTCTTTAAGCCTCCTAGACACTGTGCATGGAATGCTGTTGAACCTGGGATATGTTGTGTGGTAATTGAATTTGAAGATATGTGTGTAATGCGTGTTTTGTTTTTTTACTTTATATGTAAAAGCGTTCAGAAGTAAAGCTGTTTTTATTTTATTAAAAATGTAAAACTAAACCAATTCACAACCTCAAAATACTAATACAATAGATCAGTGTCAGACGGATGCAATCCCATAAATATCTGCATCTTGTAAATGCAAATTCAATATTTATTTGGTTACCTTCAATCTATTTGTTTTTCCTTTGTGTGCTCTTTTTCTGTGTAAGCAAATGTATAAAATCATAGACACTTTCCCTACGATTTTCTGACAGCATTGATTCAATGATGACAGGTGGCTTAGAGCTAATTGTATGTGAGCATGTGTGACACATGCTGAACATTTATATCGGTATTAAAACCTTAATAATAATCATTCTTATTACAATATAGGTTATTAAACAACTGCGTTAGAGAAACAAGTTTGACTTTATGTGGAAACATTATCGATCGTAAATTGTTAATTAATAAACTGTTACAATGTAAAATCACTGACGTTAGCTGACCTTCAATCATAAGACGGACCATTGAGAGAGTCTCTCTTGGGACATCAAAGAGTTGTAATCTTGTAGTCTGGTCTTGACGACAACACTAGTATGAATCTATTAAAATACTTGAACTAACATCTTTTTTCTACATTGTAATTTTGATGTTTGTAAGAAATAACTGAAGAATAGTGATTGACACCAGGGCCACACAAGGTCCAATCTGACGCTCACTGGCAGCCAATCAGGGTCAAGCTTTCAAACGGTTCAAGCAGATGTTTTCAGTGCTTGACGTTTATGCATATTCGATATTAGCCACACCACAGAGCCATTTATCTGAGCTGTGGTGCTCAGTGCATTTCTCACATATGTCTTGACCTCGCAGCACAAAGCGAATAACGCAAACCTGAGCAAGATCAACACTGACAAAACTATATTGAATAATTATCTTTGGAATTAATACATTAGGCAGAACTTAAGTAAATGTCAGCGGATCAGTAAATGTGGGAACGGAGCGGCGGGGAAATGTGAAGGACGCTGTGCTTGGTTAATCACGTCTCCCAAACTAATGTGGGCAGATGAAATGGTTCTTACCGAGCGCTGTCATTACAATCGCGCCGGTCATTTCCGATTTCTAATTCACCATCAGCATCTGAAATGAGCTCCATAAAAAGAGGCCTCATAATTAACTCGTTCGGTGCCAATTACCTCCACAGAGCTCTCCATCGGCTCCAGATACAGGCCTCTGTATCTGAAGACCAGCAGGACTTCTCATGTTAATGCCCGCTGCTTTATTTTGAAAAGCAATTACCAATACATCGGTTTGTGGCTCATACGTCTGCCGCCCTCGATAGTGTGGGTTATATTTTTATTTTAGTGTAAGAAAATCAGTATATGGTGACCCAGGTCTGATTTTATTTATTATTTTCATCAGTAAAGTTTGTTTAAGGCTAAATGTCTACAAAGAGTAATAAAAGTGGAAGTGAATAAAAAATGTAATCTAAATTGATAAAGTGACCAGAGAAATTCTGTAAATTGACCAAAGCACAAAAATGTGGTTAAAGTGCATGTCAATTAGCTCAAAGTAAAAGTTTATGTGAACTGTTAACTTTTATCAGATTGCAACAGCAGTGATGCATTCTGGTCATTATCTGGTTATGTGTTTAACATGTTGGTAAAAGCTGACACTTTGATTAATGAGGAACAAAAAAAACTTGTTAGTTTTTCATTAAAGTGTCATTGGTCCTATTTGGAACAAGAGATAAGACAAAGCCTGAGCTATCGGTCCTGTCTTCTCTCAAAATATTGGACCTTCCCTTTAAGAAATTATAAAGTCATTCTCTGATTCATTTTTATGAGATTTCTTTATAGTTAACAGCACGTCCCAGCAGGGCTACTGTAGATACTGACCCGCTTTAAAAAGATGAGGATTTTCTCAGCAGGTAAACACAGCTGAGATAATCAAATGTAATCAGTAAAATGTGCCAACAGCCATCTTGAAAAGGACAAACACAGTTACATAACTAACATTTGTCAAATAGTATGCAAGATAATATTCAATATATTATATAAATGAAATGAAATATATTGGGGCATAAAAATACATTTATTGGGCCCAGCTGTAGACAGACACATAAATGTATAATAAGTAAGGCTGGGCAAAGTGTTAACACTTTAATCAATAAATTTTATTGTGCATTAACGCAGTCATCATCACACATTTCAACCAATAAGAGCATTAGGGGTGGGCCTAAGACAGCGACTGCGCTCACTTGGACTGTCCTGGATTTATTCAAACTCATTAAACATGTCCAACAATACATAGTTAATAACCTGGAATTAAAAAACTGCTGAGTCTGATCAGTAAACACATTTATAAATGTTAACGTATTGCTGCTCAGAAAGAGCCTGTTATACTGTTCTGATGGTGGAACAAACTAGATAAAAGGTTAATGCCCTCGTAGTGGCAGCTTTGGTTTTATATTTCGTTTGATTACATTGTTAAAGTTGAGATTTAAAAGAACTATGTAGCTGTTACTGTAGTTCATATAGCAGTACTTTTGAAACAAAAGTGTGCATTACACTACTTTTAAATTCATTTTGAAATTTTGTACCTGTAAAAATTAAAAATTGTTGCTGATATATAAGATTGATAATAACAATGTCAATAAAATAAATCATATAACATACATAACATAACATATACAGTACAAGTCTTTATAATACAGGTTATATTAAACTCATCAAATAGTTTCAAATGTATATTATTATTTATAACAATATTACAAAAAGGTCTAAGGTTGTCATTATTATACAGTGTATGGAAGTTTTTTTGAGTTATGAGTGTTGCTCTGAACAGTTTCAGTCCCAGTCACAGACACAAGACATAACCAGCACAAAAACAGGACTGTTCTTTTACCACAGACCAAGTTACCAAAAAAACAAATAACTTATGACTTAAGTCTTATGCATTTTAAAAAGTTTTAAAACATTTTGCAAATACGAGACTGTGACCTGTTGATGTGATGCTAACGTTAGCAAACAGACCAGAAAATGGATTAGTTCATAAACAAGTTCAAGATTAAAGGAACATAAAATAATTTTGTGCCCCTTGATCCAAATGAGTGAACGCCCAAAACGAGGGGTCAGGGGTAGAATTGGCAATGGGTCTTATTTTTTAGTGTTTCCAAGATTAGTCTGAAGGCTAGAGGAGTTCTACAATGTTTACTTTTTGCTACACAACAAAGGTCTGAGGGATCCCGATTTTTGTGTCAGCTCGGTGTCAGGAGGATATTTCAAGTGTGGATTTGAGGAGACGGGAGGCTCAGCGTTAACAGAGAGTCTACATCTGTGCCGTCGCTCAATGTTAACCCTGACGAGCGGCCTGATGGAAATTTACTTTGACATGAACATCAGTTAGTCGTGAGCCAAACTGAGTGGTACACCACCGAACCACTCACTCTGAGAGTCCTGGGAAACCTGGGAATATGGGAGAAAGTTGACCGTGTTACAGTCAAAACTCTGTTTATACAAAGCCGTAATGGAAAAACATAGCTCAATGGGTAAAAAACTTCTGCAGACCTGTCAGGACCAGTGTGGTTCAGTGGACAGATTGAATTTTAGCCAAAACCCAATGACTCTGATGCATTTAAGCTAATAGTTTACCCATGGAACACGCAGCCAGACCATCTCAGGGCAACAATATTCAGTTATTCAGTCATCAGTGTATGTGGATAAGCATATGAACTAGAGCAGGAATTCGGGCATTCAGCAATAATATACAAATCCTATGACACTACTAACTTAGCAGATTAAAGCTGATTCTAACTAGAACAGACTCTGATACTGACTCAACACTATATAACATTATGGACAATTAAAGATTTTTTTTTTTCAGAATGTATCACTTATGTTTATTTTCTCTCTCTTTTTATTAATGTTGTCCTAGCAAGTGGATGACTGCTGACAAAGTCCTGGAAAATGTCAGAAAACAGTGGGACTCCATATTTCCTTTTGATGAATAAATCAGTGTGGACTAGGATACAGCAGCATATGTGGGGCCTAAGTTGTGTTCATCTGCCATTCACAACATCTGTTCAGGACCGAGCCAAACCACGGGGATGTTCACATCCAATCTAACTACTCGAGAGGGACAAGACGCTGTTCAGAGTGCGACTGGTGTCTTATTGATGAGCTGTCAGTCTGTCATGTGCACTGAGGATCACACTGGCTTCTCCATTCAGACACAGTTTTCATAAAACTTCAGATGACCCAGAAAAGAACAAAAAAAATCTAAATTACATAATTCTTTCATCTTTAAAATGAAAACATTCTTTAGTGTAGAATAGAATAACCTTTGTCCTCCCTGACAGGTATACATTAAACAGGACGTTAAAACACTTAAGCGATGTTTCCACTGGGACGGTTCAGAGCGGTGAGGGCCAGCTCTGGTGCAGTTTCATTACCATAAAGCTTCCGAAGTGTCCACAATACGTTTCATAAACGGGCGTATATAATTAACTTAGTAAGAAAATGCTAAAAACTAGGGCTGCAACTAACGTTTATTTCTATAATTGATTAATAATTGGATAGTGAAGCGCGTGCATGAGGACCTGGTGGTCAAAAACTTGAGGTGTTTTATTGTTTTGGCTTAAAACTGATAATACTACAAAACAAATAATCACAGATTTTTCCTAAATCTGAACCTGACAAAGCTACAAGTATGCCACAGGACTTGTGGGTAGAGCCAATATACACAAAGATTTATTTTCATTATTATTATTGATTTATTGTCTGTGAAGGTTCTCAGTCATCCAGGACATCGTGAAGAAAAGGTTAAAGCAAAAACATCTGGACTTAGTTTTCAAGATGAAGACATTTTGTCTCTAATTCCAAGAGATTTTATCAATTCTGAGTTCAACTGGTAAGAGAACTAAGCTTATATCTCTAAAGAGAGGAGTTAACGACTCTCACATTTGGAGTCACACCTTCCTTTAATGCAAACAACTGTGAGACCAGAACAGCCTGGTCCATCAGGTTTGGTTTCAGGTTAAACTCCTCCCTCTAGAGATAAAGCTCAGCTCTCTTACCAGTTGAACTCAACCAAACTAAAACCCATCCGACTGTTTTCCTATTGTATACAAAGAAGTTAGTCTGGTACCCTCTTGTTTCCATTTAATTTCACATCCGGCTGCAGACAAACCACTTGTGATTGGTCCGGCCGCCAAAAACGCAGAGGAAGGGATTCGCTGACAATCCTTTAGAAAATGAGTTAAACCACTTAACACCTTTCTAAATCTATTTCAACTCCAGTTAAAACCTGGTTTAGTCCCATTTTAATTTTGGTTTAATCCTAGTTTAGGCTTGGGCTCAGTTCTGGTTTTAGTCTTGGCTTTGTCCTGAATAAGTCCTGAATGTAATGGTGGTTTAATCCAGGTTTAATTCCAAAAAGGCCCTGGATGATTCTGGGGTTCAGTCCTTGTTTAGTCCTGGGTTCAGTCTTGGTTTATTTTTACATTAGTCTTGATTTAATTGCAGTTTAGTACAGGTTTAGTCCCTGAAAAAAAACAATTTTCATTGAGGCCCAAACTAAATGATGCCAATTCTTCAGCAGTAGAGACTCAGCACAGGCCCCTGACTGTGCTGTGGGCACCACGGCAGGCTGCGGCGCTGAGTTAATTCATCTAGATTAAGACTCTCATGGTTGAACCTGGGACAGGTGCTGAGGCAGGTAAAATAGCCCCCGGTGATTGATGCCTCCTCAATTAGTCCCAATATGAGCCCTTCACACGTCGCTCACCTCTTCATTAATGACACGCCGTATTAATACAAGGTGAGAGCGGTAATTAGAGCCACGGCCTTAAAGAGTTCGAGAGATGAACTACCACGTGATGCACGGGTTAGTCATTTACATATTAATATTAACACATTCATTTATTACATAGCATTATGTACACTGTAATGGAGGGGCTCAAGTCAAGATCAGGTCTAAATGAGACCAAGTTATAATCAAGGTCAAGATTTCAAGTAATCATCATCAGAGCATTTACATTTACATTTACATTTACATTTAGTCATTTAGCAGAAGCTTTTATCCAAAGCGACTTACAAGTGAGGAAAACAATGGAAGCAATTTCAACAACACAAGGTAACAAAAAGCATAAGTGCACAAAAAACTAGTCAGTTAAAACCTAGCACAGTAATCAAAGCTAAAGATAAGCTTTTATTTTTTTTTATTTTTTTTGAAAAGGAATCCCCTGCGACTAACTGGCCACTGTCCAGGGTGTACCCCGCCTCAGGCCCAAAGCTGCTGGGATAGGCTCCAGTTACCCGCGACCCCTAACGGGACAAAGCGGTAGAAAATGAATAAATGAATGAAAAGGAATCGATACAGAGGAAGTAGAATTCAGTGTTTGTCAGTCAGGTGTTGACGGAAGAGATCTGGTAGGAACATAGGTCTGTATCAGTGAGTGAAGATATGAGGGGGCGGAGCCAGTGGTGGTCTTGTAGGCCAAGAGCATAGCTTTGAACTTGATGCGGGCATCAACCGGGAGCCAGTGTAACCCAGTGAAGAGAGGAGTTACATGCGCTCTCTTCGGTTCTTTAAAGACCACTCTTGCTGCTGCATTCTGGATGAGCTGCAGAGGTTTGGTTGTGCAGGCAGGGAGTCCAGCCAGAAGAGCATTGTAATAATCCAGGTGATGGTCCTGCATCCAAAGTGAGATGTCACTCAGGCCGAGACACGAGCAGAGACCGTCGGATCATCAGGTTGAAATGACAAGTGGAGTTGAGTGTCACCTGCAGCAGTGATAGGAAAAGCCATGCTTCTGAATGATAGAGCCAAGGGATGTCATGTAAATGGAAAAGAGTAGCTGTCCAAGCACTGAGCCCTGTGGCACCCCTGTGTTGAGATGTTGGGACTCAGAGAGCAGTGGTTTAAATATCCTAAAATACATTTAGTTGCTTTGGGGTAACGTGAGTACAATCTGTTGCTCACCTCTATGAAAAGATGGCTGTCTGAAGAAAGACTGGATGAACACCATGATGTTAAATGCAGTGTAAACAGTCAGTGTTTCTAATTTCAAAGCTTGAACATGTCATCCCTGTCTCAGACTCCACTCTCCCCCAAAACAGCCGAGGAACCTCTCCTGCTTTCTTTACATCTCAAAAAGTAAATCAGATCTCCTCTGCAAAATAAAAATACATTAGACCCAACTAAAGTTTAGAGCTGACCGTAAAAACCACAGTTATCTCCTCCTTGTTAAACATTACGTCATGGAAGACATTATTTATCTCCGTTTCACGATGCTTCCCTGTTCTGTTTCTCTGTAAAACACATATCCAGTGCACTTTCTTTGTTTTGTCTGAGGTTTTTAAGTCTGTTTTGATAAGCAGTGTGGGCCAATGGGATTGCTCCTTTTTCCAGAAGTGAGCTGTGATTGGCCAGGATTGAAGATTCTCATCTATAAAAATCCTTGATTAAAAAGCATAGATGATGTCTTTTTTTCACGTGTTTCCAAATGCTATTTGGCCAAAAAAAAAAAGTATACTTTTTATTTAAGGTACTTAAAAAATTATGTTTGAGGTTCTTTTTGTTCTTTTTTTTCATTGGGTTTATTTGATAGGTTTTATTAGAGAAAAAAAAAATGGATGCCTTACCTGATGTAACTCTCTCCATTTATGTGCGCTTGGGAAAGAAGGGACACAAAAGTTTGACCTTTTAATAGCACCTCACTGTTAGAAACCCACAATCCAGGAGTTACCAAAGCTTTAGAGACTACTTTTAGCCTGCTGTTCTGAGCGGACCCATACCACTGCTGCCTCAGTCCACTCCTCTTTAACCATTCACTGAGATTCATTTTCTACATAAATCCACTTTCAAGTTCATGAATAGCAATTACAAGAGGCTTTCAATAAATGACCTTGAGTCGTGACGTTTGACTAATGATTGATTTCTGTATTTCTGCCTAGAGCTCAGTCTGACAAATGGATCAACTCAATGTGAAGAAAACATGCTTCAAATGACTTTGATGCTTTGTGGCAGTTGTCAATACCGAAGTCATACCTCGCCTATAAGATGTTTTTATACAAATAATGCAGTTAAAATGCTGCTGTGAAAAACAACAGTGCTTGGTCTTTTTTCTCCTTTTTGATTCATTATGAAGGATTTTAATGGATGGGCCTGTAACGTAAGGCTCTGGCTAATCACATTCTTGCATTCATTGGGGTCTTCCTTCAAATTCAGTGCCCCTTGTGGGTCTACATGACACCGACCTGACACTGAACTCAGATAGAACTAAGCTCTAAACTTTATGTCTTAGTAAATGTAATGTCTTAGTATTATAGTTCTATTTTAATCAAAAAGCAAACCTTCAGAGCAGTCAGGGGGCTATGTTGTAATTAGACTTATGTATTCATCTACTGTATGTGAGGTATTAGTATCTGTATACAGTGGGTGTGTCCAACTTGAAGGCTGCTGATTGGACACCAGTTTAAAAAGAAGCTTCTTGTGCCCACCTTTTTATTTACAATCTATGGTGCCCACTTCCTTCTTGGCTCCGCCTCCTGTCTCCGCTGGCTGCTGCCATTTCTTTTGGGTGCTCGCCATTGTGGTCTTGTTTCTTTGCTTTGTTATTTTCCTTTTAGTATTAGTATCTGTTAGGTAGGAACGGGAAGCAAGTCAACCCATTAGCCAAGTTTTGCTTGCCTTTGAACTTTATTTTTGGTAGTTATTTGTTGTAGTTAGTCTAAGCTTCAGTTGTGTAATGGTTTTTGTTTGTCCCAAATTGGTTTAATAAAAAAAGATTTATCTTTTGTAGCCTTACACTTTGTCTAGGTTGAGTTGCATGTTGTATGTTATGTATCATCTTTAGTTGTCGTAACAGTTGTTGTGGAGGTTAAGGGAAGGACTTTTTGGTAATGTCACTTTAAGGCCATTTTATTTATATAGTATAGCACAATTCATACACTGGGTAACTCAACGTGCTTTACTAGATTTGGATTAAGAAACAGAAGAAAAAAATGAAAAGAAGAGTGCAGATAAAAACACTTTAAGTTGTATTGTAGGCAGAGCTAAAGAGGAAGGTTTTTAACCTCCCCTTGAACATTGTTAAAGTTGAGGTTGTTCCAGGTTTTTGCTGCATGAAACTTAAACGCTGCTTCACCAGGTTTAGTTCTAACTCTGGGCACAAGCAGGAGGCCTGTCCCAGATGTTCTCAGAGTCCGAGGAGGTTCATAAAGAACTAACATTTCAGAAATATATTCTGGTGCTAAATCATTAAGAGACTTGTAAACCAGCAGTGGTGTTTTAAAGTCTATCCTCTGAGCAACAGGAAGCCAGTGCAGAGATTTTAAAACTGGACTGATGTGGTTGTACTTCCTGGTGTTAGTTAGAACCCGAGCAGCAGCGTTCTGAATAAGCTGCAGCTGTCTTAACCCTTGTTTTGAGAGACCAGTGAGCAGGCCGTTACAATAGTCTAACCTGCTGGAGATAAAAGCATGAATAAGTTTCTCTAAGTCTGGTTGAGACATTATTCCTTTGACTCTGGAAATATTTTTAAGGTGATAAAATGCAGATGATGTAATTGACTTAATGTGACTCTGGAAATTTAAGTCTGAGTCCATGATGACCCCTAGATTTCTAACCTGGTTTTTAGATTTTAGAGAAAGAGACTCGAGGTGACTGCTGACACTTTCTCTTTGTTTCTGTTCCCAAAGATGATTAGTTCAGTCTTGTTTCTGTTCAGTTGGAGAAAATTATTTTGCATCCACACATCAATCTGTTCGATGCAGTGACAGGATTTCATGGGCCACTGTATCAAACGCAGCACTCAAGTCCAACAGAACTAAGACTTTTCCACTGACTTTCCCTAAAAATGGCAGGTTTGATTTGGGCCGATAGTTGTTGAGCTCTGTAGCATCAAGACTGCTCTTCTTTAGAAGAGGCTTGATGACAGCAGTTTTTAAGGCCCTTGGAAATGTTCCAGACTGTAAGGAATTATTGACTATATTAGTGAGTTGTGGTAACAAACTACTTAGTACTGATTTTAGAAATCTAGTGGGTAAAACATCGAGGCAGCAGGTGGATGAACTCAGGCTCGAGACAGTTTTTTCAATTGTTCTGTCATTAATGGGTGTAAAATGTGTAAACTCAACCAAAGGTCTCCTATGTGGCTGCAGTGTTGTTGTACTTCCTTTGGACTGTAGCATGTTTAATGCCTTGAACCTTGTCATTAAAAAACAATGCAAACTCATTGCATTTAGTGTTGGAAACTAATTCTGGAGGAAATGTAGCTGGAGGGTTTGTTAATCTGTTCACTGTAGCAAACAGGACACGTGAGTTGTTACTGCTGTTGTTGATGAGCTCTGAGAAGAATATTTATCTTGCTTTTTTCAAAGTTTGATTGAAAACATGCAGATTTTCTTTGTATACCTCATAATGAATTAAGAGTTTCAATTTACGCCATTTTCTTTCGGCTTTTCGGCATTTCCGTTTCTGTGCCCTGACAGAAGGAGCATTGCTCCACGAAGCCTTCTGCCTCTTCATCACTTTAACCTTAACAGGAGCAATGGCGTCCATAACATTTAAAACACCTGAAGTATAACAATTCAACAAATCATCAACTTGATCTGATGAGGTATTTTCAAACCTGATTGTCTCCATAAACTGTGTCCTGGTGTTATCATTAATGTGCCTCTTCTGAACAACTGTAGGTCCAGCAGCAGCTTTTGGAATTATGGACGTACTTTAAAGTTATTGTTAAATTATTATAAAAAATAATAAAACTAACAGAACAAGATAGAACAATAGAAACAAGCACTTTGGTGTGATGTCATTTACCTGAAAACATTAATATATATAAAAGTTTGTTTTTTCAGGTTCAGGTAGGTTACAGTTTGTGTCTCACAGAAAAGGGGAGGGGTCATTACTTTATGCTTGTCTACTTCATAAAATTAAAAGTTTAAATTGATCCCCACAATGAGGCTACACATGCAAATTATAACATAGAGAGGCCAAAAGTAATCCATTTTAATGTGAAATGGTGAAATTAACCTTTAACATGGATGGTTTAGAAGATTTTAGAGATATATATATATATATATACACGTGATATATACGTGCGAGTTTTCTCTGAGGATAGTATGTGACAGGGCTCTATGTTGGACCACACTCATTACTGTAGCTCAAGGTGGGGGTCTGTGATTAAAGGGGGTGCAAGGGTAGAGTTACATGAGAATGGACCTGCCTAAGGGCCTCTTCAGGTGAGAACATGTCAAGGAAATGAGGGCCCAGAGAAGGATGTCCTGAGCAGTGAAGCGTACAGCCCCGGGGACCACTCTGTCTGTCGGGCCATGGCACATGAGACCATCAGGACTGTCCTAATGCCGTCATACTAGTGATGTCTGACATAAGCAAGAACAGAGAGCAGAAACAAAGGAGAGGTTATTCAAGTTTCTCATATGTCTTTAGTTAAAGTACAATGAAGTAGAACCTGGACCACACACAACAGTTTGAAATACTGCACTGAACGGTTCAAATTTAGACCTGCTAAAACGTTTATCCTCAAGGTGATCTCAGACGCCCATCAACCACTATCCACTGCTCTTTTACAGCACGTAGAGGTCCAAGTGGTTTATAATAGCATCCATCCATTCATCCTGCCTCTACAAACTTTCACCAAGTAAAACTCATTTTTACTGTCACGTCAAGACCAACCAAGACCACAAAAGTTTTAGGGTTTAGATTCAAAACATCAATTATTTAATATTCCAACACAGATAAAATCTGTTCTAAATCTGCCTCCCTCAAAAACACTACCTTTCTTGAGTCTGGGAACTGGACTTGGACAGTTTGGCTTTTTAAACTGTTCTTTTAGATCAAGTGTATTGTACACTGGTTCTGATCTTGACTTGGTCTTGACCTGGTTTCACATTTACATTTACAGTTATTTATTTAGCTGCCACTTTTATCCAAAGCGACTTACTTCAATTCACCAGTGTACCAACTGGAGGCAAGGTGGGTTAAGTGTCTTGCCCAAGGACACAACAACAGTATGAACTGTGGGGAGAGTGGGAATCGAACCAACTACCTTCAGGTTGAAGGACAACCACTCTACTGAGCCACTGTGTCTCACTTTGAGGTCTTGGTCTAAAATTGGTCTCGATAGCTGAAAGTCTTGTCTTGGTCTTGGTCTTGGTCTCAGTGAGTGTTGTCTTGAGTACAACATTACTTTTATTATTTAGTACTTTTATCAAGTCAACCTTTCAAAGTAACCGTAATTATTCTCCACTTCCTACATTTGGGGCCAGATAAAAAAATTACTCTATTTCACACGACTCATAAAGTATATATATATATATATATATATATATATATATATATATATATATATATATATATATATATATATATATATATATATATAGTCCTGTGGGGCCACTTTGTGATAATCCTCTGCTTTGGGGCTTTTCTGAATAAACAGAATTATCACTAGATAATCTCAATTAATAAAAACAACCAAACAAATTTAATTTACTGTGCCAAAACAACAGCATTAAAACTCATCTCATCAAACATATTATTTATAAAAACCGGCAGTAATCCAGTTTGCTAGTGGCAAAAAGTAGGAAGGTTACTCTATTTTTAGGAAATAAAATTGGTTTTAATTTAGCAATGGTTCTCAGCCTTGAACAACACCTGGTCGTTGAAAATTCAAGTCCACAGAATCACCAAGAGAACCTTTTAGACCATCAGCCGCACTGGAACATAATAAAATCACTACTGTCTTATTTTTAATTTTTTGAAATTAAACAATTTACATAAAGCACACAAGTCAAATTTAGGCACTTTTCATATGGTATTTAAAGTTAGTCATGAAAGAACAGTGTAACTCCTGATGTGAGAGTCGTTAAGGCTCAGGAGAGTCGTTAGTGACACTGATCCATTCAGGTGCCCTGTTTGTTGTTCTAGGGTCTAACTCTTTTAATTTAGGTTTCAGAACACTGTTATACATACTAGGTAACATGAATCTGAGCCACCTCCTCCGTTCAGAGAGGGCTTTCCATTTCAGATTCAACCTACGATGCAGACAAAGTAACCTGTTTCCTAAGCGTACGCCTGCGTTCTGCTGTTAAGGGACACTATTGAGATGAATTTAACAATTATTAGTCTTGAAATGCTATAATGACTCTTTAGAAAGTAAAGCCTACTTTTTAACAGAAGAGAACACAGCACTAACGGTAGACTGTCGATGGATCTGCTACAGAGCTACTCCAGTGCTCTGGTTTTGTTTGTTGAAGTGATAAGTGCATTGTGTTGTCTTTCAGGTCTGTTTGAAACAGTTAAACAGTTCTGTGAATGGGTCTGAATATGTAAATACTAAAATATACAGGCTAATATATTCTGTTTGTCATAAATAATAAACCTAAATTTGAGTGTGAGCAAAAAAAAAAAATATGTCATGGGATCTTTTACAAGTGCAACAGTCAAAGACTTTCAGAATAAAGGCCTCCCTTGCACTCTGCCAAACTGCATTTTGCCATTAAAATGATCCAGCCCATTCTCATGCAAATGGGAAATTTACTGTCACAAAGCATGTAACGTGGACATTAACACCTACCATTAATGAATCTGAAGAGTATCTCAACGCTGGAATAGCTCACTAATCAACTTTGAGCCGGTGTGTAATTCATAACGAGACGATTCATGGGCTAGTGCCAGCGCTAGCACGATTAATAAAGTTGTCCGTCAGTTTGATCTGCAGCATTCCACCAAATGAATGTTATCATCCAATGACTGCTACCGCGTTAAAAGACCCCCGACTCATAAAAAACCTCCCAGTTAGCGCTATATTGAACCCACTCAATTAAAAAGTACGAGCTAATGGTTTTCTCTTGCTGTTAGTTTGAGTTACAGCTCTTAGCTCTTGTCCTGGCGGCTCCTAAGATCAATTACTTAAGAGATTACACACTAAAGCTTTTAAAACAGTCATGGATTAAGTTCAGGTGACCTTTACAAACTATGATAAAGTTAAACTCAAATGTGCACTGCACCTGGTTTCTGCCACTTAAGAGTTAGAGCAAAAAACAACAACAATTTAAACACAATTTAAGAGGTGCGTAGGGGCAGCTCAAGACACTGTTATTTAGCTTTTACTTGAGTTTTATTTTGGCTTTTTACATTTTATTGATGGTATACTGTTTCATTATTTTAGTTGCACCTGGTAAAGCTCTTTGTGTTTTTATCTGTAAAAAGATCTCTATAACTTTAAACTTTACTTACTTTTTTATGTCAAAATAAACTTGGATCTTTTACCCAATTTTTTTTAAATAAATTTAAAAAAAATTTTTTAAATAGAATTTTACATTTCTTTTGCCAAAATTTGTCAGTACTTAAATACAAATCTACGGTGGCCCAGAGAGCTGCACCAGAAATAGTCAAACAATATTACATTAACAATAACCACATATTACATCAGTAATCGACAGGAAACCGTTCAGGAGTGATGGGAATGACATTGGGAATGACATTGGGAATGGCATTGGGAATGGCATTGGGAATGGCATTGGGAATGACATTGGGAATGACATTGGGAATGACATTGGGAATGACATTGGGAATGACATTGGGAATGACATTGGGAATGACATTGGGAATGACATTGGGAATGACATTGGGAATGACATTGGGAATGGCATTGGGAAAAAGACGCGTCTAAGATTCAGGTTGGGTCTCTTGTGTTCTTTGCTGTATCTTCTTTATATTTGCTCTACCAACTGAGCCACGGGCCTGACCTTAAAATATTTTTATGTTCTTCATGGGGAAATTAATTTGCATTTAACACATCCATTAGAGCACCCAGGAACCATCTCCAGATGTTTCCGCTCTTTTTAAGAGAAGCATTCCAGCCCCAATAGGCTCTAGACTGACTGTACTCTGCTGTAACATGTCTGTTTTTACTGCCTTTTATTGTGGAGCACTTTGTTACTGCTGTCTGTGAAAGCGCAAATGTAAATAAGGCAAGGCCAATTTATTTCTACAGCACAAATAACTGAATAAGCTAATCAGGGACGGAAACAATTGGCCAATCACATGCGAGCAAACCACATTCTCGAAGAAGGAGTGCTTCTATTGGTCTACACCGGCTTGTGGGCTGACATACCAGGAAGTGTAAGAGCTGCTGATGTTTAACAAGGCGGAGACAATTGCCGTCCTGATGCTAAAGTTACACGCTAAGCTAATGCTATGCTAAACTAATGCTATGCTAAACTAATGCTAACTGCCAAACTTCCGTGTGGTACACAGTATTAGTATTTTATGGAGGGAAAATTGGTCCAGTTTAATTGTTTTGATATAAAAGAGAAGCAGGAGCGGTCCCTACGCTGCTTTTGGGGGAGAGTGAAGTCTGAGACAAGGATGACAACAGAAAATCAGGTACTGGAGCTTTAAGGACCACTATACATCTAGCCATCCCAAATATAAGTTTACTCTCAAATAGTAACCCTTGGAAAATAAAAAATGACAATTAAGACTTTCAAAGAGTAAAAGAACATCCGCATAAAAATAAAATATAAACAAGAACAAAACATTCTACTATTTGAAGGTCATAACAGATTTTTGTTATGTTCCAACAGCAGATATTTTCAGGTGTGTTTGAACAACAAAAACATGAGCTGTGCCTGATGCAAACTAATCTTTTAATTCAGTTTTTTAGTTAACAATCAAGGCCATATCCTTCCGTGTGAAAATCCTTTCAATAAACATCCACAAATATAATCAAGAGCTTTAGCGTAGGTGCTAAAACCTGATTGGATGCTCTGCAAGGCTCTGCTTTTCACTGTGTTGTAATTCCCAGCAGGCTTTGTGTCCCTTTGTTTCTCACAGCTCCTCTAATTAGCAGCACACACTGCTGGGACCAGGTGATAAACATGTTGTTGTTTGTTTGCACTGACAAACCAGCAGGTTGAGTTAATACCTCACAGGCTTCCGTAGATTACAGTTTGGTAAATCTAAAGCAAACATGAGTAAGTCCCATGAGACAAATCCATACAAATAATAATTCTGTCTTTAACAACACAAAAATACATTTTGATTGAATGCATATTAATCTGAGGTGTTTGTTACAGGTTAAAGGTAAAATAACCTTCCCTTATAAACCTGAGCAAAACTAAAATGAACAGAGTAATGGACATTTGTGATCACTGCATGTACTTAGTCACATGTGTGGACTTATACTTACTATTGTATACAGTGTGTGTAGTGTTGTATGGGACAGAGGTAATTCGAGGCAATATGTAGCAGGCTGGACCCTGCAGAGTGGAAGTGTATGTCTCTTGTAAGGGTTACCTGAACCAAACGTCCTATACTGACCTGACCCATACTGTACCCAGACTGGAAACGAGGCTTAATATTCACAATGTTAACAAGGAAACTTCAAATAAAGGAACCTTTATTTTTCTATGCTATTCCAAGTGCATGGGCTTAAAACACAAAAAATGAAGGTGGCTTAGCCTGACCTATCGAGTAACAATATTAAGGCTTTAAAAACAAGATTTCTCTCAAATCTACAGCTGTAACACAACTTAAATAACGTTTTTTAATGAGGGGAATATGTCAGAGTCTAGAACATTGTACACTTTTAGCATGTCCTGAACAATCAGCAAAATTATTAAGAAAAAGTCAAAACTCAGGCCCAAAACAGCTTCAGCCCCCCATGACCCATCGGGGGAATAAACGGTGTAAGCTGAATCAATAAAAATGTTAGCCAGTACTATCGAAGCTTCTCCACACAGTGGCTGGTATTTGACCTCACCCTGCAGCAACAGGACAGATGATTATTAATGACTGAGTGTCTGAATTAAAGAGGTGCTTCCTTTAACTTTTCAACACATATTTTTGGCTACACAAACTTATCCACTCTTTACTCTACCCCAATTAGGGGTCTTTAGGGATTAAAGCACACCTTTGAGACTCAGCTACAAGCACAAATAAACCTTTTTTTTTTCAAACACAGACCAAACAGCAGCAAACAAAAACAAGTGGTACCAAAATATGCCAAATTCTGCCCTATTCTTTATAATGGAGACTCCGCCTGACCATTATTTTGCAGTTTTCCATCTTGATTTATTCTGAAACTGTAACATTCACATTCAAAATTTCCCTTTTGGGAAATCTCACATTTTGACACCAGAATTATTAAAATACACCTTGTAGCTGCAGAGATATAGTCAATTTACTGTGGACATGTCCTTTTCGAGCATAGACTCCAAAAAACAGGCTTGGGCTTTAAGGGTTAAACAAGGCTTATGCCTGCCACATGACTTCTTTCTCTGGTGATTATTAGGGTGTGTAGCAGAGTCACTATGGTCCTGACAGCCTCTGACGGAGGCTGCATACTTTACGTCAGACTCAGAGTTTGTAGAGATCTGCACAGCTACAAATGACACAGTTCAGCTTTAACAAGCAGTCTTCAGCATTTAAAGACATTTAAAGCACTATGTAACTTTTTAGGATGTATAGCCACCTGTGAAATAAAAGAGACAAAAACTGGTACCTTTCAACAACTATCTTGTATAATTAATTCATTTCTATTTCCTAAATTTGCTTTACATTGTATATAAACACAGCAATTGCTTACTTGTATCTGACTATTCTGTAAAACTGGTGTCTGTTAATGTGGTCTTGCCTACAACGCCACTGTAGTCCACCTATCGGCCAACTTTGTCCTCGTCTGCCTGTATTCACCCAGGACCAGACTTCAATAATCCCAGGATTTTATATCCACAGAAACAGCTTGGGCCCATCAGCAAATTGCGTGGGCATATGGTACAGGTTTATGACTCATCTGGCACATGCATAGCAATGAGAGCGTCATGATCCGTGGGCAAACATCGGCGAGATGCAGCCGTGTTAAACGATGCCAGGCGACGGGTTTGCTCGGACCATCGAGCCGCGCTGCAACAAACAGACGTCCAAACAGAAGGACAGGTTAGACAGATTAAAGATGGACAACCAGAGGAAAGCGGACAGTGTTTTTTCTTCTCTTGCTAACCCTTCCCAACACAGCACAGGTGTACACTGTTTTTCCATTTGTGCTTTTATGAAGCATGTAACGTTCTCAGTGTTTTGAGCTCCATAAGACAGTTGCTGATGTTTTTGATCTCCCACTCAACACAGTAATGAGTTAAACCATTCTCTCAAAGGGGGATAGCACAAAAATATTTCATCACAGTAATACCAGGGCAAATCAGGAAGTATAGATGCTTATAGTGCAAATGGATATTTTATTTTTATTAATGGAGCATTATAACCAATAACCTTCCTGTACCTGAGGCCCAGGACAACTGACCCTTGTTGGCAGGCCTGCTTTGGACAACAGGATCGCCCCACATCCACAACGACCATACTGACGCAGTGATTTAAAAAAATAATTGTTTGCAAAATTGCTGAGGTTCTATGGTAAGAGACAACTGCAGTTCAAGAACAGATCACAGAAAGGCATCAAAATGTTTAAATGGTTTATTTAAAAATGAAGGCATGAACATGAAGAGATGCTCCCCATCCGTCCATCCATTCCAGCTCTAGCTGTTATTTCCCGTGACATTCAAACTTCTGGTGCTGTCATGGGGTTGCTTCGTTAGTGCCCGCTCACTCACCCGTGGATATAGTCGTCCACATTAGCACCATTTCTGAACATCTGCTGCAGAAGTCAGAGCGATGCACGCCTTTCAAACCCACTCTGCGCCGACGTGACACTGTTTTTCACACTGACTCCTCCGGCCACGCTTCCCCCTCCGCCTTCATTAAAACTCAAACACTGCTCAGGGCAAGGTGACTGTGGATTAAGCACCGCCCCTCTGGATCCTCATTGGCTCAAACTTATAAAAATAAAAGATTGCAGTAGGTGGTCGTATGTTTTGGTGGTGCTGTACTCTCTGGATCAATAAAAGGCAGACTAGTGTTTCCCACAAAATTTTGGTTTAATCACACAAATTAGGAGGTAAATATCCTAATTTATAGAGAAAGTCTTGTCAGCCTGGAGCAAATCTAGTGATTCCTCCATTTTGTTGTACTGTCTGAACAATACAATACTTTTGAAGAGTACAGTAACCAGCGATGATTAAAATAGAGCCTGATGCTTTGTGCGTTTTGTTGGAGGAGAACACTGTGTTTTATTTGAAGGAAACAAGTCAGAGTCAGGTTTGATCAAGTCTGTGGCAACAAAATTATTGGTTACGTCGGGACATTAAAAAAACATGTAAGTTGCATGCAACTCCCTATAGCCTATATTACATATTTGAGAATATATTTTTTCATATTTAATTTTGTTCTTTGATAACATTACAATACGTTGGCCTATATGTAGGTTTAGACACGGAACTGTCCTCTAACCTTTGGCCTCACGTCAGGAAAGCTGAAATACAGGGCTCTTTTTTTCAGGGAAAAAATGGCGGTGTGGCTGTTTCAAGATGCACAATAAGGAGGAAAGATGGGCTGCATGGTCGAGAAAGCCATTACTACAGAAATGCCACAAAGCATCCCGCTTACAATACACAAAACAGCACAGAGACAAGTCTCAGAACTTCTGGAACAAAGTTATTTGGAGTGATGAGACCAAAATTTTACTTTCTGGCCACAACCATTAACATTACATTTGGAGAGGAGTCAATAAGGGTCTATGTTGAAAGGTACACCATTCCTACAGTTAAACATGGAGGTGGACCTGATGTTTTGGGGATGTGTGAGCTACAAAGGCATAGGAAAAGATGAATGCATGAATGTTATCAGAAAATACTGGAGGAAATTTTGCACTCATCATGAGACGTACTTGGACGTTCCAACATGACAACAATCCAAAGTCGACCTGTCATTGGCTACAGCAGCATAAAGTGAAGGTTCTGGACTGACCTCAGTATCATTGAGTCACTCTGAGGAGATCTCAAATGTGCAGTTCATGTAAGACAGCCCAAGAATTTACAGGAACTGGAGGCTTTTTGCCAAAAAGAATGGGCAGCTTTACATCTGAGAAAATAAAGAGCCTCATCCACAAACTACCACAAAAGACTTTAAACTGTTATTGATGTTAAAGGTGTCAATACACAGTATTAAGAACTGGGGTATGTCAACTTTTCATCAGGGTCATTTGGGTAGCTTCTATTGTCATTATGATTTAAAAAGAGTAAACACACTTGACAATAAATATCTTCTTCAAACCACTAACTATGAGTGAAAGATTTTGTGTTATCATTCATATTCTCTAATATTCTCATATTCATATAAAAAAGGGTATGTTAACTCATGAACTTATATAACTGTATGTTGTTGTCAGTTTAAACAATATAATCTAATGGCCGTTTCCAAGCACGTTTAGGCTGAAATAAAGCCTTTTTTCATCTACATTACATATGTCTATTTTATGGTCAAAGGTGCAGGACGAGCCAAATAATTTCATAAAAGCGGGACTGGCGGGTTGGATAAAACCCCGACCCGTGCATCACTAGTGTCCAGTGGTCTGTAGAAGAGGGTGAGAGGTAATGTTGGGTTTCCAGGGTCAGAAGCTCATTTTCTCTCGAGGCAGATCTCGATGTAAACTCACATTGTACATCGAAACTGCTCTGGAGCAGGTTTAGATCCAGATAAAGGGTTGAAACACAGTTCTTTTGAAACGTCCTGCAGGTTTTGAGGAGGAGGGGAACGAGTAGCACAACTAGCACAAACATACTGTACAGCAAGTATTAACTGAAAGCATAAACACAAGAGTGGGAAAGTGACAGTATAAATAGTACCAGACTCAGTGCTGTGGACATACTGTACAAGAGTGGGCTGTAAACTGACAACCACTTCTGAAGTAAAAAAAATATGTAAATCCAATAGCATTTTACTGTCTTTATGACAACAATAACCTTTTTGGACCTAATGTCATTTTATAGGAAACCAAACAAAATATATAAGGCTCCAGAGACTTATATCTATCCATAAATCTGAATTTAACTGTACTTTTACGATGTCAAAAGGGATATTCAAATATTGCAGCCAATATTTTCTGTCAGTATGAGAAAACAGTAATTACACATTACACAAAGAGCAGTCAGTCCGGAGTAGGGTCTGTGAACACCCCCCCACACCCTCCCACACACACACATTGCTCTGGACGTGCCCCTCTGGACAAACGAACAGGTGATCTCTCTTGGTTTGGAGCCACACACACACAAACACACACACACTGCCATCATTATTTCATAGCTCGCAGCCGGACAAGCCGTACAAGGCCAGCGACGCTGTGGAGACACATTTCCAACATTTTTCAGACTAAAGCTGAAAAGTGGAAAAACAAGTTCCATGTTTGGAATAATCTTTTGTATTCCCTATTATTTATAGTATTATTATGATAAACAGTTGAAAGCTTAATCATTTTTATAATGTAATACAAAATATTTTCCAAACTCCCAGATTTCAATTGAATGGTTATTTGTGTCCTATTTGGTCCCTAGTGAAAAAAACATATAATGAAAGATACTTTTTGGGCCTGTCTCAGTTCAAAAGCTTTCTTTATGTTCATACAAGAATATGTTTTCCCTCCAAAGGGCTGTTTCTGCTGGAGCAGTATGGGCTGGTAAAGATTAAGACAAAAAGTGGCACTACCTGATTTTCTTTTTGTCGTCCCAGTCTCAGCCCAGGGACCCCTCCTGCTTTTCTTTTATCAAAGTTGTTGTTGCCATCTGACACTTTTGTTTTAACTGATTTGTTCCAGCTTGTTACATTTACCATTGCAGTAGCGTTACAAACCCTGAACAGTCAGATGTAACACAAAGTGTCACCCCCTCAAACCGGCCTGATCTCAAGTGGTCTTTTGGCAAAGTTCTTAGTTTTGTCCCAATAAACTCCTCAGCCTACATTTACTGACAGTGTTAGACATGTTAGTCTTACAATAGCTGCTTCTCAGAGCAGGTTTGTGCCACTTTGCTGTTTTGCTAAAGTGAACGCACACCATCACGGACACAATGCCTAATCATCTTACAATAAAAGTCTTAAACCTTGTATATGGGACTAAAACATTCGCAGTTAGTGCCCAGAAAAGAGCATCTTTGTAAAGCTCTGAAATCCCAGCGTGTGGAGCCCTCCTAATCCACCCACCTGCACATGGCCCCGGAGCCGGATTTAGTTGTAATGCTCTCGGAAATACAATGCATAAAATCAAGTGTCAACTCTAACAAGCTGTTCTTAGAGCGAAGAGCGGCTGCCCTCGGACTGCACGGCCAGCTCTGGACTGGGAGAGGATTTAGAAAGGTTAGCGGCTCAAAGTTTTAGCTACAAATTTGAGAAGCAACTATGCAAATGGGGATAAAGTGCCTCGCTGCTGTTGGAGGGGCAACAGCTGCTGGAGTCCGCGCCGCGTCTGCCAGAAAAACTTTATCTGGAGGAAGTACAGGGGGAGATTTTACGGCGGCTAAGCCCTTGCCATCAAACTGCGAAAACAGAACCTTGTGGCACGGCTCAGGCAGGATTTAGCCGAGTTTGTTGTGAGTTCTCTCGGCTCTCGGTGCTAATATAAAAATAGGAAAAATGCAAAAGACCTTGAGCTGAAGGAGTCCTCACCGACAACTGCTGCTCACCAAATATGAACCGAGCTCTAAAAGACACACAGATGCATAACAATAAACAACTCTAGATAAACAACACAAGACATGCACAATAAACTGCACCATACAAATCTGACTTAGTTATTTCCTGTATCTGATTATTACTGCACAAACTGTAAATATAGAATATGGTTTTATAATCACACATCTGTCACACGTCTGTCTTTGCACAAGCTGGCTTCCATGCACTTAGGAAGGTTACCATTTATCTCAATATCCTGCACTAATTCTATCCTCTTTTGCACCGGTGATTTTATTATCTTATTTTAATGAATTGTTTTAAACCTGTCATTATGTGCTGCATGATTGGTTTTGACCAATGGGACCATGGGAAGGCTGGATTTTTAACAGAGAAAGTCTCTGAAGTCGTTTTCTCACCTAAAAGGAGGGAAAGGGTTCTTCACTATTACGCCGGAGTCGTTCATTCTGGTGAATGTGTTGTCTCTGCAGCGGCTCCTGCTACAGTGAGACTGGAGCAGGGCCTATAGAGTCATGTTATTATTAATGCACTCTCACACTTGAAGATTTGGTTTAAAACAAACGACTTAGTTTTCAAGGTCATTCATTAGTTCCTCTCTGAGCCACATGAGTTCTCTTTTAAAATATGAAATAAACTGCTGTTAAGATGGCTATAATTTATTTTTAGCTTGAAAATAAAAAAGCAGCTTTAACATTTTTGAAATAAACTGTATGCACCATGAAGTGATTGAGCATAGTGTACACTTAAACAACCAAAGAGCTATAGGCCGGCTCCTCCCTACACCACTTACGCAGCATCTTTTTACAACATATTTGTGAGTTTTGTTTTGAGTGGAAGTTGAAAAGAACCACGACTCGTTCAAACACTCAACATCTTTGGAGTAATCTGTCTTTACATTTCAAACCCCCACTTGTTTGTGGACGTATGGCGTCGAGTTTACGCACGTCGATCCCTTTTCCTGCGGATCACATGGTCTGTAAGCTCCAAAAGCGGCGCCTTAAATATGAACAGGCTTCGGCATCGAGAAAAGGCCCATCAAAAGGCAATGTGCTCTCTCTTTACTCTGGGAGGAACAGACGGAAAATGTGCAGAGATATAAAAACACACATGGAACTGAAATAGATTGTCAATGTTTTGTTTAGAAGTTTTGTTTTCGATAAAAGTCATATTGGGTTTTATTACTGTTTCCCTTTTTCTTGGCATCCACAGCCTTTTCTTCTACATTACAATGGTTACGTATGGTTCTAGTACAAAGGGGAGTGTTCCTTTGGCATTAGTTCTTCTTCTGTGGTCATTCAACAGCTGTGAATATGTTCCTATAACCCAAACATAGAAAAAAATTGAGGTCTGTTTTAATTAAAGTCTTTAAATCTCATTTATTCCACAGCTACTGCCTCTTGAACACTGAGATAAATGTAGGTAATCCCCTGTCCTCTGTATTTGTTCCTTTGTTCACATGAGGAGGACGTTTCTGAGTGACAGCTCACGGAAGAAAAGAAAATGCTACAAAATCAAAAGAGGCTAGAGTTTATTAAAAGTCACAATAAAACTAAATTTGACAGAAAAGATAAGGCTCAGGACCAGGTCTGTTTATTAACATCAGCCTTAAATCTTGCATATTATGCCTTTTAATGCTCCTTTATAAATGTGTGAACATTTTAAATACAACCAATTCAACATGTTTATTACAGAAATATGAAACAGATGCAATCATAATTAATCTCTTCCTATTGTCGTTCCTCTGAAGACAACAGCCCAAAGGAAAATGACCTGAGCATTTATTTTTAGCATTAGTTGTTGCCAATAACTTAAAAGTTACTGTTGAGTTGCTTCAGGTTCATCCAAAACAGGTTCACCATCAGAAGACAAAGATTTATTTCCTGTGTTTTTACAAAATGGTCTAACATTTTAATTAAAATGTTTATAATTACTTCTGTTCAGCATTTAGGATTCCCACAGAAACTGACAACTTATGACAGACTTATGTCACTCAACTCCAAAAACTCTTTAACACGTTTTCACCTGAAGAACATATGCCAGGTTCAAATGAACGTGAATGGTTTGCGAGTTTTAATGAAGTCAAATATGCAACAAACGAGTCAAGTACTTAACTTGCAGCATAATAAAGTAGTTAACAGTCAAATGCACAGATATCCTGCAGCAAAACAGCTTAAAGAACTGTGGCCCTATGTGGGGCAAATTATATTAAACATTATAACCTTGTCCCTGTCTACTGGCACCGTTCCTTCCCTTTTCAAACAGGCTGTGGTCAAACCCCTGCTCAAAAAAACCTACTCTGGATCCTGGATGCCTAAATAATTTCTGTCCTGTCTCCAATTTACCTTTTCTATCTAAAGTCCTCGAAAAAGTTGTGCTAAAACAACTTACTCTATATCTATCGGAAAATGACCTCCTCGAGCCGTTTCAGTCTGCATTTAGTTCTCTTATTCCACTGAAACAGCTTTAGTTAAACTGACAAATGATCTCCTCCTTCAGATGGACGAGGACTCATCGGCTCTACTGTTATTGCTGGATCTCAGTGCTGCATTTGATACGATTGATCATGCAGTGCTAATCAACAGACTTAAAGATGTTTTTGGCATCTCTGGCTCTGCTCTTGCTTGGTTAGAATCCTATCTGTGTGATAGGTCTCATTTTGTCTCTTTTAATAAATCCTTCTCTTCCACGGCACCAGTGAAGTTCGGTGTGCCACAAGGGTCTGTGCTCGGTCCCATATTGAATAATTCTACTGACATCATGGGTCTAGAGGCCTGCCTCGTTTCAATAAAAAACATGGATGTCTCAAAACTTCCTCCATTTGAACGCGGATAAAACAGAGCTCTTGTTAATTGGTCCTGCCAGTCATCGGCACAAGTTCAACAATCTTACTGTCTCAATCAACAACTGTGTGTTGGAGCACGGCAAAACTGCAAGGAACCTCAGTGTCATTTTTGACCCCACACTATCTCTGCAGCAGCACATTAGTGAGGTCACTAAATTGGGCTTTTTTCACTTGAGGAATATCTCAAAAATTCGCTCCTGCCTCTCTTTAGCTGATGCTGAAATTCTCATTCATGCATTTGTCACATCCAGGCTGGACTACTGCAATGCGTTATTCTCTGGACCGCCGAAGAAAAGTACTCACAGACTACAAATGGTCCAAAATACAGCCGCCAGACTTTTAACAAAGACCAGGAAGTTTGATCACATTACTCCGGTCCTGGCTTCATTACACTGGCTTCCTCATGTTAGAGCTGATTTCAAAGTTCTCGTTAACCTATAAAATCCTTTGTGGACGCGCCCTCTGACCTGTTTGACCTCATCACCTGGTATACTCCAGCTCGTACCCTTCACTCTCAGGACACTGGCCTCCTTCAACTTCCTCGAATAAAGAAGAAGTCTGCTACAGAGCCTTTTCTTATAGAGCCCCATTTTTGTGGAATGGGCTCCCGGTGGAAGTGCGGCGATCTGACTCTGTTGAGATTTTCAAAAGCAAACTCAAAACTTACTTATTTCACCAAACGTATGGAGACTGATTGATCATAGGGTTAGGTTTACACTGGTTGTAGCTGTAGGTTCACACTCAACCGCTCAGATTATTTTTTGTGAATATGTTTGTTTAATTTGATGTATTTTTCAACTGTCCTGAGGTTTCTCTTTTTTTTTTTTTTTTTTTTGGAGTTTTTCCTCACCCTGATGGAGGGTCTAAGGACAAGGGATGTTGTTGTGATATTGGGCTATACAAAAATAAATGTCTTGTCTTATCTGTCACAGCTCAGCACATTATTAGACGTCCTCACTTTCCTCTGAGCTGAGTCTTTTTAATCCTGACATGATAAAGGTCCAGGTCTGGTTCAGTTCTGGATTCATTCTGTGATTATAACAGCAGCTGGACTGAAGGATAAAGTGCTGTCACTCAGCTTTGACACAGAGCTTAGGAGCTGTATTTATCTGATCAAATAAACGTTCCTTCTCCGTCCAAAACGTCAGTGACGGTCTATAATGTTTTTCCATCACAGCGCAGACTGACCCAAGGCTCTACTACGGTTATCCATCAGGCTACGCTAAAGTTGTAGAATCTGCTGCTGCCGTGTCCGTAACCATAGTGACCCGAGTGACCATAGTAACCCGAGGACACGCGTGTAAGTGCCGGTTCAAAAATATATTTTCCACAATGTGCGTATAATTATGGAAAATGTCTTGCAGTCCGCATCAAATCCTGGCCCGGAGTCCAGCTGTTGGGCCCCCTGTCATAGACTGTCCTGCCAGACCATATCATTTTGTTCACAAAGTGAAGTTGTTCTGGGACCCCATTAAAACCCATTTAACTTAGGACCAAACTTGTGGGACAGGCTCTATAAATGGTGTGCATTTATATACCGCTTTTTGTACCCTTCTCGGGCACCCAAAGCTCTTTACATGATGCTTCTATTCACACACACTCTCACCTGGGGCAGACAGAGAGGGGGCTGGTATTACACACGGTGCTCAAACGACCACCACCAAACTCACCTCTACAGCCACACACATTCATACACCAGAGCTACGGACAGTGGATGCTCTGTGCAATTCTTTGTTGGTCTGTGTATGTGCCCCCTGAATTCTGATTGTTTGTATGTCAAAAGTTTAATTTGTGTCCAATTGTCTGACCAGCAGGAAAACCAACTAAAATTGTCAGGGAGACAGATTTTTGTGTAGAATATAATTTGTTGGGACGCTACAGACAAAAACACATTACAGATATGTTAGTGGCTGGGTCATGCAATAGCATCAGCCATCTTTGTCTATTTATTCAATCTATTCAATTTAACTTAAGCTTGAACATGCAGCAGCACATTACTTTGTGTACAATTTTATGGCAACTTTTTTAAAAATGTATATTTGATATAAACTAAAACATTTACAAAACCTGATGAACAAAATAAAACTTCCGGCTACTTTAGTTACATGTTTAGAGAAGATGGTGTGTATGCAGTTCTTGTCCTCGGATAAGTGCATATTTCACTTTCATTAGATGGTAGTTGAAGTGAGTTAAAATAAATACGATCAGAAAAAGACCAATCGTCTAACTCAGGCAGGGTCTACATCTCAAAGCTCTACAAAGCTGACCCCAGCATTAGGTGTACAGCACATATTTTCGCTAAACTCGACCTGGATTTTGGGGCGACATAGAGCTGCAAGGGTTTTTCCACTTCTCTGCGTACAACGCCCTTTGGTGAGGGCGATGCACGCAGAGAAGTGGGAGACAAAAGGCTGTCCACTGTCCACACTGGCTTCGTCTGAGTCTGTTTGGACCCAATTAAAGATGGCCTTCAGCATTGGCCCCTGCGAGATGCTAAAAAAAGACAACACTGGCCTCTCACAAAACATATAATTGCAGTGTCACACTATTCAAAAAAAATGTGTTTTTGGTTATAGCTTGTTAAACTTGAAGATACAAAAAGGACAATTTTTTACCATTTAAAACTAAATATAAAAAATATATATAAATAAATATAAATATAAAAAAAAATAATTCCCATAAAAGTACATTTAAATGATAAAGAATTGAATTATGTGTCTCATTTTACAATAACTTAATAACTTAATGCATTTTAAGTACAACATGGCTCTTAATAAATGTATGAATCAAAATAGATTTGGGATTTTTTTAATGGGTTTAAAAAAATTGTAAAAAATGAACACTGCTCTTTACAAGGGAACCTAGCAGCCAACCTTCCTAACCAGTGCATCACAGTAAATAAAGGCATATAAAAATGTATAAATGGCAAGAATGCCATAAGCCAAATGTTTTTTTCTACACAAAGTTTTACAAATTCATGACTGAAAAGAACTTAATTTATTAAAAGCCAAAATATCAAAACAATACAAAATATATATTTTTTTTAAAAATACACACATGAATGACAATAAAGTTAAATTATAGCCTGCACTGATGTGATGGAAGTGTATTGTAAAAAATATAGTATTGTAAAAAAGAAAATGTGTATTACATGGAAAGTATTTTTTCTATAGAAAAAAAAAATCAGCTCAGGAATTATGAAATACAATCACATTTACAAAATACTTGTTGATGTATATGGCATGTCCTATTGTTTTTGATTGATAACAGGTCATAAACCAAACCCTTTTTAATCATTTTTTGAATGGGACACATTTTCAGAGATCAGTTTTTTAAGAGGCTGGGAATTGAACCCACAGCCTTCTAAATTTGAGCAATAGTTTTGACCCGCTGGCACCATTAAATAAAAAACTACAAGCTCAAAAGAAAAACAAATTAAAAAAATGAACATAATATGGGCCATTTCTCAGGAACATACTGTATATTGTGAAATCATCCTCTATTGGATTTCATCCGTAATATCCACATTTAAGTGGATATTGAGATAGTTCCACATTTTAAATAAAGTGTTGTGACTAATAAAACCACATTTCCAAAATACTGGACTATCCCTTTAAGGCCTTGTGTGGAAACAAAGGAATGATCATAACAATTGTGGGCGTGGAAGTCCCTCCCTCCGATCCGAACGTGCCAGTCTCGCCCATTTCCCCTCAAACTTGACGCCGGTTGAACTTATTTTTAGTGTCATTTGATAAGCTTGCCCGCTCGCACCGAGACACGCCACTGACCCCGCCACTGGTCACTGTCCATACGGCTTTCCATCAAAAGTCCCGGCGCTTTGTCAGGTTTCGACTCCAATATCCATATCCCGCGTGAAGTCCGGTATTCGAAGTGACTAGATCGTTCGAGCCTTTTTCTTCAGATACCACCCCCTTTTTTATTTCCCTCCATTTTGACATCATTTGGGATGTTCGTCATGTTGGTGTTATGCTTGAAAAATCCGCAGCATATTTTAGTATAACCCTTGTTTTCAGGGGGCCGAGGGAAGCAAGAGGTGGGGGGCTAACATAATTTCCGGAAATGAGCAATACTTATCCGTCCGTCGAATCCGCTACTTTGTGTTTGTCTTTGTGGCATAGTGTCCTCCTTTTCCTGCTTTTTATTTGCCACAGTAATAGGTCATTCAATGTCAAAAAGCATAAAAAAGCGACAGCCGAGTCTTCACAGGCTGATGCTTGCTGTTGACTTTAATTATTTTAATTAAACTTTGATATCCGGTCGTGAGAGGAAGGCGCAAGTGTTGGTGACAAGGCGGGACAGGCCTCTCGGGAGGACGCTTTGAGTTGAGTGGCTGGTCTGTATCTTACAAGTGATGGTTATGATCCCTGATGTGCTACGACTTCTCGAGCAGAAGTTGAATGAATGGACAACACCAAGCACTGAGTTTGAAAAAGTATTTTGAATGTACTGTCTGTCAATGATCAAAAACTGTATTTGTTTCAGTTCAATAAATGTAAAAGCATTCAAACAGAAAAGAAAAAAATTGTAATTAGTAAGAAAATGTGTGATATTGTAATTATAATAAAGTAAAATGAAAAGAAAGGCGTGAAAAGTTGTTGCAACAACAACATGAGGCATTATATTAAACAACCTATTGTTACTAGATTTTTATGTCGATTAGATTGCTAAAAAGACGTGGTGTTATATTTCCATGACAAAAAACCTGCATTTTCAGGTTTAATTTTGCAGATGTATAGAAAATGTATTAATTTCACTAGTAGCAAATTAACAAATACATTACAACAAAGGGAAACAATAAGGCATGATTGTGTCAAAATAACATTCAACACTTCTTTAAACTTTTCTTTATTTTTGTAAATGAGTGTACTCACTTTTAGACTTATTGTCTGAGACTGGTCATAGATGAGAAGATGATAAAAAAGTCACTCATTGCGTATTATTATATTATGACAACCACTGAGAAGCTAATGTACTTTACAGATAAATTAGTAAAAAGACCTGAGCCTTTATGCAGGCTCAAATGTAATATTAAATAAGAATAAGATGCTGCATATTTAAGCTCGTATTTATATTATTTCCTGAATTCCTTGCTGAGCAGAGAGTT
This sequence comes from Neodontobutis hainanensis, assembly GCA_024349245.1. NCBI lineage: Eukaryota > Metazoa > Chordata > Actinopteri > Gobiiformes > Odontobutidae > Neodontobutis > Neodontobutis hainanensis. The sequence goes on from JALDNG010000113.1 coordinate 227,923, forward strand.
GAATGAAGGGACCACACCAAGCGCCAAATGTCAAAGTCTGAAAGGCATCAATCCCTCAAACAAACAGCCGCCTATCTGTCCTAACCCCGACCTGTCCTGTTGTGTCTGTCCCGCGGTCCAATAACGCTCTATTAATCTCCTCGTCCCGTAATGAAATGGAAGGTGTCTCAAGTGTGAGGCGGTGGCTGGGGGCGTCCCGTCTCCATTTTGTCAAGAGTTAAAATGACAAGCCGTTCGGTCGGAGGGCACCCGGCGGCCCATTACATCGACGCCCCCCAAACTTGGACAGATTTCCACATGAGACATTGCCAAAAGCAAATATGCACTCGCTCCCGACCCGCTGGGGCTGTTCCCACTTCCAACAATGCCTCATCCTTTTCTGTTTTCTCCTCTTTTTTTTTTTTTTTTTTTTTGCAGATAGCTCCCGTCTGTCCCGGTGAAACGGGGCTCTCAACAGAAGCTACAATATGGTGTGAATATGTTGACCTTTTGAAACTAACCGGATTTGAAAGATGAGTCTTGGAACAAGTATTTCAGGTGAATAAGTTAGTCGTGACAAAAAGTAAATTAAAAAGTCAGAAAGTTCAAAATGCAAATTATGAAGAGTGGCCACTTAGGCTTTCCAAGCTGTAGGTCCTCAAATAAATGGAAAAAGCTGAAAATCTTCTGAAAATCTGAACACGCCTGCTTCACTGATGCTGCACACGGCTGAAATTAAGGCACCGCCCCTGAAAGACACAAAAGAAAAGACAAACATTAAAACCTAATATTTATGACAAATCAGGATTTCATTTTTTCAATGTAATTTCACTGTAATTTTCAACAATCTCTTTTAAAATATTTTTTCCTTTAAAATTTACAGCAATTGTAACGTTTAACCCAATGCAAATGATCATATATTTGCGTTAATCTTCCACAATTTTTTATTTATTTATTTATTTTTTAAACATGACAGGATTAAAAGTTATACAATTTTTTTTTGCAAAAACATCAATTTGTTATTTGCATTTTGCATATTTTAAAATTTACTTATGGATAAATAATGTCCACAATTTGACTATAGCAGCTTTAAATTATTTTAAATAAAGGAAAGGAAAATCAAATGGAAAAAATAGTGAAATAAGTCTGAGTACATTTAATTCTAATGTAGCCCTTTAAAACATATAGAGGAATAATATAACATAACATATACAATAAATTTACGTAAGATGGAAAAAAGTGTCACTGAAAAGAAGAGCGGCAAAAAGGATACGGATTTTTAGTGAAAAGTGCTTTAAAATATTTTGATCTATATTATTATGTATACTGTAAATACTGTATGGTACTTAATTAATGTTTAATAAAGGAAAAGTTAAAGTCTGAAAAAAAAAAAAAGTGAAGCCAGTAATATAAAAATATTATATATAACAGAAATATTGTTTGTGTAAATTATTTATTCAGAAATCTAAGTCTGATTTATCATCAAGTATTTTTCTCTAAGTAGTTTGTGTGCCCAAACATGACTCTGGCTCTATGTGTTTTTTATTTAGTTAGTTTATAAATATATTTGTGTTTGTGTGTGAACCATTTACAATTACAAGAATAACAAATCTAAAATAACATGCAAAAAAGGATTTGGTATAATCTTTTATATAAGTAAAAGTTTAAAATAATGTTGCATAAATACTGAATTAACCTCAATAATATGATAAATCTGTTTATTTTTAATTTTTAATTACTCACTGCTTTTAAATTGTGGTGTCATAAAGAACTATAATTTTAAAGTGGATTTTACAGTGGAGCTACAACTTGTGCCACTGAAAAAAATATATGTCAAAGTTATTAATGTTAGAGAATTCACATGAAAATATGTAGACTATTTTAGCACATATTCTTATGTTATGTTTTATATATGTTCCTATGAATGAGTGTAGAATATGGTAAAACTTATGGCATAAATAGATACTGACAGTGATAAAATGACATAATAATAAAACTACATTTTGAAATAATAGTTACAGAATTGTTTTTGCATATTATGTGCATATATATAAGTGCATATACTGTACATATAATTGTGTAATGGGATTATAGTCTGGTGGTGCATGTAACAGTGAAGCAACTGGCACCAAGAGGGAGCTCTCTCACTGCAAATAACACCTCCACGATCTGCTCCTGCCTCACAGCCGTCCTGAAGCATCCATCCACCGCAAACTCAAACTGAAATTTCATACAATGAGTACACTCACATTTACAAATAACTATATGGTTAACCAGAATTGAGACTCATCTAATATCATCTGGGAAGCTATTGCAGATTTGAGCTAAAACATGAAACTGAAACACTGCTTTACTCTATTAAGTCCTAACTCGGGGCACAAACAAAAGCCAGTCCCAGATGTTCTCAGAATCTGAGATGGTTTATGTGGTTCTGACATGTTCGAGTTGAATTGTGGTGCTAAGCCATATGAAGACTTATACATCAGCACCACTGTTTTGAAGACAGAGTGACAGGAAGCTAGTGCAGAAGTTTTAAAAGAGGACTAATTTTAAAACTTCTTGGTTTTGGTCAGAACCTCAGGTGAAATTGTCTTGTTTATATTTTTTTGATAGTGTAGTGTTACAGGCTGTTACAGTAATTTAACCTCCTGCAGAAAGAAGTGTGGAAAAGGCTCTCTAGGTCTGGTTTGGACATTACTTTGTTTTTGTAGTTAATGTTTTATAAAGTTCAAGTCTGAGATCGTGAACTTATAATTTTTAGATAAAAAAAAAAGACCAAATGACTGTTGACACTTTGGTTTTGATTGGTTCCAATACATTCCATCTTGTTTTTGGTTAAACTGATTTTCAAAATTTTACTTTATTCTTAATTAAAAATCTTAATGTATCTTTGAATTTGATGGACACCACCGTCATGTATGAGGACAAACCCCTACATGGGATGTACCACCGGAACATAACTGAAGTGGCTGATATCACGAAATCCTACCAATGGCTAGAACGGGCCGGACTGAAGGACAGCACAGAGGCACTCATCATGGCTGCACAGGAACAAGCCCTGAGCACCAGAGCAATAGAGGCCCAGATCTACCACACCAGACAAGACCCAAGGTGTAGGCTGTGCAAACAGGCCCCTGAGACAATCCAACACTTAACTGCAGGGTGCAAGATGCTGGCAGGTAAAGCATACATGGAACGCCATAACCAAGTGGCTGGCATAGTGTACAGGAACATCTGCACGGAGTACGGACTGGAAACCCCAAGGTCAAAGTGGGAAACACCTCCAAAGGTGGTAGAGAATGACTGAGCCAAGATCCTGTGGGACTTCCAGATTCAGACTGACAGAATGGTAATGGCGAACCAACCAGACATCGTGGTGGTGGACAAACAGCAGAGGAAAGTCGTTGTGGTTGATGTGGCAATACCAAGTGATTGCAACATCAGGAAAAAGGAACATGAGAAACTAAAGAAATACCAAGGGCTCAGAGAAGAGCTGGAAAAGACTTGGAAGGTGAAGGCGACAGTGGTGCCCGTGGTTATCGGAGCACTCGGGGCAGTGACCCCCAAAGAGTGGCTACAGCAGATCCCTGGAAGAACACCAGACATCTCGGTCCAGAAAAGTGCAGTACTAGGAACAGCAAAGATACTTTGGAGGACCCGAGCTCGAAGGATGAGACCACCCGCGGAGGGTGAAGGACAAAGTTATATATATATATATATATATATATATATATATATATAAATAAAGGATATCCTCAGTGGGTAGAACAGTCATCTTTCAACTGGAAGGTAGGCGGTTCGATTCTCAATAGGCAAGACACTTAACCCACCTTGCCTCCAGTGGTGTTCCAGCTGTAACACTGGTAATGAGTCGCTTTGGATAAAAAGCGTCTGATAAATGAATAAATGTAAATGTATGAAAAGGTCAGGTAGACCAAAAAAAATTTCAGCTACAAGGAAAATTGTTTGGGATGCAAATAAAAACCAACAAATAACTTCAATTGAAATACACTACTTTAAAAAAGTGATTTGGCTCTTTCAAGATGCACAATAAAGAGGCACCTGATGAAAAATTAGCTGTGAGGTCGAGTTGCCAGAAGAAAGCCATTACTGCCACAAAGCACCTTTCTTACAATACACCAAACAGCACAGACACAAGCCTCAAAACTTCTGGAACAAAGTCCTTTGGAGTGATGAGACCAAAATTGAATTTTCTGGCAACAACCATAAACATTACATGTGGAGAGGGGCACACCATTCCTACAGTTAAACATGAAGGTGGATCTGATGTTTTGGGGATATGGGAGCTACAAAGACACAGGAAAAGATGAATGCATGAATGTTATCAGAAAATACTGGAGAAAATTTTGCACTCATCAGCCCTGAAGCTGCTCATGGGACGTACTTGGGCATTCCAACCCGACAATGATCCAAAGCACAAGGCCAAGTCGACCTGTCATTGGCTACAGCAGCATAAAGTGAAGGTTCTGGACTGACCTCAGTATCATTGAGTCACTCTGGAGAGATCTCAAACATGCAGTTCATGCAAGGCAGCCCAAGAATTTACAGGAACTGGAAGCTTTTTGCCAAAAAGAATAGGCAGCTTTAACATGTGAGAAAATTTAAAGCCTCGTCCACAACTACCACAAAAGACTTCAAGCTGTCATTGATGTTAAAGGTGTTAATAAAAGCTATTAAGAGCTGGGGTAATTAAATTTTTGATCAGGGTCATTTTGAGTTGTTTCTGTTGTCATTATGATTTAAAAAGAGTAAACACAGTTGTTTGACAAAAATGGCTTCACCAAACCACTAACTATGAGTATAAGAAAAGTTTTTTTTATCATTTATATTCTGCCCAAAACAAAATCACAAATTTTGCCAAGTTATGTATACTTATGAGCATATATATAACCGTAATGTAGTCACTGTATATACTTATGTTTGAACATAACTGAGCAATAAGAGCACCTCTAGTTTAGTTTAGTATGTGTGATTTTTCTCTTCTAAATTTTCCTTTTGGATTGTTTTCTAGCATTTTCTTTTCTATGACTGATCATACATATTCCAGGTTTTCCATGGTCTGCATGAACCTTGTCTGTTTGGGCCCCACTGTGACTGGGCTTTAGTGGAATTGGGTTTGATTTTCCCAGTTTTTGGCAGCTTGTCCGATGGTCTCTGCGCCGTAAGCCCCTCGACGTGTTCGCTCCGCAGCTAATCTCCCACAGTCAACAGAAAAGGCCCATCAGATGCTGTTTTGGCCGCAGACATCGAAGCGGCTAAGTTGAGTGGATTTCGGTGAGAGGGCGTAGCAGGTGTGCTTCAATACGGTCAAAACCGCTCCAGCCCACCCCTCATCTCCCCCTCCCAGTCCCACGTGAGGAGGGCCTGGCTTGGCTCAGAGCAGGGACTTGTAACTGGGCCATGCTGGAGATAAAGTCCACCTGTGAGCTCTCAACAATACTGCCCTACATAGAGCAAAGAGTGAAATCTTTTTTTTTGATTTTGAGTGTAATTTTCAGATTTTGTTGACATATAGGATAACATTTTATTAAAACAAAGGAATTGTTTTTTATAAGGGAAGAAAAAACACATACTTTTGTCTAGAAAAATACTGTATGTGTTCCATTTACAGATGATCATTCTGAATTACGTTTAAGATAAATTGCAATGGCATTCATTGGACAATAGATAGTTGAATCTACTTCCGTTTTGGGTTTTGTCTTGATTTAGTTAGGTTTTAGGTATGGTTCCATCCGGGCATCATCCATGATTTTTTTCTCAATATGACGTGTTTAAAAAGGTTAAAACAAACTTATGCCCAATTGTCTTGGACTGTGCAGTTGGTTTGGGGGGAGAACACACCATCCTTCATCCACGTTAACTAGATAACCTCATAACAGGCTCAAAGAACAGGCTTTATGCAATGCTTTGGTATTCTGATTCCGACTTTTCAACAGATACAGTTTATGCTGTGACCGTAGATACTGCTCTCTGGAAATCCAGCTCAAATCCCGAGACTAGACTAAAATTTATCTTAATTTTTATTTCAGTTTTAGTCATGGCTTAACCTTGAGGATGGAAGAGATTTGAATCCTGATTTATTAATTGCTAAGAATTAATTCTTGGGTTTATTCTTGATTCTGACTGTTTTTAGTTCTTGTTTAGTGTACTTAAGACTGGGTTGCACCAACAAGGTTTGATAAAAACTTTAGAATAGTGCTAATATGTCTTATGCAAAACTCTAAAATGACTTAAACCAAGTTAAAAGTTAAACCAAACTAGTGTTGTTCGGTGTGTAATAGAGGCAACATTAAAATGAACAAAATAATATTTTTAATACATGTTTTGTAAAAATCATGAAGCACTCAAGAGAAGTCTTTTTCTTTCAGTGTGAGCATCTAATATGAGCCTTAGGGAGACTTTTTTGCCTTAAAAATTTAAAGGACTGTTTCCCCCTCATTGATCCTGAAAAGAGACATTTATTAGCATTGTAAAATTATAAAAATAACACAATATTGCATTTTATCTAAAAAACAGCAACTTTAGTATTACATTAAAGTTAAAATGTTAAGTTAAAATATATTTATCTGTTATCAACCAAACTATATTGAAGTAACATGCCTTTGTTTTAAACTCTTATACATTGAGGTTGTGAGAATTTGTAATCTATAGAGTCTATAGAGTAGTCAGTCGGCTTTAGCTCTGGAGGAAGTTCGAGCTCCTTCGGGCTTCTCAATAATAAAACGCCTCACATGGTCCACGTCTGAAGCTCAGCCTGGAGTTACAAGCCAGCAGTCAGCAAGACAAACATGTCAACGTGGAGCAGCCAACGTGGACTTCTTTAGCTCCTGTAAACACTCAGCACGTGCCCAACATGGCGAACTGTCCTCCCCTCTATTTTGGTTAAGACACCACTCCTCAAACTACAGCAGTCTCAGAGGGTCAAAATGTCCAACTTCCCATATCCAATAGATTTAAAAAGGCTATGCCATAATGTTTGTCATGGATCTAAAGCCAGTTGAGTTTCAAATTAAATGCACAAGACTAAAACATAATATACATTATATCCAAAAATTTGGTTCATTTTAATCAGTTTAAGTTAATTTCATGCTTTTTAGGTTTTCAGATATTCCCAGATGAATAACATAACCACATGGTAATGAAAAGTCAGCAACTAGCACCCAAAATATTGTTCTGCCAGCTCTTTATATTCATTATGTCACTGCTAAAAATGGTCAAAAGTGTTCCTAAAAAGGTGTACCGTACTTTATTGTTTTTGGAAACCTTTGTCCTTTGCTTCAGTAGAACCTAAAACCCATTTGTACTGTATGGTCATCAAATCATTAAATCAAATGTACAATGTGAAGTGTTACATTTCAAGATTTAGTTTTCATTCTTATTTCTGGACTACAGTTGTGTAGTTTTGTAAAATCAGGTACAAACCAGAATTTTTAGAAGTGATCTATGTCTGCCCCATGTTCTTCTATCTACACTCATGTTTAGCACTCGTTTGCAAATTCCTTTCCACAAATTTTGGGAGACAAATATCAGAAATAAACAAAGCTGCTCGGTTCCAAATGTTTGTATTGGCTCATGGCATTAATAGATTGTATAGTTTGTCACATTTACAACCGAAAAGAGGCTAAAGACATTGAAAACAAGGCACAGACTTAGGTTACAGGCAGAATCTCCCATCTGGACTATAGTGCCAAACACAAGAGTTGTAAGCCAGTGGCAAGATGCTTATTTTGCAGTGATAAGCTTCAGGCTTTGAAAGACTTTAATACCAGAACTCAGTTTTTTTTTTTTTTTTTTTCACGTTTGAGAGCTTGTGCAGTAGCTTAGTTAATCTGAGGTTTAATAATTCAACAGGATCAACGTTGGGTTTTTCAGGCACTAGTATTAATAAGTCTGCAAAAAATGTACACTATACACCAGCAACTGGTCAGTGCATCGACTCATATTTCTCACATTCTGCATAAGATGCTCTTCAACTCTGTTGTATCTTAAAAATTACTTACTGGCAGGATTATTAGGTACATCTTGTAAGTATCGGGTTTGACCCCTTTTGCCTTCAGAACTGTCTTGATTCTTTGTGGCATACGTTCAACAATGTGTTGGAAACATTCTTCAGAGAATTTTAGCAATATTTTGGTCCATATTGACATGATAACATCACACAGTTGCTGCGGATTTTTCCATGATGTGAAGCTCCTGTTCCACCACATCCCAAAGACGCTCTATTGGGTTGAGATCTGGTGACTGTGAGGGCCATTTTAGTTCAGTGAACTCATTGTCATGTTCAAGAAACCAATTTCAAATGATTCAAGCTTTGTGACTTATCCTGCTGGAAGTAGTCATCAGAAGATGGGTACATGGTAGTCATAAAGAGATGACATTGTCTGCAACAATACTCAAATGGGCTGTGGTGTTTAAACGATGCTCAGTTGGTACTAAGGGGCATAAAGTGGGCCAAGAAAATATCCCCCACACCATTACACCAACACCACCAGCCTGAACCGTTGAGACAAAGCAGGATGGATTTTATGTTCTTTATGCCAAATTCTGATCCTATCATCTGAATGTCACAGCAGAAATCAAGACTCATCAGACCAGGCAAAGTTTTTCCAATCTTCTATTGCCCAATTTTGGTGAGCTCTTGTGAATTGTAGCCTTTGTTTCCTGTTCCTGACAGTAGCAGCACCCGGTGTGGTCTTCTGCTGCTGTAGCACATCTGCTTCAGGGTTCGACATGTTGTATGTTCAGAGATGGTATTCTTCATACCTTGGTTGTAACGAGTGGTTATTTGAGTTACTGTTTCCTTTCTGTCATCTCTAACTAGTCTGCCCATTCTTCTCTGACATCAACAAGGCATTTTTGTCCACACATCTGCTACTTACTCAATATTTTCTCTTCAAACCATTCTCTTTAAATCCTACAGATGGTGTGTGAAAATCCCAGTAGGTCAGCAATTTTTGAAATCCTCAGATCAGCCTACCTGGCACCAACAACCATTACACGTATAAAGTCACTGAAATTCCCTTTCTTCCCCATTCTGATGCTCGGTTTGAACTTCAGCAAGTCAACTACACCACATCTAGATGCCTAAATGCACTAAGTTTCTGTCATGTGATTGGCTGAATAGTAATATAAGTTACCAAGCAATTGAATGGGTGTACCAAAATAAAGTGACCAGTGAGTGTGTAGGCCTTTAAACTAACATTGTTTAGCTTTGTTTAAGTTTACAAACCTAAATCCAGCTTGTTCTGCTTAGTGCAAAGCTTTTCTTCCAAGACCCGCTGCATGTTCAGTGCAATGGTGGCAGTTATGGCTGTGTTTTAGATTTACTATTACTAATGTATGTATGTTTTGTTCACTTTAAAACTGTCATATACAGCTATAAAACATCCATCCATCTTCTTCCTCTTATCTGGGGCCGGGTCATGGGGGCAGCAGTCTAAGCAGATAAAATAAACTATAAAACAACAACAACAAAAACTAGCAGCCGCTCCAGTGGGTGATATCTCAAACAACATCAGCCACAGTGAGTCACAGCTTCAGAGGGTCAAAACTCAAACTACAGCAGCCTCAGAGGGTAACAGCTCAAACTACAGCAGGCTCAGAGGGTCACAACTCAAACTACAGCAGCCTCAAAGGGTCACAATTTTAACTACAGCAGCCTCAGAGGGTCACAACTCAAACTACAGCAGCCTCAGAGGGTCACAACTCAAACTACAGCAGCCTCAGAGGGTCACAGCTCAAACTACAGCAGCCTCAGAGGGTCACAGCTCAAACTACAGCAGCCTCAGAGGGTCACAACTCAAACTACAGCAGCCTCAGAGGGTCACAACTCAAACTACAGCAGCCTCAGAGGGTCACAACTCAAACTACAGCAGCCTCAAAGGGTCACAGCTCAAACTACAGCAGCCTCAGAGGGTCACAACTCAAACTACAGCAGCCTCAGAGGGTCACAACTCAAACTACAGCAGCCTCAAAGGGTCACAGCTCAAACTACAGCAGCCTCAGAGGGTCACAACTCAAACTACAGCAGCCTCAGAGGGTCACAACTCAAACTACAGCAGCCTTTATAAATTAAACACAGTGACAATTCACAGATCCTAATCTCACATTCTATTGGTCCACTCCTAGCCATTGTCAGGGCCTTTTTTTGCCTCTGTCCATATTGAAGACATTAAAAGTTCAAATTGAGGGAGAGGCACAGCTGCACAGAGACCGAGCAGAGCCAACGAATGAGCAATCCTGACATTTTTTTTTCAAATGCACTGCCCACTCAGCGCAGCCATCTGGCCTGCTGGGAAATCACAGCCACCTGAGAGTAAGCCAAACACATGATGCTCGCTGACAACGCCACCGTTTCTACTCAAACGGCTTCATAGACAACATTTAAGACAATCGAAGGGTCCCAAGGCATCATCAGCTATTATCAAATTGTTTCTATGTGAAAAATAAACTAATAATGATGAAACAGCACAAAAGTAATATAATCATAGCAAAGTGGTCATTAGTGTAGGAGTTGAAGTTTGAAAAAGAAGTGGAGTACAGTGTTGGATAAAAAAAGATTGGTGGAACATGTGTTTACATCAAGCCATCCGCTATAACGATGGTTCCCCAGTGAACAGTAGGTCAGTGAACAGTAGGTCATAACCTAAAAGTGTTTTTTTTTTATTTGGGTTGTCAAAAAAGAGTCAATAACTCCAGCAAAACAATTGTGCCATAGACATTTAATAAAAACAACCAAAATTATTGGTCAGAAAAAAGATCAATGACACTGAGAATATTCGAAAGAACACTAAAACATTATGATTCTTTGATTTGGTCTGTTCAGATTTTATGGCTGTTCTCTCAGATCTTGTCCAATTAATCATACACTATCTCCCTAAAGTCTCCTTTTGTCTTGGCCTTGATAGATCTCTGGTCTTAAAGCTACTTCACAAAAAAAGTATCTTAAGGATTCCTAAATAAGTACATTAAATCATGTAGATCTTTTCCATACATTTTTTCAATCTAATTTGACATGTCTTTAATAAAACGACTGCTGACTTGTGTGCGTTTGGCCTCTTGAGTCCTGTACTTTATCTACAGCTGTTCCTGCCTAGGCCTTCTCCTGTTTGTGCCTCCCCCATCGCTCCCTGCTTTTGTCGGAGTAAGTGCACATCATTGGCAGCTAAACACTCTGGGCACGGTCCCTCTGCTTGTTCCAGAGAAATGCCAACGGTTTTGGCGTCGACGGGGCGCTCACAGACGGCGAACGCAGGCACAGATGGCACTAATGGACGAGCACAATCCAAGAGAGGGACCGGGACAGAGCCGCAAACCAGGCGGCGGCCAAATAACTGCAGTGTGAATGTACTGTATGGCCGCCAGCATAAAGAATTTAAAAGCATAAAATAATCATAAGAGAGAGCATCGGTGGGAGGACGACAGTGGAGAGACGCCAGTGGGATCGGGAGGAGACTGGGAGCTAAACCGGCCACGAAAATGAGTACGTTTAATTTAGGTTTTTAAAAAGACTAAATTCATAATCAGCTACCAATGTAATGTAATCAAGGTTGAACAATTTATCTAAAATCACTGCCATTCAGAACCTCCAACGTAATACTGCACACATACTGAGTAATTTTATAAAAGACTTGCTTTTAGATGCAGTGAATCGCTTAAAAATATTTACTAAATGAACATTAATAGCAAAATTACCCTCGTTTGAACTCTGTGCATTTAATTCATGTTAACAATGGAGTCTAGTATTTTGTGAAAAGGGTTTTATGCAATACTTTAAAGAGCCCTAGTTTGGAGAAGCAGACAGGCGCAATGATACCAGCTTTGTGTTGTGTATGGTTGCTAGTGGGGTCAGTGAAAACACACTTTTAGAACTAACACAGCATCTAAAACTACAAAAAATATTATTATTGCAAGTGTATGCTACAGAAAGTATATGTGTGCATTTATGTTAACATATGACAGAAAGTAAGGACCCTGAGAGTGCATTTTTTGTTGCTGGTATATTCTTTGTTTTGGTTTAAAGATGAAAGCTTCTGAAATACAATACATTTATTACTAAATTGATTAGAGTGGGATGGCAATGCAATATTATTTACTGATACATTATGGCTGGATGGATTTTGACAAACTGGCAGTTGGCTTTTTCGCAAATTGTTGATCTTCAATGAATCTATCGGATGTTTTTTCCTGTAGCATTTTTTTTATATTTTTTTTATATTATGTAGAATTGTCAACCCCACACACACACACACACACAAAAAAAAAAAAACAAAACAAAACAAAAAACAATTTTAGCAGAGCACAAACCTGTGAACTGCTTCTTTTAAAAGCCACAAAGGTTTGACAAAGCCAGTGGTATAGTTGGTGATGATGTTAGGTTAATATATTTTTCACACGATTGAATATAAACATATATAACATCAAATATATTTGAACAATAAATTTGCTCCATTTGCTATTTATTTATTTATTGGCCTCTTTGCCTTTTATTAGAGAAGATGGTTGATCGAAAAGGAAACAGCATGAGAGAGGGGATCGGTCACACTCAGGCGACCCAAGTCCCTTTTTTAAAACATTCAAAATGGCGCTGGACTGCCGAGAGTTTGTTCGCTTCTGCTCTTCAATCAGTTTTAAATAACAAGACAACATTACGTGTTAAAAGTAATTTACAGGCGCTCCATCGCACGCCATGTTGGATTGATGCAATGCCATGTATTTGCGCTACTTCCATTTGTTTACTTCTTTGTAGATCTTTGCCTTGCAAACATCATGGCTCCCGCATTGAGGAAAAAAAACTGGCAGCAATCCTTTCCAGACTACTTGCTGATACAGTGAGTAGTCTGGCTTGCCAGGCTACTTTATTACAGTAGCCTTTGCAATAAGAATGTCGTGTTTTGTGGCACCTCTTGGTTCACCTGGTAGTGTGCGTAACATATATTCGGGAGACCTGTGTTTTATTCCAACTTAGGTAATTTGCCCAATGTCTTTCCCATTTGTCTTCTGTCCTATCAAATAAAGGCAAAAAGGCCAAAAAATTTTTTACAAACCGAAAAAAATGTGGGTTTTATTGCATTGCAGCATTATTACAAATGCAATATATTGTTTAGCCTTACTTTCAATACAGTTATTGTAAGAGGTTGATAGTACTAAAAAAAACAACCTCCGTTTGTTGAAGACTGTCCTCCCACCTCAGTCACTGCTGTAGCACTAAATCGCTACCTGTCTGTCAAATACAACCATCTTGTCTTCCCACAATGCTTTTCTGTTTAAAGCCAGAGCCAGGTGATAGTCCGTTTTCAACCCACCAGTCAGACTTACATTTACACACCTTCTCCATCGCCTGGATCTGTCCCCGCCATTCCCATGTGCTGCAGATTTGAACATTTGTTAATGCATTCACAAAACACTGGTGCCATTGGCTGAACAGATGCTTGTAGGAAGGACTAGTCACAGCTTTCCCAGAACCTGTTTGGTGCATGCCGTCTTCATAAAAGTTGTGATTTACTTTGCAAAGGGTCAGAAAGCCTTAAGTTTGTTCATGCCGTCTGCAAGTTTTCTATAAATGAAGTCTAAAAAGCACAGGTGGGCAGTTTGGAGAGAAGTGGTAACATTCTTAAACAAATGGCAACAAAAATAAACTCCTTTAAAAGGTTTGAAAATGCAACCTGTATTTAAAGGCTTTAATGGCAACCAAAATATAAAATGATAAATTAACGACTGAACTAGGCGCCTTAGGCGAGACTCGAAACTGGTCTAGGTGGGAGTCTCACTCGGGTTGTTTGTCCAGTGTCATTTTCTTCTCTCTCTCACCCTGTTCCCTGTCAACCTACAGTCTTCTATGAAATAAAGGCAAAAAGCTCATAAATAGAGTATGCTGCTTCTGAACTCTGCACTCTGCTCACAGTACAAGCTGAACAGCATACATGTCATCAGCACGCTGAATCTTTGGCACACCCACACGGGAGCTCCTCAGGAGGGTCTTGTGACAACTTGAGAGAAATAAAGGTCGATTTTGTTCACACATGCAGGCCCTCCAGAGGTGAGAGGATAGTGCATTTGTAAATGCAAAGACAGGGAGAACATGCAAACTCCACACAGAAAGGCCTTGCGCTGGATGGGAATTGAACCCAGGACCTTCTTGTTGCTAACCACTCAGCCACCAGGCTGCTTAGAGTTTTGTGAAAAAAAAAGAGTGTGTTCTGCAGCAAACACACAGCTGTTGAGCGTCCCATAAGTTCAAATGCAACCCAACAACACGCTCCAGCCGTAAGTTACATCTCGCTCTGTGTTGCCATCCTACATCAGCATCTGCTCATGGCCAGTGGGCTCATCTGTACTTTTACATTACTCTTGTTTTGAATTACACAGAGGCCACAAATACCCAACAATAACATAAGCTTTTATCATGTCTGCAAGCCTCAGCAGCAAACTGGGCTCATTCTATTTAATAAAACATGTTTTAATGTTGTAACAAATATTGTGAGAAAGAAAGAAGAGGAAATATGGGGTTACAACATCTGTAATGATTATTGCTGTATTGGAAATTTGATGCAACACAAAAACAACACTTACTATAGTTCACTTATGCATGTCTATAGCTGTCATACAACATCTCAATAATATGAATATCACCTGGCTAGGGCTGCAACTGCTAATTATATTATTGGGCAACTGGTTCGCTTTTTATTTTGCTTTTATCAAAGCATTAACTTATGCAAAAGGTTATCAATATTGTGCCAAGTTGCAAATAGCTCTAATATTAGTAAAGCGGTCAAGATCTGTCTTTTGTGCTCTACAGAATCAAGAAAAAATATTTGGGCAAAATTTTAACCAAGTGTTCACAAGAAAACAAAAACATGATGACATTGGATGACATTTGCAAATACTTTTTATATGCCAATACTACATTTGCAGTAATTTGCATTTTTACACAAATTTGATCTTGACTTAATGTGACTGAATAATTCTAGATACAGCATCCTGCAAATTAAGTTCATAAGCACTATTAAGCCCCATAAGGCTAAGGATTTACTAAACCCACTTTGTGTCAGGTTTGGATGGCTCTTCATGTCTAATAACAGCTGATTACAGTATGTCTTCAAAGAAAACACAAAAAATAAAAAAATAAAAAAATAGTGTCTTTCCAGTTACTGCATATGCTCATTATCCACTTAGGCTAAACTTTGTGCCTAAAATTAATCTGTCAATATTTTAAAAACACAGATGATTCAGTCCCTGCGAACCTCTTGGGTGAACAGCGCTCCTCAGATGACTCATTACCTTCTGTCTTGTGCCAATCCTGTTTTTGTCAAAGGAATGTTTTCAAGTCATTTTGGACGCACTAGTCTTTGATTGGCGTTGGCTCTTTTTGGAAACACTCGCTTTAGTTTCTGTGAAAGTGTGTGTATTTTCAGTAATCATTTTAAATGCATGACTTTCTTCTGTTTCCAAGCTTTTTTGTCTTGCTTTTTTCACTAGTGGCATGCAACTTTCATAGTGCACTTAGTCCGTTAGGTGGGTTGTCTTTCCCCTGTTCCAGTAATGTGCGAGAGTGCTGGACTTGTTTTAGTTTCTCTGGCTTTATCTCTTTAAAAATACAACAACATTTTAAGTCTATGTGTCTTCTTTTTTTTTTTACCATATTGTCATTAACTAGAGTTTGGGATAGATGGAGGCTCGTTCGGGATTCAAACCAGGGACCTGTCACACCAAAGTGAAACTAAGTGGACCATTGGTAACCTATTTATGTCAACAATGACCAAATCACCTAAGTTTTAGCTAGCAACATAGCAGTATAAATTATGTCTATTGTTTTCTAAATATCCCTTTTGTCTTTTTCTTACATTGGAGCACAAATGAGGCCTAGTCTAGTCCCACTTTGCGTTTTCAAAATATAAGTATTTTTCTATATATTTTAAACGAGATGTGGGCAAAGACTCCAGTGTTTCCCACACATTAAGGAAACTAATTGGCGGATAGTTTCCAAATGAGTTGTAATTATAATATAACGTTTGGGCCTTAAATTTTGCAGCAGTAAATTATGTTCTAATTCAAGCGTTTGCTGCATTGAACTGTGCTCCATGTCTGTTCTGTACTGGCTGCTCTGTGAAGGGCCTAGACTATGCCTCTCCTGCAGATCAGCTCACTCCACTGAGCTCTGCTGCGAGGAGACCGCTTCTCTTGATGCCATTCGAGTGAAACTTTAGCCATCATTGTCCAGAGAAAGTGGAGATTTGTTGGCAATAGTTGCAGCCAATACTTCAACTCTCCAGAAAACCAGTGCTGTCTTTGTCTTCAGTTTCTCAGCAGTGACACGAGCAACGAGTAGAAGATACAAACAGAGACAGAGGAGTGATAGTAAAAAGCATTAGCAAAACATTAGCAACCTCGCAAAAGTTAATTTCTTCCCAGCAGCTCGCAACTTTTATCTGATCCAGCTCAAGATGAACCTCTGTTTAATGATACCAGCCTCGTTTATGAGTGAAATGTCTATTACTACAGTAATGTTGTTGCACTGAGCTTAAGCAGCGCTATATGTGTGTTTAAAATCTAAATTAATTGCGGGTCATTTGCATAAATCTACTTAATTGTAATTAATACAAACACCGCCCATGTCCTTGTGGTGTGAGCAAAAAGCAGAGTAGGCTCTGTATCAAGTAAGTTGAGCTTGATGCATCTCAAACAGTCCTACAACACACTGTGTGTTCCCAACACACACACTTATTGCTGTCTGTGGGAAACAATGGATTCTAATTTTCGTATTGATATACAGTTTATGGTAATGCTACAGAGGCCCATTGCCCATTTGTCTCTGTCTCCTATACTAACTCACTGTCCCTCTGAGCACCCCTGCAACAGGAGTCAGTACAGTGCTTCCATGCTTTATCTGTAAATTACACACTGATCTGAAAGACCCATTTCTAAAGGTTTTCTTCAGCACTCGCTCTGTTATGGTGCAGACTAAATCTGGATGCGTGGCATAATGTAAATCTCCCTTTATATGAACTCCAATCCCTCTGTTTCAGTGCCCCATAAAACATATAGAAAGACATGACACTGACACAGCAAAAGGAAGAAAGAAAGAAAATACCTAAAAGCATAAACAAGACCTTAAAACATCATCTAGAACAGGAGTCCTCAAATTGAGGTCCACCTAGTTGTCTTTCCTCACCATGAGAGGTCCAGAAAATTTTAATTAAAAGATATGTTTAAATGGCCTTTTATTTAGGTTAAATCTAATTTATTCCACAGCTACTGCCTCTTGAACACTGAAATAAACGTAGGTAATCCCCTGTCCTCTGTGTTTGTTCCTTTGTTTACATGAGGAGGACGTTTCTGAGTGACACAGCTCACGTTCTCGTTCCTCTGAAGACAACAGCCCAAAGGAAAATGCACAGAGCATTTATATTTAGCATTAGTTGTTGCCAATAACTTAAAAGTTACTGTTGAGTTGCTTCAGGTTCATCTAAAACAGGTTCACAATCAGAAGACAAAGATTTATTTCCTGTGTTTTCATAAAATGGTCTAACATTTTAATTAAAATGTTTATGATTACTTCTGCAAGTTATACTGTCAAGTACCTCCACTGTTAGGAATGTAAAAGCAACATATGTGCATAAAAACACAAAATAAAATTACCACCAAAATTTTATACTCCCTTTAACATATCTTATGTGTAGGCTACGCATATTGTTACGTATGTGTGAACCCTTAACTAATGATTGAAAATGTTAGTGCCTAATAAAATTAGAAAAAGCATTTGCTTTATATATTAGTGCTCTAATAATTCAATTAATTATAGAAAGATTGAAGAACTCCAATTGGAAATACGCACTTATGTAAGTGTTTTTTTTTTTTTACAGCGTGATGGTCTTTGCAATGGAGAGGACCACAATAATATATCTCATTGAAAGAATAGATATATATGACTCAAGATATGGAGGGGTTTGGTGACCCTTGTATTATTATTAGAAATAGTAATACTTTTTTTCCCCTTCATGTTATTAATCTGCACGACTTAGACTGTAATAATGTAAAATTACTGTGCATATTATACTTAAAGGAGCAATACGGAAGATCCAGAGTTTCTGCACTAGTGTGCCACCTCAGGCTTTAGTGGTACTGCATCCAGTGTTGTGCATGTTCACTCTGTGCACACGCTTGTACAAGCACGAACGAACAACAACCGGAGATGAATCTGGTGGTTTCTCGTGCGCTGGAGGCCTGTCTCTTTCCCGCTAGCGTTGCTTAAATTACTTATGGTGGAAATTTACAAAGTGAGAACCAGGTAAACGTGTACGCGCATTATGTCACATCATAAACCGCACAGGAGTTTTGATCCTAAAACCTTCTCATTTAATTGACTGTACAGGCTTACAGATGCAAACACATGAATTCTGTACATCAGGCTTTTGCTGATGCATGTATGGGTTAAAAACCTCCGTAATGCACCAGACATGATGTACATGACAATGGAGCCTGTCAAGATGTGTGTAACAATACACCTACACGTAGAAAATGTAAAATGATGTAAATTTGAAGAGCATATATATATATATATATATATATATATGAAGAGAGGTTATTTAATTTCGAAGTTGTTATTTTATTTTGTTTTTCCGTACCTGACGGTGGAGGTACCTGACAGTGGAGCCTGCAGCCAGATGCCTCACCAGCATTTAGGATTACCACAAAAAAGCTGACACTACTTCAACTCCAAAAACTCTTTTACACCTTTTCAGATTTTTAAACACCCAAATGAACATATGATAGGTTTAAATGAAACCGAATGCCTGCAATATAATTACTTGCATTTTTTGTGAGTTTTAATGAGGTTTAAATATGTGACAAACGAGCCAATAAAGAAGTTAACTGTGGTGAGTTATCAAATGCACAGCTCAGCACATTATTAGATGTCCTCACTTTCCTCTGAGCTGAGTATTTTTAATCCTGACATGATAAAGGTCAGGGTCTGGTTCAGTTCTGGATTCATTCTGTGATTATAACAGCAGCTGGACTGGAGGATAAAGTGCTGTCACTCAGCTTTGACACAGAGCTTAGGAGCTGTATTTATCTGATCAAATAAACGTTCCTTCTCCGTCCAAAACGTCAGTGACGGTCTATTATGTTTTGCCATCGCAGCGCGAACGGACTCTAGGCTCAACTTTTTAAGTACGGTTATTTATCAGGCTACGCTAAAGTTGTTGAAGCTGATGCCGTGTCTGTAACCATAGTAATCCGAGTAACTATAGTAACACTAGGCATGTTTATATAGCTGTCAATCACATGCTCACTTTGAGCAAAAGGAGCACTCCCATTGGTCTACACTGCTTGTCAATATGGAGGTAACGGGTGCTAAAAAAACAGATAGAGTGTAAAAATAGCACTGAGAACATCTTTTTACAGCAAAAAAGAAGGCTACGTAAAATGGGAATGAATAACGTCAATTCAATCATGTAATGTTTAACAAGACAGAGATAACTGCTGTCCTGAAAATGAAGTTGAAGCTAAATGTGAATTTTAAGCAATTTGCTATCCACTGACAAATTACACAAAATGAAATGCTATTTTATTGCCAGAAATGTATGTGGAAATGACAGCATAACACATAAGTAAAAAAAAGATTTAGATTTCCATTTTTTTGCCAGATAAAATGTCCAAAAAGTTAATATTATGCCAAATCATGTGACCATTTTGAAAACATTATCATTAACCACTGTTAATAAAAATGGGCAAAACTAAAGATATAACAATTATCCATCTGTTACAAGCTAAATCATATAAAGAGCGTCTGATGTTAAAAGACTAAATCCATATATTCTTTTGAAGGATAAAACACTAATTGTGGTGCTGTTTGCCTAAAAAAGATGCTTTCCCAAATTGTTACTAATTCCATCCTAATTATTTTCATACTCGTAATGAATATTTATATTTTCAGACACTATTATTTAAAAGCAAAGCAAACAGAAAGATGCTTGTGTGCTTGCCAAATGTAAAAAAAAAAAAGAAGCCCCGTCTTGTATTTGCATCATTAGAAAGTCATTGATGTTTCAGTTGTAATTACAGCGAGAGTTCACAGCCCTTAATCTACTCATTAAAGATGCAGATTCTGCGCTAACGATGCTAGCGACACTAACATGAGCAGCTCTGTTGACGTGATTAACTGCGATCACAAATAAGGTGAGACAAAAGCATTAATGGGGAATGGCGTCTCATCACAAAGGGGGTAATTGTGTCGTCGGTTGATGAATTAATAATTATTCGTTGTTTTGACTTCTGCGGCTTGTTTTATCAAACGTGAACATCTGTAGCAGTATTATCAGTGTCTTTGTGACAGACACAAAAGTTTCTTCTCAAAGTCATTTTACAACTGTTTAGGCATTTGATGAATTTAAAGCTCCTTTGTCGTGCTTTTTATTGTATACAAGTCTAATGGACATAGTTTCACAACATCCTTTCTAGTAACCAAATTAAAAATCATCAAATACTTTTACTTAATTAACTGAGTAGCATTTTACAAATAATGCTTTTATTTTTACTGGGGTGACTGTTAAGGGATTTGTTATTATTTTTATTTATTTATTTTTTCAATCATCAAGAGATAGAATTAAAGACAAATGTATATTTTTGAATAGACAATGAACATACTGTCCATTGTGTGCCTGTAAAGTCTTTAAGTCATGCACAGAGACAGTCATGTTACAGATCCCCTTGTAGCTGATTTTATGGGTCTTGGGAGCAAATGTTGACTTCCATTCATATACTAAGTTTACTACCCCTCGGTTTTGCGTTCACAAAGGCACCCTTGTTAAAATGTTACTCTTTTCTGAGGAAGAGGGCTACATACACCTTCAAACAGAGATTTTTTGGGACCACATTTAAAATAAAGGGGTAAGAAATTTCCCAGCATCTAGCTTAAGTCAAAATACTCGGCAAAAAAGCTTCACATGCTGTATAAATTCTACTCATGAATGTATTAAAAAATAACTATTATGATCAATTATATGACATTTACTTGCATATGTTATATTATCTATATTCTTTTTTCTATTTACCTTATATTATACAATATATCATTAGCAATGTCTTTAAAAACAGTAGTGCAACAGTTTTAAAGCTGTGTCAGTAGACAGGACCACAACATGTCTGCCATACATTTGATAACATTCAATCTGTGAACAACTTAAAGCAGGCCGTTCTGTATTGTGGAAATGTCCAGGAAGTATATAAGTCTAGGAAGAATACTAGTGAAAAAATATTCTTTAAATTGACAAAGATGTGGACTTGAGAACTGGAGATTTTGAAAGGTTCTATTTTTCACATAAATCACATGTGGCTGCCAAAAACATTTGTAAAATTTACATCCTTATCTTTCTTGTGCCTTACCATTTTTTTCCATCTCAGCTCACATTAACCCACTTCTTGCCCAAGCACAGAGAGAACTCCAGTCCTGGTTTTAGGTTCTGTTATATTGTCTGCATCTCGGCCTGGTGATGCCTTATTTACAGCTTGTATTACCATGCAGCTTGATAAGCATATTCTCCTCAGTCGAGCTAACAAGTCACTTTATCACCAAACCCTGTTAGTTTACAGCCTCGTAAGTCACAGCTTCACTCCAGACCAGATTTACGCTGGACTTTTTGCTGTAAAATCACTTTTAAATTCAAACGCAGCGACTAATTTTGGATAGTGATTTATGAAGCTAGAAACCTCGTGAGTAAATCAGACATGAGTTTGGCTAAACATACGCAACACATTGACATTTACAGCACACTACAATGTATAAATGCTAATAAATGGCTTTCACCTTTTCATACCTGAAAAACTACAGCATATTGTATACTAAATTGTTAACTGCTAATATTTAAAACATATTTAAAATAAATATATTAAGACAGCTTTTTATGTTCAAAAAACTAGTATTGGTCTTTAGTGTTGGAAAAATACTTTTTGCAAACCCATCCCTCTGAGCTCAGTCTGATCAGATTAGTAAGCCTAAGCATATCTTGTGATCTTGGCTTTCTGCATCCAAGACTCAATCAGGGCTAAGTGAAGGTCCTGTTGCATAGAGAACAGTCGTCATATTATAAAGGTTAAGAAAACGATGTCTACGTACATGCCCTAGTAAGCTCATTCTTCAAAGTTGGCACATGCTAGCAAGTGAGTAGAAAAGTTTTTTCCTTTCTTTGGCTTGAGAGTGAGCGAAAAACACCAGGCGGACTGTTTGTTTGTGGTGTGAACACTGCACAAGGCCATCAAATCAATTAGCTTGGCTTGCTTTGACTGGGCTTGGCCTGGGCTCCAAGGGGCTTGGCCCGATGATCCGTGAGGGTTACAAGAGATGGTGCCACAGCCAACAGTCATGAACTGGTAACACCAACCCAAGCAGCGTGAGGGGCGGGACGGGGGTGAAAAGCCTGCATATGGCCAAAGCTGCGTGTCACAATTGGGCTAGAGTTTACAATGAGCTCAGATGCTCACACCAGCGACGTCATGATCAGTTAGGGTTCCCACTCTTTAGAAGCACTTCCAAGTCGAGGAAAATGCCTCAGTGACATAGACAATAGACAGATCCAGCTGTATATTACTTTGTAAATTTGAAGAATTTTGATAGCACAAACTCTCTATGTAGAGTAAAAAGAAAGGCTCTGTTGTAAATGTGTCATCCATTACTTTCTGGCCTGGCACCTGACAGACTGTGAGGTTTTGAAATATTTGGTTAAATTTTATTAGTCCTAGAGTTGTCATTCATTCTATGTTAAAGCCTTTAATTTTGACACAGATTTTATGCTGCTATAATAAAAAGGTTTCAGGTCAACAGATGTTGCAGATAAGATTAAAATGTCAGCATACACCTTTATACATTTTTCCAAACATGTTATACAATACAGTTTTCTAAACTTTATATTCACCTTTTTTAGATTATTTGCCATACACTAAATAAATCATTTATGGTTTCTTTGGGTCCTAAAAATGAGACCAGTTTAAATACACCGGCTTAGAGCATTATTATTAATGTATTTATTTAAATGGAACAGTGCATGTTGATGAACATTTATGAGACATAAAATTAAACATGCCAGATTGTAGCTTTAGGCTACTTTTCAGACAATTGTCCCACGTTCACTCACACTCATACAACAGTGTAACTTTTACACACATTCATACACCAGTGTAACACTTTATTTTGAAATTTCTTGCCCTTGTCTGTGTCTCTGCTTGACTTCCTGGTGTCTTTCCCTCCTGTGTGATTACCTGCTCCGCCCTAATGTGTTTCACCTGTCCCTTGTTGTCTGTGTCTATTTATACCTGTCTGTCCTTCCCCTCAGGACTCTGTCTCTGTCTCTCTGTCTCTCTGTCTCTCTGTCTCTCTGTCTCTCTGTCTCTCTGTCTCTCTGTCTCTCTGTCTCTCTGTCTCTCTGTCTCTCTGTCTCTCTGTCGCTCTGTCGCTCTGTCGCTCTGTCGCTCTGTCGCTCTGTCGCTCTGTCGCTCTGTCGCTCTGTCTGTCTCTCTGTCTGTCTCTCTGTGTCTCTGTCTCTGTCCATGCCACCCGTAAGTCTTGTCCCTGATCCTTTTGTTTCTTGTGTAAATTCCTAGTTCGTGGTTTTTTTGTATTCTTAGTTATTTCTGGATTTTTGTCTGCGTGTTCCGTTCTGGGAGAGTTTTGGTTTTTGGAATTTTTTGTATGCATCTGTTCCTCTTAAATAAATTTTGTTTAACGTTTTATTGGAGTTTTGGGTTTCCTGCATTGGAGTCTTTCCCTGTTCCTGAGCCCTCGGCCATGGCACATACACCAGTGTAACATTCACACACACTCATACACCAGTGTAACATTCACTCACACTCATACACCAGTGTAACATTCACACACACTCATACACCAGTGTAACATTCACTCACACTCATACACCAGTGTAACATTCACACACACTCATACACCAGTGTAACATTCACTCACACTCATACACCAGTGTAACATTCACTCACACTCATACACCAGTGTAACATTCACACACACTCATACACCAGTGTAACATTCACACACATTCATACACCAGTGTAACATTCACACACTCATACACCAGTGTAACATTCACTCACACTTATACACCAGTGTAACATTCACACACATTCATACACCAGAGCAACATTCACACACATTCATACACCAGTGTAACATTCACACACATTCATACACCAGAGCAACATTCACACACGTTCATACATCAGTGTAAAATTCTCACACATTCATACACCAGTGTAACATTCACACACACTTATACAACAGTGTAACTTTTACACACATTCATACACCAGAGCTGCGGCACTGGAGGCAAAGTGGGTTAAGTGTCTTGCCCAATGACACAACAACAGTATGAACTGGGGAGAGCACAGAAAGTGATTTTCTGTCTAGGGTTATACACAGGTACACATGGGGCACAAAAACTAGAAATGTGTGCATTTGTGTACCAACTTTCTTCCCCTTCCTTTTAAATGTCAAATGTTGTCAGGGTGATTGACATTTCCCAGTCACCAATCAAAAGTAGGCACCAGAAACTCATAAGCCCCTATCATAACAAGCTTTTTCAGCACAATACCTATTTCTGATTAGGTCATCTGTTAACACACAACATGGACAAAAGCAGTTATTTATAAGTTTAAAGAAATATGTGCAAAAGCCAATAATGTGAACAATAATACATAATAATTCCATGTGCTTAGTTCTGAACAATATTTCACAAATTTATCATAACATTTCTAAATATCAGACTTATTGCAATATTCAACATTGTTAAAATACTAATACTAATACTAATAGTTATTTTATATACATTTATTTTATTTTTCAAATTTGGTCCAGCGCTAAACAGGCATATGATAAGAAACAAGGCACATCTTGTTTTCTTCTCACTTCTCTTTTCAGATCTAGGTCTGATCAGTGTTTTTAATTAAAGATCTTTGCAGGCTGCACAGTGGGTCAACACTTGTTCCATGTCTTACTCCTGCCATGAGCATTTATCTGAGCCCGCTCGGCATTATGTTAATTTATTTGCATATGTTTGGATGTGCAGACATTTGCCGCCGCCTCAAGCTTGTGGAACTCTCCGGATGAAGTAGAATTATTCAGCTTTTACTACACAACATTAAAAAGGCTAATTCCCATGTCCTAATGGCAAGGTTACTATGTGTCCTATCGCTCTGTGCATACTGAAAGTATCAGAAACACATAGGAGGTTACATTCAATTGCCAAGAGTCATCCGATTTTTTTGGGGGGGGCTTTCTACTTTTAAGGTTCCTCCAAATGGATGGTTGGAGTATGTTAATGAGACTTATATTTTAACATGTTAGCTTCTCTTCAAAGTGTCTCTGCAATGTCTTTCATTCCTTTCTCACGTCACACGAAGTTGGAAATATAGCCAACTGTGCGCTTGAAACACAGAAGCCAATACCATGAGAACCAAGGTATGTTATCTTTTGGGGTTCTTGGGATCTTAAGGTACACCTGGTACACCATGGCCAATCAACAGTTAAAGCTAATATTATAATATTATATCTATCTATATATTTAGATATATAATAATATATCTTTATTTTTTATACTATTAAACCTACTGTAGTTGGTATATAAAAGCTATTTACCAGTGTTACAGAATATTAACGGATTCAATGTAGGTTAAGTGTCTTGCCCAAGGACACAACAATAGTATGTGAAGGAGAGCAGGATGTTATGGGATGTTTCGAGCGGGGATCGAAACACCCACCCGCCGGTTGAAGGATGGCCGCTCTACCACTGAGCTACTGCCGACCCTAGTCTAGCATCTCCAACAACTACAGTGTGCTGTTAAACAAACTGTATGTTTTAATAATGAATATCTTATCTTGGAATATCTTGTCCATGCAAGATATTGACAACATCATTTTCAACACTTTCAAACTCTGCGCAAGCTTTTGGTCATCAAAACATTCCGCTAGTGTCTCCCCTTTCTACATTTGAGTAGAGCTTATCAGTGCCCACTACGGGCCACTGCAGGTACTGCTTTTGATCCGTATTTGTAAGCTTGGAGAAAACGGACCAAGGAACGGACCAAATGAATGCAGAGTATGGACAGAAGGCTCCGTTTGTATCCGAATGCTTATCTGACGTAAATTATAAATGTGTTTTTGATAGCTAGGCTCAATCCGAATACATCAAATTGCTTAGAATTCTCTCTTACCTGGATGTAACTCATATTCACCATGACAAGGGCCATCCAAACTCTCACTTGAAAACTTAGAAAACGATATAGGAAAGAAGCTTCAATGCTTCCATTCTTACCCCCTTTGGCGTGTCAAATGTACACTCCACACCAAACATCAGTGTTTATCACACAGTGTCCACACAGGAGGAATTAAGAACACCTCTATTTGCAACCAAAAAGCAGCTGTGTGGTCCAAACGAAGGTTTGCTGGAAGTTTAACCTCTGACAATTTTGTTTGGACCATAGGGGAAAGTCTGAACCAAACAGTTGAGGTTTAAAAAGGTCCCTTTGCTTTGGATGTCGATCCTTACAGCATCTAGGTGCTACAGCTAACCCTAACCCTTGAAAGCAAAGTATTTTAGCAGGGTAATAGAACAGTATCTTCTTATTAGTGAAAATCACAGCAAATTTCCCTTAAGCTCAGACTGTAACAACATTTAGAGAAACACAATCTACCACATGTACAGTAACAGAATGCACAAAGATGATATATCACACATTCACACAGACAGAAGAGGATCTGTCACACACACACACACACACACACACACACACATACACACACACACACACTAACAGGGGCCTCTTCAGAGTCTAGTACTGGTCCCGGGTTCATTAGCAGAGGTTTGCGTCATCCCCCAGTGCAAATGTCACATGTCATCACCGGTGCCATTCGTTATCGCTCTGCAAGCTGCAGACAGGGTAACCTTCAGAAACCTGCCGACCGCTCTTTTACGTCTTAATTAGTAGTACTGTCAGGCACTGTCCCAATGTAAACGGACAGAGCGGGGACAGTGCAATGGAAGAGGCCAAGGTAGTAAGTGAAAGTCGAGCAGAACAACAGGGATTGGAGAAGGATGTACAGTTTAGGACTAAGTCAAGGTAGGAACCATACTCAAAGTTGTTCAAAGCTAAATTTTGTGATGCGTTCAAAGATCATATGTCCACTATACCTTTGCAAAAGCACAGCAATTCCCTAAAAGGAACATTTACAATTATAAGTGTAATTTTTTTATTAATTAAAAAAAAAAAACAGATGGTCCAACCCTTGTAAAATAATTTCCTAGGACAATCACAGGACATAATTTTCTTATTTATGGTCACAAAATTTACAAGTTTTATTCTATTTTACAATTTCAGCTCCGCAATGCATGAAATACATGTGAAGTCCCAAAAATATTTTGTAATCAACAAAAAACAGTGCAAGATAATAATATTATTCTTTAGAATAGGGGCGGCAGTAGTTTAGTGGGTAGAGCAGTCCTCCTTCAACCAGAAGGTAGGCGGTTCGATTCCCACTCTCCCCATAGTTTACTCTGTCGCTGTGTCCTTGGGCAAGACACTTAACCCACTTCCTCCAGTGCCACAGCTCTGGTGTATGAATGTGTGAGAGAGGTTGGAGAGTCTGTAGGCGCAAAATGGCTGCCATGTCTCCACCACCCGTGTGTGTCTGTGGATAGAATGAATAATGGACTCTGTAAAAAGCGCTTTGAGAGCCTTGATAATGCGCTATATAAAACCAATCAATTATTATTATTATTATTATTATTATTATTATTATTAGATGTGTGATAAGTGTTAATGTTCTTCTTTGTTACATCATTTCACATTTTATTTAGCAGCAACAGATTTGTTTTGCATGCCTACAGGTTAAATTTACTGTAAATTTACTGTTGTAAATGCTTTAAATTGAACTTAACAGGTCTCCCCAGCACCACCTAACCATACTGCAGCACACCTGTGTCTGGTGAACCGCTGAAAGAGAGGTGGTGCATATGTATGTGTAAGTGGAGGGTAAAAAAATTATTTATACAAAAACTTTAATCTCTTTTTCCTGGAAAGTGTCTCACCAAATAGCTGAAGTGTAACACTACAGTACAAGTGATAGAGCCTGTAACACAGGGGTTTAGTGCTACTGTCTCAAAGCCTGGATGGGCTGTTATGCAAACAACTCACCAACTACAACATGACAACTTTGTTAGGATGTTAATATTTTATTTGGTGGGTGGGGGTTGTGTGTTTTGTGCATAATACTTATTAAATTAATTAACTGGACTTGACACTGGTCTTATCTTATTTCATAGCTACACTGTGGGTATCTCTCTACAACAAACATTTTCTCAGTGAGCTGCAGTACCCACAGGTGCACCTGTTGAGACAATAGTTTTTGACAAATTTTTTTGTGTAATTATTAACACTTAATCATAACAAAAACAACCTAAATGGATAGGTTTGCAATTTCTTAAAATGTGTTAACATTTGCTGAGCATTAGCTTAAATTAGCCATAATGCTAATGTTTTATCACTGGCCCCATTCTCTCTTGCCTCGTTAGCCTCGGGAGTTGTTGATATTGTGGTTTCTCCACTTAAGGGGTAGGAGGGGAAGAAAAGTCCTCCACGTTGAAGGACTGCTCCGTAGTAAAGCAACTCGTGTCCCTCCAGTCTTCACCTTTGTGTGTTTGACAGCTGTCAATCAATTAGTCACTGCGGGTCTCAGAACACTTTAAGCATGTGCTTTTTAAAAATGTCGCCTGAAGACGATGATGTTTTAGTAAGACACAAATTACAGAGTACAGTAGAGTCCAAAAACTCAGAGGAGGAGGGAGCAGAGGAGCTGCGTTGGCGAGACTTCCTGTGAGAACGAGTGAAAGGAATGGCTCGGTTTGGAGGACAGCTGACAGGTTAACACTATTAAGACGCGGAGAACTGAGCGTGCATCTGTGCATCAAACAGACAGACAGACGGACCACAAATACAAGCTTTGTTCTGTAAATGTGTCCCGGAGTCCAAGCAGATTTCCACAGAACAGGAGGTTTTATTGTCTTGTTCAGTTCACACAAACACTTAGATGAAGGTTTTGGCTTGTTGCTAGACAGACATTGGTGCAGCATGTTTTAACTCTCTGTACTGTAGGCCAATTTTTGACCATTTTTCCCTCGCCTAAATTTTTCTCTCTAAAAAACTTCTATACATTGAGACGTTCTATACATTGTTTATTCAGCAGAACCTCGGCTATTTATGTCCTATATATGTAGAATATGCATGTCAGTTGAAGAAAAAGTAGTTACAAAGACTAAAGAAAAATTTAATAAATTTGAAAATTTAAACTTAAGTATGAATGCTCAGTCCTGAAGTATGTGTATAATTTTCCTAAAGGGTATTTTTAAGAGAGTTGACAAAACACAAAAAGTTGTTTAACTGATTGCGTTTGGTCAACTACATGGAAAAGTCTTGATGTGGTCTATGTATTTAATAGCATCCTACTTTTGTTAAAAAAAGAAAAGAAGCTAATGTTTAACCTGATATATACAGTATTTAGCTCATGTAAACAGTCCCACGCTAAAGCCAAGCCTACTGTATTGTTTTGCACTCCCGCCAAAGAAGCCATTAGCTCACTGTTGCATTAATTAAATCTCTACCGTCATCAGTCAGTGTAATTGAATGAGGAGACAACCTATCAATTGTAAAAGATCACACTGTCATTAGGGTTAATAAGCTGTTTTATAAACCATAACCATTAACATCACATACATCTATTATGATGATAAATGGCATACTCATGAAAGAGATGGTATGGTATGCGATGGTAGGAAATGAATCAGATAGAGTAGTGTTTAAGTCAAGACTACACTTTCTGAAACTAAGCCAAATTAAAAACTATAATAAGACTTTTAGGAACAGAGTTTATTTTTAGATGCAATGTCAAAGGGAGTATAAGGTTTCCAAAATAACCCTAATTATTCAAATTCCATTATTTTATTCAGAATATAACGTTGTTTTTTATATCAAAATTGGGATAAACCTATTGTAATATTGATATAAATACGTCATCAATAGCGTTACTGCACTAATTAGCCTCCCTGTCTCTGACTCACTCGCGCCCAGTTCCTTCTGAGCAACAGCAGCAGCAGCTATTTCTTCATCTGTAACCTACTCAAGCATCTGAAACAGTTATTTCTGTAATAGCATTATTACGTTATTGACAGGTATTTCGTTATTGGCCGTTATTACATTATCGGTTGCTACAGAGCGTGTGCCAAATACTGCACACCTACCTTTGATAAAAATTGCAGACTGTCAACTTACAGCTGCCTATTGTCTTCTGATTCTTGATGGTAGCTTCTGTCTCCCCAGAGACATGTGTCTGGGGCAAAGACCAAGCTAATGTTTTATGATTTTAGAAAAAGGGACAGAGGATAAGCTAAAGCAATTGAGGCGCTGTTGACTCTGAGCGGTGTCTGAGAGATGCACTGATATTTAGTATTTTAGAAATTTAACTTTCATCTAATGCTAGAAGATATTCATTGTTACTAAAGAAAATGAACCATGTAATCACACTGGTCCTTTGGAGCGTTAGTTTTTGCAACTGCCAATTATTGGCCTATAAATTATAAGCCTATTTAAAAACTTTAAATTTTAAAAAATAATGACCGAAGAGTCTGGCAAGGATGAGGAAGAGGAACAGAAATTTGTCAACAACAAAAATATTTTTTTATTCTACTGTGAACGGAAGGGATTTCACACCAATTTCGCAGAAAGAAAACATTATCACAAAGTGAATGTATGGCTGACCAACATAAACAAGAATAATGTCACGCTTTCTTTATACTGTATATACTATACAGCAGGGGTCTTCAATTAAAATCAGCCGAGGTCCGCTCAGTTATCTTTCCTCAAGTGACGGGTCCGGAAAATTTAAATAAAAGGATATGTGTTTGAATATAATTCTTTCTTAAAAGTCTCATTTATTCCACACCAACATCTTCTTAAACATAATGGAGATGAATGTTAATAAACCACTGTTTTCTGTATTTTATCTTTTGTTTCCATGAGGAGGATGTTTGAGTGTTTGGCTTCCATCAAACACAGCTCACAGACAAAAGGAAAAAACTACAAAATCAAAAGAGGCTAAAGCTAAAGCTCAGGACCTGGTGGTTTATTGACAACAGCCTGGAATCCTGCATATAATGCCTAGTACTCCTTTATACATGTGTGAGAACATTTTAAATACAAAATCATCACATCCAGCCAAAACATATTTGTTAAACAAATATGACAAAGATGACAAACTCATTATCAGGCTACGCTAAACATGTTGAAATTTCCCGCTGCTCTCTCCGTAACCATAGTAACCTGAGGACCTGCGCGTGTAAGTAAGTAAGTAAGTAATTTATATAGCACCTTTCACAGATAATTATCACAAAGTGCTTTACAACAGTGTTTTACATGGAGCTTCCACTCACCCCATTTACACACATCCACTCCTGGGGCAGACAGAGAGGGGGGCAGCCACACAACCGGCGCTCACAACCTTCTCCTACCACCACCAAACACACCTCTACAGTCACACACACCAGTGCTATGGACACTGGAGGCAAGGTGGGTTAAGTGTCTTGCCCATGGACACAACAACAGTATGAACTGTGGGGCGAGCGGGAATCGAACTACCTTTCGGTTGAAGGACGGCCGCTCTACCACTGAGCCACTGCCGCCCAACGTAGACGTAGCTGTCCTAGAAGTGCCGGTTCAAAAATATGTTTTACACAACACACTTGTAATTATGAATAATGTCTTGCAGTCCAGATCAAAGTCTCTCGGGGTCCGGATCCGGACCGCGGTCCGCCTATTGAGTACCCCTGCTATACAGTATGTTTTCATCTAAATATAAACTTACTAATGGTTTATTTTGGCCCAGGAAGGTGTATTTAGGAAAAAAAATAAAATAAAGGAAAACAAACATTTATTCATTAATTTTCTACCGCTTTGTCCCGTTAAGGGTCACGGGTGGCTGGAGCCTATCCCAGCAGCTTTGGGCCTGAGGCGGGGTACACCCTGGACAGTGGAAAGTTAGTCGCAGGGCTGACATTTAGAGACAGACAACCATTCTCTCTCACATTCATTCACTAGGGACAAAAAGTTGCTCATTAACCTATACATGCATGTGTTTGGACGGTGGGAGGAAGCCGGAGTACCCGGAGAGAACCCACGGTTATACGCGGTGGACATGCAGACTCCTTTACAGAAAGACCGGAGTCGTCCAAGAATGTGTTAGTCGGTCGGGTTTTGAACTCATGAACTTTTTGCTATGAGGCAGGAGTGCTAACTACTGCTTAAACAGGGTTTGTTAAATATTAATTAAATGAGTCAGACAATTATCCTATTAATTTGCTAACATAGCTAGAAGATCACCAGCTACGTTGAATTGACCACTTTACAAACGTTTTGAAGCTGTAGATACTGTCAGGATCTGTGTTTGTCTGTCTGTGTTCTCCCCCTCCCCTCTGTGTTCTCCTCTCTCCTCAGCTGGGCAGGGCAGTCAGCACACCTGCAACCACTTACACCTCATCAAACCTCTGCTTAAAAGAACCAGTCTTCCCTTCACTCAGCGCCAGTTCGTTCTTAACACTACTCCCAGTCAGTGAAGACGGTGTGCTCCTCGTGTATTTTGAATATTCATGTTTCTTTGTATTTTGAGAAATTGCTTACCGGTCGTGTTTTACTCAGGTGCCAATGCAAGCTCCAGTCTGGATCCAGCCTTACCTGCTCTTCCCAAGCCTACTCGTCTGCTCCACTGGCGTCTCTCCGTAAGCCACCTTCCCGGACCTTCAGCTCGGCTCACCTCTACTCCCCGTCGGACAGTTCCCCGAGTAAAATTGTGTTTGTGACAAATAAACCTGATTCACAGTTTTACCAGTTCTGCGTTTGGGTCCTGCTTCTCGTCCCCCCCCATGACAGATACTGCATAAGCAATTATTGTATTTTGACACCCTTCTGCACTAAATAAACAAAGCCTACAAAAGTATAGAGCGGGGTCTCAAACTCAAATTACTTGGGGGCCGCAGGAGGCAGAGTCTGGGTGAGGCTGGGCCGGATTAGGTATTCCACAAAAAAAGCTTTGTTAAATCCTCTCAAACGTCATTATTAACTGTGCTTTAACTTCAGTGGGTTCTTCTGAACCTGAGCTATCCTGAACTTAAATGGAATATTGAAGAACATGAATGAGCTGGCTGAGTGGCCCCATTGGATGTCCACTCCCCTCGGTGATAATGTAAACATAACATCAGCGTTAATTTGCAGCTTCGTCATGATAACAAATCCGCATGGATAGTGGGGGGTCAAATTGCCATCAACTTTCAAACAAATCAGCCAATTTCAAATGATGGGAAAACAAAATACGATCCACATGATGACAAATCCAATGCCAGTAACATTGAATTTGTCCAGCTCAAGGTCAAACACAGTAAGAAGCAGTAATTTTATGACAGCTATGTGATGTTACACAGGCTACTCCATAGTTGTGAAATGTTTCTCTGCCTGCATCAAGCCCAGCTGATGGCCCGCCCCCAGGAGCCATATCCTCCACTGTGATGGTAGGTTGCTTCAGTTCCAACTTGCACAAAAAGGAACCTTCCACACACAACGTGGTAATGTGCCATTCATATAAAATTCTCAGGGCGCACTAACATTAAGTGGGCGGCAGTGGCTCTTTGGTAGAGCGGTCGTCCTTCAACCAGAAAGTAGTAGGTTTGATTCTCGATCTCCCCACAGTTCATACTGTTGTTGTGTCCTTGAGCAAGACACTTAACCCACCTTGCCTTGTATGATTGTGTGAGAATGTGAATGTAATGGTCGGAGAGGCCGTAGGCGCGGAATGGCTGCCACGTCTCTGCCCCAGGGCAGCTGTGGTTACAGATGTAGCTTACTACCGGCAGTGTGTGACTGTGGAGTGAATGAATAATTGATATGTAAAGCGTCTTTGCGTCCCCAGAAAAGCGCTATTTAAAATTGATGTATCAATATTAAATAATAATTAAACTTTCAAATTGTCCTGCAGTCCACAAAATATCGTCTTTCGGGCCGCAGTTGGCCCCCAGGCCACGAGTTTGAGACCCCTGGTATAGAGGCATACAACTAGCATTAGTGGTTTACTCGTAAAGTCTTTGAAGCACATGGTTGTTATACACCTACTTAACGACAATGTTACTAAAAGCTGTATGTTTCAATGTTCATCAATGTTCATAAATAAAAAATAGTTTTGAGCTTTTAGGTAAACTGCTTACATTTTTTTGAGAAGAACTACTTTGGTTCATATAAAGTGACAGCACAATGGCCAAGTGGTAAGCACCATCACCTTGCAGCAGGAAGGTCCTGAAAGCAACTACCTTGGCCAGAGAGGGTCAGGAACTCCAGTTTCTCCCACCAACATAAAAAACATACTGTAGTCTCTAGTTAGTAACATGACCAATTACTGATGCAAGATCAGAAATAAAGCAAATTAAAATTTTTGTTTTCAGCCACAGAACTAATGGCTATTCACACCAAATAGACACCATATTATATTGCTATACAATTGCAAGTAATTGAGTTGTTTTAAACAACAAACCATTAAGTATGTGTTTATATTCAGCATATTCAACAAGGCTAAACCGTTTTTTTGTTGTAAAACAAATGCAACATTTGATGACATAATACTTTATACAACATAATGGCCGTATTGAGCCACAGCCGGCAAGACAAAGACACCTGCTCCAAACCATGCGCTGCCATTAAATCCATTTTCTCCCATTTTCTCGACTGAGGTCACTTCACACAACCGGCAAAAAATTAATTAGTGTCAAACAGCAACAAAAACATCTCTCGTACAGTTTAGCACAGCAGCGCTTTGGCCCATTTGTATGCTCATTAGCATAATGAAGCATGTTTTAAAAATGGCAGTGAAGGAGTTAACGAGGTGGAGCTGGTAATTGGATGAAGAGTGACCCTTTTCGTGCTGGTGATTAGATGCCGCTAATTTACTTAAATGGTCACTAGAGGCCTGCCGTTTTGGCCTAATAAGATGTTATGCATTATGTGTGCATTTTTAAGTTTGGCTATAGACTCCTGTCTGCGTTACATGTACATTGATTTTTGTTTTATACAGTGTAGTGTAGTTTGAGGTAAATAATAGCAAATATGTATCTTTAAATTATGATACACTTAGAAATAGCTATATATCAATATCTAAGTTTTGAAGAATTTTTAATTAATGAGCAAACTCAGACCATGTGACCATGTTTTCCTCAAATACAAAAAAGAACAAACTCAAATAGTGTTGTCACGGCACCAAAATGTCAGTATTCGGTACCAATACCAGTGAAAATTCACAGTTCTCTGTACCAATTTTGGTACCAAAGCACAACACAAAAACATGCTAATTGAACAACACACTATTTTTAAAAAGTTACCTATTTAAAGTGGTGTTTCAAATAATAGAACTATGAGACGTAAAAAACAAACAAACGTCATGTTAATAAATGGTTTTGAAATGTGTTACTTTTATTTACATTTACATTTTTTCATTTAGCTGATACTTTTATCCAAAGCGACTGATCTTCTAATTACTAGTGTTACAGCTGGAACACCACTGGAGGCAAGGTGGGTGAAGTGTCTTGCCCAAGGATAAAACAACAGTATGAACTGTGGGGAGAGTGGGAATCGAACCGGCTACCTTCCAGCCTTAGCTCCGCTAGATCTCTCTGTATGTGTCTGTGATTGCACTTCTCCCGCTGATGGCCTCCACTGAGAGCAGTGAAAGGCGCGTGGCATTAAATTTGCGCAAAAATTTTATTAGGTACTTTAAAACTTTCAATTCAACCAGGGCTCGGAGTTCACTCAAAGTTGTAAAATATTTGTTGTGGATCTTGTTCATATGCTTTGAAGTTGTGTACAGTTGCATGCCTTTTGTAATTTTGTCATTACAACAACTTTGGATGTATCTGGAATTCATTTGGACCTTGACACTAAAACATGAATACTGAGTGCTGTCAAGTCACTGTTGCCTCCCAAAAGAACATATTTAGCTTGCTGGCAGCCACTGCAGCAAAAAAGTGTATTCTTAAGCAGGAATTGGAAATCTGAAACATCTTCTACTCAAAAACATTGGATAAACAAACCTTTGTCTTATTGTACTCCTGAGAAAATACTTTACTC
Source organism: Neodontobutis hainanensis (assembly GCA_024349245.1). NCBI lineage: Eukaryota > Metazoa > Chordata > Actinopteri > Gobiiformes > Odontobutidae > Neodontobutis > Neodontobutis hainanensis. The sequence continues at coordinate 264,130 of JALDNG010000113.1, forward strand.
TGTGAAAAGGAAACCATTAGACTTTGAAAAGATGTGGGCTCCTTTTTTAAAAAACTTGATTAATTAATCTTAGATCTGAACAGTTTACTGGTCTTTTATTTGCTATGTTTCTGATTATAATAATTGTACATACAATGCTTTATTGAGAGAGGAGGGTGGGTAGGGTTGTTACTTCTTGTTTTACCTTTAATTTTTTTTTATGTTAAAATGTTTTCATATATATAAAAATGGGATGTACGTGTCCTGTATCTTGCTAGGAATACAGTGTATTATAACTGTACAAACCTAATAAATATATCCTTAAAAAAAAAGGAAAAAGAAAAAAGAAAACTCTAACTAATGTTATTGCGATACAAGTTATTCTTTGCAATACAGATATTTCCATTAATAATATTATTAAATTAAATTGCATACATTCTTAATATATTATTTTGTTAAAAAACAAAATATTAAATAGGGAATATGTATAAATAAAAAAAATGGGAAGAGATACAGTGAAGTCAAACAGGAAAGGTTGTTTATTAGTTTATCTTTTTCCAAAACAAGATGTGGGGTGTGTTATACAAATAAGGCCTCTTTAAAAAAATATGTATATCATATATATTATCACCAACAATTTCAAAAACGTAGTGCCACTATATGCTATATAGAAGGTCTTGGTTATGAGTTGGTCTCAGATGATGAGATTCTGTCAGAGTTGCCTTACAATGTAGAAAAAACACAACACAAAACAAAATCAATGTATATCAGAGAACAACAAGGCTGTAAAGTGGCTCGCTGCTTGTTCAGTGTCAGAGCAAACCAAGCATGTGTTAATTTACATTGCACGGTGTTATCAAACATTTTGCAAGGGATGGATGACATTACACGGAGGGTCATGAGATGGCGGCCTTCACTAAGCAGGTTAGCAGGTTGTCACTCCTTATGTTGTAAATAGAAGAGCAAGGGCTAATTGAATATTCACTGTGAACATATGAACATCACTGCATATCATGATACCTCTCAGCACTGAACTACTTTGTTTGGGTAAATTTCTTGTGCAGTGCAATGGAAGTATTTTTTTATAAACTCTATGTTAATAATAGCATCTCTACAGTATAAGTAAATTAAATTTTAAAATGAGAAAGTCAGATGGTCCTATGTGAATATGTGAACTCCGAGTGCGCTAAAATGTGGTCCTTATTTGCCAATGGAAACTTTCCCTTCACATGGATAATACACACAGCCTCTCCCTTGTTTAACATGTCAAAGGATGTCGAGCACAAGGAACACCTGCCTATCCATATCTGTGTTTTTGGACAAATTTTGTATTTTAACTTTGAAAGAAATGCACTACGGAAGTTGCCCTGCCCTGGCATGTTGACATCATGCTAATCTTACCTGCTAGTGGTAGCTAGTAGGCAGGTTTGTAATGAGTTGCCCAATTTATTATTAATTGCCGGTCTAATACTGTGACAAACAGCAATAACACTCCTGTTGACTGCAAACAAAAAAACACTTTTTTGTCAAATTCTATCTTATTATATTACCTTTGTGGACAACTACATTAGAAAACCAATAGAAACTCTTGCCATTTATTGTCATTATACATGAAGATAATTATGGTAATGACTATGGTTTTGTTTTCACTTTTATAAAAAAATATATACAAATTATTATGATACCTTTGAATGGTGGGGACATGCTTTCAAAAATTGAAATAAATGTATGATAGGGGACAGCACATTAGAATATATTACTAGCTATATGTGGCAGCCCCTCCCCCATTGTTTATCGTAATGTCCGTCAGAAAGTGAGGGCAAAGTGCAGGCGACAGAGCGGCCCGGCCAATGCTGACGTTAACAATAATGTAATTTAATTAAAGCTCAGATCCCAGTGCTGCCTCGCCCCAACCACCGACCTTTGATTTTAATCAGTGATGAACAAAATACGGCGACACGGCCCAACGCTCCAGCCAGTCTGAAGGAGTCTGGGAGAAAAGGCACCGGCAGGACATCAGTTTGTATTGGGATCAGGCGAGAGGGGGTAAAACAGGGATGGGGGGAAAGAAGAGGGGTGCAGGTACCAGCCCGGGCCACCCAAATACAACAGCAGGGATCAGTGAATGGAGCAGAAATGAGGTGGGACAAACAGGCAGGGATGGCGGGGGCTGTGAAAATGGTTGGACTCACACTTCCAACAGACTTTACACAATATGCAGCATTCAGTGTTTTTGGCCTATATCAGAATACATGATATATGATAACAATGCTGAACATTGCAATCATGATATAACTTTCACTAAATACTCATCTTTCATTTCAACAGAACCTGGGCAAACAGAATATATGTGCAGTGTCTATGACAGTTAATAGGAAAAGGAAGTTATGACGGGACAATAAAGAAATAGAAGAAAAAAATAAAAACATCAGAAAATTAAGTGAAATCAAGTGTTTTTGATCCTTAAAATGTTTTATAAAGTGTTTAAAAATTTGAAACAAAGAATGTGCTGAACAATAGGAAAAAAGTCCAAATCACCAAAAAAGAAACTGCTTGAATTATTTATTTAACCAGGTAGGTCATTTATAATGAGAATCCGGGATCCAATGACAGGATTTTGGTGGTAGGATAATCCAGATATGGCAAGCACATGCAAACTCTGCCCTGCCAGGAGATCAAACCCAGGACCTTCTTGCTGTGAGGCCGGAGTGCTAACCACCGTAACATTGTCTTGGGCTAACATAAAATAAAATGTATAAAATTCGCAAAATTTATGGGTCATCCTTTTACAGTGTAACGCTGAAAAAAGACAGTTTGACCTTTTGCACTCTGAAGACATTCAGAGTCAAGACAAGTCCCAGACTTTAAAGCATTGTTGTTGCAGTAAAGTCATACTGAAAAGTTATACATGTGGCTAAAAATGTATAAAGAAATACAAGGCTCTAGACTAACTTATTGTGGTCACTACCTTTTACAGTAGTCGACTTTTATTGACAACTTAGTTTCCAGGCCTTTTCAGCTCAAACAGACCCCTGCTGCTCTGTCTGTAACCATATTTAACCTGAGGACCCGCACTTATATACATAGCTCTCCTAGGAGTACCAGTCAAAAATAAATTTTACACAATGTGCTTGTAATTATGGAAATGTCTTGCGACCTGGATCAAAGCTTCTCAGTGTCTGGATCTGGACCGTGGTCCGCCTATTAGGGACCCCTGCCCTATAGCATCTGTTATTACGTTGATAGACTGTACAAGGGCTTTATGAAAACGTTCATAAAACAACAAGATATGAACAACAAGGCGAAGCGCACTTGATTGAAAAAATCCTTAAAAGTGGATTTGAGCTGAATGAGATTTAAGTGAATCTAAACTGTAGAATAAAAACAAGCTAATCCACAAACAGCAGATAAGATTCTTGTAATGATATTAAACTGAATATTATAATAAACAGGTTATTGTTTTTAACTGGTGTTGTTATTTTGTTTTTCATAAACCGACATTCCTATGTCTGTTCAAATGTAAAATGCTGTTTTACTGTAAATGAATTTGAAAGACTACTGCATTTATTGCTTTATTTATTGTCAAACAGGAACGCCATACTTAAAGGAATAGTTCAGTATTTTGTAAATGTGGTTATTCATTCCCAAGTATTTCATAGATGCTCTTCCCTATAAATTTTTATTCTCATACACATCATACACATATATGTGTAAGGTGTATTCTTTTTTACACAATGCTAATTTTATTATTTCTATTGCAGCTGAAGTTTTTATTAAGAAATTGTGGCTTATCACAATAATCAGGCCCTCAGTCTGGAAACACAACCCTAGAAAACAAATTTTATTGAACAATGATCCTGATGAAAATAATTAATAAACGTAAAAGTTGTAATGTTTTTTAGAAGAAATCATAATATTTAAAATTGTGTTTCTTGTAAAGCCCTGCACTAACCCAGGATTTTTGGATTTTGTGTGCTGTTCCTAAAGCGCTCTGAAACCTCTCCACATTAGTTCACATTATAGATTTCCCACATTAGTATATGTTTCCCACATTAGTATATGTTTCCCACATTAGGCCACATTCTGCCAGTATTATTCCACATCTCGACCAGCATTTACCACCAACAGACAATTAGCTCCCTCTGTTCTGGTCCCAGAGACACAAACACTCAGGCGGGACGTCCCCCTTCGATGCTAATCCTGTTACCATTGAAGTCTCTTTAGCCGGGATTTGTCCTCTGAATTCGGGGAGGGGCTTTTGTGCAGTGGGGGATTAACGCAGCGGTCATTATCAAATTTATAACCAGTCGTACAGACATCTGGCCTAGTTTTCCAGGGTTAATGTGGAAAGAGTGGTTGAAAGAGCGGGATCTCAGTGATGCTGCTCGGGCCCATCCCGGAGCCGCTCTTTAAGCTGTCACTTCTCTTGTTTTGTGGAAAAGGGAGCTCCGCATGAACGAAGCTGTCAGCTGGCTACTTGTTAGCGCTAACGAGGCTGTCCAGTGATAGGACTAATGAAGCCCACCGCTCACTGTCAAACAACTACAGCCCTTCGATCATCAGCACGGCACACAGCGAGCATGCAGCCATGGGCCTACACTTATTAAGTCCTATGGAATGGCAACAGTGACCGTATAATCCCAATAGCATCACTACAGTGAATAGCTTTGAGGACATGAAAAAAAAAAAAAATCAGTCTCATAAATACATATGAAGGAATCACGTCTTTCAAATTCCAACATTTTAATAAAAATCTATTTTAACTGTAAGATCACGTACCAGGAATATTTGTTTGATTAGAAATGTATTTGCCAAGGTTTTATTTTATTTATTTTTTTTGTATTGTGCTCTATGTATTTGCATTGTTTTCTTATGTAAATCAAAGACCTTGCAGCAATATATGAAATATAGCAAAAACATCTGCAGTTTGTTTTAATGTGAACACTGCATTTCATTTGCTTTGTGTTAGCAACAACATTTACAGTTTTTTGGTGTGAAAAACAAATTATTTACTAGTAAATTTACAAAAGCCATGTCTTTTAAGTACAGCATAGTCAGAACTTAAGTTAAAAAAATCTATGATATGCTATACTTTCCACCCATGTCTTTTTAAATTACCATGACTTTTATTGAGAACATAAAGGTCTACAGTCATCTTTGAAAAACAATGACTGTTTATTGTTTATTGTTTCCATTTATATGATGTAAATCTTTTACAGAGGTTTGGGTGAATGTTACATAATTTAGAAAGACACTATTTTTTTCTATTAAAAAATATCTCAATTAGTGCTTTACAGTGTAGAACAAAAATTATTTGTCTGTCTTGTCTTCTTTTACTGACATGTTTTTATTTTTTCTGTAGTGTAACTTCTCAAACATCCCCTTGGCAACCACAGATTTTTTTTGTTTTTCTGTTTTCGGGTTTTGAAAATATTATTAGCAAATGATATTGTAAGGTTTATAAACTCAAGTCCTGTTATTGACCCTGTTATTCAAAGTAAATCTCAGTGATGGCTCTTTACTCAGTTGTCCTCCTCTCTTTGGAGAGCTGTGTACTCTCTGCTAGGCCTAAAAGGTATGTTTGGGGTTAAAATGTTGTTCATTGTTCCGTGCTTGTTTTGTTTTTACACGACTCATTATTTGTAACGACTTCCAATTAGTCTTGTTAATTAGCTGATATCATGCTCTGTGATCTGATCCAGCAGTTTGTTAAATGCTATTTGCCATGTTGTTTCCCTTCAATTCAACGCTTTTATTGTGAAAATGACATCGACTTCAACAGTGTTATTTACAAGTGTGATGGTCCTCGGAGTTGTCACGGCGTATATGTCCTCCTGCGAGTTTATTCTGCATTAGCGCCGCTGTCAGCTCTCTCTTTGGGCATATATTAAACCCACATTAGCATACTGTCTTGTCCGATACTTAGCTATTAAATTATTCCTTCCAACGGCTGACAAAGGAGCAGAACGTGGGGGTTCTCTAACACTGAAAACATTACAGTACGTGTCATGTTCCAGCTCCTTAAAGGCAATTATTGTGGTAAGGAAAACAATGCATTTTGACGTTTTATGTTTTGATTTTTTTTTGCCTTGCCATATTCAAGGAGGCATGGTAACGCGACAGATAAAAGCTGCAAGCGTGAAGAGATGAGTGTGCGTGCATCTGTTTGGAGTTTTTCTAAACAACACAGAGCAAATGTGTGCTTTACATACTGGGATCAGCTGACAAAAGAAAGTGCTAGTTGAGGGCTATGTTTATGTATGTATGGATATATGCTCCCAGGCAAAATAAACAGCAGATTTCCATTGATTCTTGATATAAACAGTGCCGTACAGGACACGGAATGCATAACTGCTTCCTGGCCTCGTATTTATCTCAAGTAAACAGGGCAATGTCTGTATTTATGGCCATTATCTGTTTGTTCTTATTGGACTGTTTCCAAATGGCCAGACTTCCCACAAAATTTTTCTGCAAATATGTTTATGTCTACACCGTACTATACCACATTATTATTCTTTTTTTTTTTTTTTATCAAGTATTAACAGTTACATAGTGCTCAAAAGAAGAAGGAAGAACAAACTTATTACCATTTGATTAAATAACAAAGAATTTATGAATCATGCTGAGATATTATTTATCATGTTTTACAATTGAATAATCCTAAATATATATACTCTTCTATGTCAGAGAACATATTGTAAAGTTTTACAAAATTAGATTATATTTTGCATTATACGTTATTTGTATTGTTTAACATTTCTTTAAAACACCATGTCTTTACCAGCATAGGGACCACACAAACTATACTACTATACTATACTAATTAGCATTGGACAAAGTTTTCTGCACAAACAGCTAATGAGAAAATGTGACTAGACATTTAAAGACACTAGATTCAATTGCTTTTCTATGTATGTAATTACATTATGTTTATTTCACAGATTTTTTTTAACTCTCAGCACCATTCAGGAGGTAAGATTTATTATGTGACTCACACAAATACAGTTCAGTTTTGTTTAAATCTAAGATATAGGAAAAACAATATTGATGTTCAACTACACACAACCCTTTTGATAGCCCAGAATCAGTCAGACTTTGGGCTTGAATCATTTTTCCTTTGTGTCTCCTTTTTCAATGTGCATATTCCACTTTCAGCGGTGGAGTTGTGTGTATTGGTCAGCAGCTTGGGACCACTTTTTTTCTCTTTTAACACAACACTTGTTCTGTGAAATGGTTTAACGGCGCCTTGTTCACAATAACACCAGTGCACCAAAATCCTTGTGCGGTGTCTCTCAGCTGTGCATTAGACAGGAATAATTAGGTTAAACTAAAGCTATAACCACATGGGCCACTGCAAGAAAGCTTTACAATTCATCCTTAAAAATTTACAATTACTGATAGTTCTTAGATATATCTAGTACATAAATAATATAATAATTTATACCATGCCATGTTATGTATTTCTTGTGTACATTTTAAGATCATTGTGACTTAACATTAAGGTCTGGGTCAGCATCATTTGGTAATATTCTTTATATATTCATATGTTTGGTCTTTTTTAATGTTTTTGTTATTTTTAGTCTCACTTTCTCCATTTTATTCCCATTAAATGCAATTTAGATTGTTTACGTCATGGTTTCATTCATTTTTATTGTCCTTTTGTTGATTTTCTCTTATAGAGTGTCATTCTTTTTTCAAATTTTATGCAAATTCAACGATGGCTATGGACTACCACAAACCAATTTATTTGTCTTTTTTATTTTATTTAATCAATTATGCAAGAGAAATCTTTGGAGATTTTAGGGGCCTGATCAGGCGTTTGGGAACCACTGCTAAATACTATAATTATGTCATATTGATTTAAACATAATTATTCATTTTTTTCTGATTTAAGTTAGAATCAAACTAATTTCAAGTGTATGTACTATATATTTTTATGGTAGAAGGTTTTCAAGGTAGAAGTGAGAGTGTAATTGTTTCATTAAGTAATTTCTGAAGATTAATATTTCTGAATATGTTAAAACCTGTTAATATTTCACAAACTTCATATGAACATAAACCTTAGCATTTATTTGATAGATACAGTGTAGACAGACAGGAAACAGGGTCAGAGAGAGTATGTGGTATGTGCTCTACCCCACAATGGTCATATTTTGATCGTACTTTTTGGGCCTTTTGTGGCTCCAATATTTTGTGTTATTTCCAATTCAAACAGTAAGGCACTTGAACTCTTTTAGCACATACTAAATCTTATCATCTTTTTGGCAGTAAAAAGAAATCAGATACTTTTATTTGATTAATTTTACTAAATTTCACTTTTGGCAAAAATTTATTTACATTCTTTAACTGTGGAATGAAACAACAGGTCACCATTAACATAAATAACTGTCTCCAATAAACTTTACTATACCTTTTTGAACAGGTAACTGTTATAAGTCCAAAAGAAATGTTACAAAATTGTAAAACATAAATGACCAAAAGGCAATATTTTTAAAGCTGGCACAAAATTATGTAAATTGTATGATGGCATTATGTTTGCATTTACATATACAGTACATTTTTAGGATAAATAAGCTCTAACAACTCTAATGAAGAGAAGGAAACTTTAATTTAAGAGGAGTTTAACTTAAATGACAACAACAAAGTGATAAGTAATGTAGCGTTACTCTGGCCAATCCAGATTTTCCCAAACCTATGTTCAAGATAAAAATTAGTTAGAGAAGTTTCAGGACCAAGCCTGGTAAGAAGTACTACAACAGAAAAAAAAGGACTTGACCTCGTGCTCTCCTTGGACTTCTATTGTGTGACTTATCTGCCTCACTATGTCACATGACTCCAGCTCGAACACTGGTGTCTAAGTGCTGCCTGTGTTTCTGTTTCTACCTGCCGGCCCCAGCCGCTCGGTGCTAAAACTTGGCGGCAGATGTTGCAGAGCCCAGCCGTCTCTGAAGTGCGTCCCCTTTTCCCTGTGCGCTCCCACAAGCCTCAGTCAAAGCTCAGTCAAACCGCATCAGATCTCTGTTTTTGTGCCTGGGGCGAGTTCGCCGTCGCAGCTGTGTCCATCCCCCGCTCTACCTTTGGTGTTCAAGGCCCTCGGGCACTAAATGTGTGACCACAAAAAAAGAAAGGAATAAAAAAAAAAAAGGTTTGCTGCCACTCGCTTGCATCTGCTGACAATCCAGCAGTCTGGCTCGGGGCGCGGCGTTGGACGGACTGGGACTGCTTGGCAAATGAAGGGGAGACATTGCAGAGAAAGCGGGTGAGGGGTGCCATGATACCTGTGTCCCGATGAACACATGGGTGTGCGTTTACAAAACAATACCCGCAATCCAAGATCATAGATGTGACTTTAGACAATATTATCTCTACCTTCTAAACAGATACTAATGCAGGCAGAAAGTGGTTGTCAATTTGAATATAGTTTAAAATCAAATTATTTGCCTTGTATTATTTGTTTGACATGATGTGGAAACACGGTGTTGTTTTTCCAAAACAGTAACTCACATCCAAGACAAGATGTGACTTTATTTGCACGTTACAGTTTCTTACAGATTATTTAAATTCTAATGCAAATATGAAGTGGTCACCATTTTGCATTAACTTTTGTTCATAGCTTGATAAAGTTTTCAATGGCAGACACCACATTCATTAGATTAGGAAGTGGGCACCTTTTATTTTTTTTGATTGAACACTATGTTCCATGTTCTACAAGGTTAAACATATACACATTTGTTCATTTTCTACCTCATATACGTGTTAGAGGTCATGTGGGCTGGAGCCCAACACTGAAACACACAGACTGACAACATTTCACACAGGACATGCAGATTCTACACATATGGCTGGCAGGCTGCAGACCCTGGGATTGAACCCACAACCTTCTTGTTGTGCTTGATGCAGGCATACCATGTACTTTACAGTAGGGCTTAGCCTACTTAGACCATTTATGTGACGAGAGACCATTGCCTAACCTCTAGATTTTGGACAAACTATTTCTTCCTGCTGCTCCCTTCAGGGGTTGCCACAACAAATCATTTAGGGATTTGCATATTTAGTCTGGCATAGGTTTATGCCAGATGCCCTTCATAATGCAAAACTCTCCATCTTCTCCTCTTTATACGGGTTTGTGGCTGGAGTTTCTCCTTGGGGATTTGAAGCGCTAATCTCCCACATGACCAAAGTAAAATGCTATACTAATGAACCAACTAACACGCAGTGCACTGTATAGTGACCAAGGAGGCCCGAGTCATACAGAAATAAACTGTGGAATGAATAGTTATTGTAGATCATTCTAGTTTAATCCCAACGTGAGGAGAATCCTAAACTATCCACACTTTAGCACATAGCGTACAAATATTACTAGGGTGTTGTTTTTACACCAACTCCATCTAAATCCAAAAAGCATTTAAGACCTCCCACTTCACTGGCACTGTCACTAATAGCTCTTTCATTTGTAAATGTAGATCAATAGACCTGAAATTGGGTATCCATAAAAGCAACTTGCAGGGGGATGATTCACTAACAGAGAAAGGGGATGGGGGGGTCTTGGTGGGCTGCAAACACCGATTCCCAGAGCAGAACAGATGTCGATGACAACCTGCTTCTTTACACCTGTACGAGTCCTTGTAACCTCCCAGAGCCTGTTACATATTCATGACCCTGGAGGTTTACTGTCGGCCATCAAAGACCACAGCCCCCTTCCCATGCTGTACCCCCACGTCACGTCTCACTCAGACCGTAGACAGGCTGATAATGAGACACACACTATGTTTACATGACACTAGAGAACTTCAGATTATTGCCTGGGTCCGACTAAAAATGTGCTTTTGAAATGCTGCATTTATGTGGTCTCAGAAAAAGCTGTTAAAAATGCAGAAAAACGAACATTCTGCCCGACTTCCAACTTGGCGTCACAAGCCATTAAAATATATATGATGGGTGGTTTCAGACACTACAGAACAGTTTTTCTGTTGCAGTTAATCACGTGACAATCGCTGTGGACAAACTACAGCCACCCTAACCCAGACCACCAGACTGCTTTGGTGAAAATGAGCTACATTGTGACTTGGTTGGAGAGAGCTGCTAACTGGGATACACGTTTTTATTGTTTTTCTTCTCTGTTTGGTAAATGGAATTTGTTGTAATTTTTTAGCTGATTTGTTGCGATGATAGCTCTTGTATTTTAATGTTGAGAGGGTTAGGAATAGTAAGTCTTTGACTTCAACCTGAATCCTTTTGATCTATGATTTATAGTTAATGAGGGTGTTTCAATTTTTTTTCTTTAAATGACCAAATAAATATATATGTATTATATTAATATAATGTGAGTGTGTAATTATAAATATATATATATATATGTATATATATATATATATATATATATATATATATATATATATATATATATATATATATATATATATATATATATATATCCTTTCATGATTTCACTGCCGTAAATACTAGAACACAACATAAGAGACAAGAGAGGGACGACAAAGTAAATAGTTTGATGCCAGAGTTAAAAAGCTTGGTTTACTACATCAACCTTTTATATTGTTGCTACGTATGGTAGGTTCTTTAAATTCACCTTTCTATGAGCCAGCATTAAATATTACCAGGGTCAAAAAGAAATCATGAATAAACAATGCTTGCAGATCCTTTTGTGATCTTTAGAAATGTGCGATACTAAGAAAAATGCAAAGTTCTGGCACAGCTATAATTTTATTATGTCATTATATAGTCCTACTTTAAGTGTGAAGAAGATTTCAAAAAATGTATAGATTTAAGATGTAAAAACTAACAGAAGAAACTTTATTTGTAGTTTAGGATCATAAAACAGTCATTAATAGACGAGGGCACAAGAGAAAATGTGTGGTTCTACTATAACAAGGCCACAAAACCTCAAATAAACTCCTATGAGCTTTAAAAATGTGCATTGTTATGCTACAATTCTGTCTTGAAAACTGCAAAATGATCCTAATGTCTTTTTCCGATTCAGCATTTAGCTCGGTCGCAGTAGCAGATGGTGTGGTCTGCTGAATTATTTTCTGCCTTCCAACGCTAAGAACAATGAAAAACATCTGGTTAATTCAGCGGTTTGTGAGCAGCGCCTCTTACTAACCGCCTTCAGAGAGTTAGGTTTCAGCTCTGGTTTGTGGACAACTTAATATGCTTCCTTTTAGGTGTGAAGGAGGAGGAAGTTTGACTATATTTGGTTTTGTTTTCTGCCAAGAGCCTTGCAGCTGTGACATGGTGAAACAACACAACAAGAGAGTGCAACTTGCTACTTCCTTTAAAAAGCGGCGGATATGATGTTATATCCTATTGCTAAGTGCTCCTTGAGTCAACAGATCACAATGGGCTCAAATTAGGACAATAATAGGCATATCTTGTTGTAGAGAAGGTTGGCATTAGTTTGACAACACTTCAAAGATACAATTTCCAACTGAACTGTTACTTTGCTTTTAACATCTTATAATTCTGTGGTGTATCCTTGCTTATGTCTCCTCCAGATCTGCTCACCATCTTTAACACTGTCACAAAACTCTCAACTCTAGGTTTTGGGATACGGTTAGATAACAAGCAGTAAATAACTTAAATCAAGGAGCTAGCAAGGAGCTTGTAGCTGTGATGAAACAGTGCTGAACAGTTAAAGACCATGTCACTTTAATATCTTTGCCGTGGTTTGGTTGTTCTGGTAAACCTACCTTCTCTGCTCCTGTGGGACGCATGAGTGAGACTCTGTCGTACTGTCGACGCAGCAGGGCCCACACCGCATCGAGGCGACCCTAAACAACAAAATTCTGAATCACTACAGCTTTATTCCGCAAGTTTTTATGCATCTGGCATAAGTTTAAAAATAAGTACAAATAGATACAAAAAAATTATAATGATAATGACATAATTGATAACAGTGTATTTCTACCTTTCTGCAGAAAGAAAAAAGAGGAATCTTTTATTTGAAATGATAAGTGGAGGTTTCTCGAGCTTCACCTTTATTGGGGTGTACCACTTGTGCTCCCGATGGTGGGTGGGGGCAGGTTTGGGTGGTGGTCGCCTGATCATTGGTTCCTCCACCTCTTCAGGAATGGATATTTTGGCATTTTTAGCTTTCTCCAGTCGAGCACCTTCTTCGGTTGAGCCCTTTTCTCCCCAACGAACCTGTATGGGACAAAAAAAATTATTTAAAAAAAAATTAAACTGTATGTATTTATACATGAGTTGATTCAAAATTGGCAAATGACAGAGTGAATGAATAAAATGGAAAGACAATGTCTTTGTCTGTCTCTAAATGTGAGGCGTGTCATTAATTGGTCATTGTTCTTCCAAAGCAACTTAGACAGACTACAGCCCGGAACCCTTGGAAGGATAAATAGTATAAAAATTTATGAATTCCAATGTAGTAAATGCCCAATTTTTTGCGATCAAGTAAACTTCATATGGCTCATACTTCCAATCCATTCATTGTCTGCACTGAAAAACACCTATACATGGATCATGGAGCACAACCAAACCTCTGCAGCTGATTCAGAATGCAGCGGCAAGAGTGGTCTTTAAAGAACCAAAGAGAGCGCACGTAACTCCGTAACTCCTCTCCTCACTAGGTTACACTGGCTCCTGGTTGATGCACGCATTAAGTTCAAAGCTATGCTCTTGGCCTACAAGACCACCACTGGCTCCGCCCCCTCATATCTTCACTCACTGATACAGACCTATGTTCCTACCAGATCCCTGCGCTCTGCAAATGAACAACGTCTGGTGGTACCATCCCAAAAAGGAAAAGAATCACTCTCACATACTTTCTCTGTTCCACATTGGTGGAATGATCTACTGCTGCTACAAGATCAGCAGATTCTGTAGCATTCTTTAAAAAACGCCTGAAAACACATCTCTTCCGTCAACACCTGACTGACAAACACTGAATTCTACTTCCTTTCTATCGATTCCTTTTCTTCTCAGATAACTCCCTTGATTATCTTTTTGGAGTTTGGAGAACAACACCTGAAGTGAGCAGAGAGACTAAGGACTCACATGATCCTAACGACTCTCCCATCAGGAGTCACACTACCCTTTCATGGTAACGACTATGAGACCAGATCCATCAGGTTTGGTTTAAGGTCAAACTCCTCCCTCTAGAGATATAAGCTCAGCTGTCTTACCAGTTGATCTCAGAAAGTCTCTTGGACAAGAGATGATCTGTCTTCACCTTGAAAGTCTTCCTTAAGCCCCACTTAATTCATAAATATTATAGTATTGTTTAAAAAAAAACATTTAAACATAAAATATAACAATAATAGAATTTTTTGATAAATTTCTTTTGCTCTTCTTCAACTATTTATGCCAGGAGTAAGGTACATGGTGTACCTCCTGGCTACCAAGTATATATAATATTTTACATATTTATCTTTTAGGGGAGAACAATAAACCTAAGTTGTGCCTATTTGGGTAGAAATGGCCTCAGTAAGTCACAGCAAAACATTATAAAAGACAGAGAGAAAAAGGAGGCAATGTGAAACGGGGATAACAGGGATGTCAATTCAATCACAACAGTTGTTTTTCTGACAGTGATGTCAGAGCTAAGAGTTTACGGTAAGCTCTAAGTATTGGTATTTTGCAGTAGAAAAATTGTCCCAGTTATACTTTTTAAATAAAAGAAAGCAGAAGATTTGGGTGCCACTTTCAGTCAAGAATCCCTTAATGACTTCCTCTAAAATGATCTAAATGCTGTTAAAGCTATTACTTACTTCATCATGACATACGCCTAAATTAACTGAAAGTCATTGTTATTTGATTACCAAGCCCTTTCCGTGTAACATATTGTCCCATTGTGAGTGTGATCCTGTGAAGCTGTCCTGCATTTTAATTAAATTCATCACATCTGCCGCAAACAGGGATAAAAAAAAAAAAAAAAAAACCTTACTGTCATGACTGGAGAGAGGTGAATAATTAGCAACACCGTTTTCAAGCTGTAGGTTAAGCTGTGACAATATGGAACAGCGTTTTAAAAATCATCTGTGGGCTCCAAACCTGGCCTGCCACACTACTTAAAAGAAGCATGAATAAAAGATACGTTGTCACCTCTTCTGTGTGAAATGTCGGCATTGGTTGGAGGTGATTTTCTCAGCGTGAAGTCTTAAATGTTAACGCAGAAGAAAGAAAAGGTTGGTCCTAACAAGTAGAGGCACTTTTACAAGTCGATACTGGCCTGTCAATGAGAATAAGCCTGCTACAGTGGGATTTAAACAAGAAAGCCTGGATTGGGTTGAAACCACTTAAGGGATGGATTTAAAGAGATAAAACTCCTTGAGAATGATTGTACATTTTTGCAGTGGCATGAAAATCCAGTTCAATATCAGAAGAATAAAATTTGTTGTGCATATTTTTCTTTGAAGTTGGCGTCATGTATAAACCTTTGTCCACAGATCCTCTGAGGAGTTGTTGAAGTGTTGTTCATGTGTTGTTGTTGATATCAATATCACGTGACTGATGCTATAAAGTGTGTGGAAGCATTCAATTGACCTGGGTGAATATTACTGTGCAATGCTCTTTAAGTCTTTCTTTAAAACTTATACTAGTGAATGTGCTGTTGTCATATTTGGTCACATGAACCAACACAACTGTGGTCCTAGAGGCGGTATGCATATTGCAGCTTATGTGTCCGTAAATATTTCTGGACCTGCATCACGAACATATCAAACCTACCCATGTATACGGATGGGATGTCCTGAGCAGGTGAATGGATAGATGAAGGGAGGGTAAATATCTATAACTTTAAGAATACATATATTGTCATATTTTTGACTATGCATTTACTCCATGTAAAAAATATATATTCAAAATGAATAAATAATAATAATTTGAATACATTATCAGGCAAATGTAAGTCCAATGTCAAAGTTCTATTCCCCACTCAACCTAGGGAGATGTCTATCTGTCTATAGTAAAATGATTGTATATGATCACACCATGTCTTAAATATTAATGCAGTGGAAAGAGGTGGATCTCAACAAACATCTTGTTTCAAGTCAGGACCTTTTGAAACTAGATTGAGGCCTGTCACAGAGTATAAACCTGTTAAAAGAGGAATAAATTAACTGAAAAGGCAGGATCTTGAAAACACTCAAGGGAAAAACTGAAAGAGATAAAATTCCCTAAAGATTATGGAATATCCCTGTAACTTCCTTGGAGCTTGGACACAGAAGGGTTACAACATGAAAAAGGAAGAGGAGGACCTGTATTCCCTTCGAAGGCGTAAGAAACAGGAATGATACGTGGAGCTGACAGCCGCTCAATCCTTCAGAACAGAAAAGACTTGATGCGATCAGAGAGCAGACAAGGAGAAATGGCAGGGCCTGTCATGTCGGACACGTCAGAGGAGGTCAGAACGGTCTGTTCATCCCCCTCAAAAGTTCACACCAAACACCAGACGTCAGCAGTTCATAACACAAAACAGGTTCACAGGAGACTGCTAAAGAATGAGCATCACATTTTGATTTGGAGTTACAATATACCTTTTCGATGTAAAAAATGTCCAATTGATAACCTTGACCTTGTAATGTGAATGGTTGTCTGTCAGTCTGTAAGTTCACATGCAGCACCATTAAATTGTCTTGCTGGATTTCTGTCTTTTGAATGTCACTTTTCTTAGATGGATGCTATACCAACAACATGGATAATCCCCTGCATTTGGCTTTTGAACAACAGAGAGCAGCCAGTGGACGTCTGAGATCAGTGGGATGCAGGACAGAACACCAGAAGAACACCTTTTTCCTGACTGCCATAAGACTGTACAATCAATCAATCAATCTATGGAAGAAGAAGTCTGAATAAAGTCATTTTTTTATTATGTTTGAAGAACCCACAAGTAAATTTACCCGGGGGATTAATTATTTATTAAGTGTCTGTTTACATGCACAGGAGAGCAGGGGCGGAGCCAGAGGGGTGGCTTGGGGTGGCCCACGCCACCCCTGAAATTTGATTGGCCACCCCAGGTGCCACCCGAAAATCCTACTCTACGATTGGCCATTAACGTGATCAAAGGCGAAACCTTTGTTCACGCACTTGCTGCCGTTTAAATCAGTGCGGGAGCTTGGACAGTCACAGTCAGACACCAGAACTCAGAAATGTATGTAGCAAGTGTTTGATGTAAGCTAACCAACGATACATGGCTTATTGTTTTTTAGCATGTGCATTTACAGCAGTACTACTTGTGCTAGCACGCAAAGATATCTATTTACCTATCCCATCTGCCTTGATATCTAATCGCACACAGCCCAGTATCACGTCTGTTTAATCACGTCATGTTGTTTATCTACTGTACCTGCCTATTCTGCCTACTCAATCGACATTTGCTAGGTAATTAACTGTTAACTGTAGGCTACTTTTGTAAAACGCATTTAATGATTTATCATTAGCAGATTAGCAGACGTAATTGTGTGCAAAAAAACGTAGCCTACATTATATTTTGACCAAGGAACCAAATTAAACACGCTAGCAAGGTAGCTCGCCCCTACCTTCAGTAAGTTAGGCTTAGGCTATATTCCCAGATAAATTCCACGCAGGCCAGGGTTTCGTTTTTGTTTGTTCTATATATATAGTCAATGTTTTCAAGCCCTGTGTTGCTAACATACCTACAGTTGGCTGTGAAATTAAGGTCTAGCCTACTGGTGGGTTTAATTGAATTTGAGTAATAGGATATGCAACCATTTACATCTGGAGATAGTTATTTATTTTGCCAAAATCATAAAAATTATCATTACAAGACACTTACAGTATCTCCTGTAATCCAAGACAGATTTTGTTTGATGCATGATTTTATGATGCCACCCTTGAATTAATCAGTGCTCCACTAAGGCCACCCCTGTTAAAAAAGTCTAGAATCGCCACTGCAGGAGAGAATAGAACTATTGTGTCCATTCAGAACAATGCTTCATTCCTGTGATCATTGTATATAATAGCATTCACCCTTCTTTAAAAAAAGAGAACAAAAGCTAACTTTTTTAAATCTTTCTTATGCACTCTTACAATTACATTATGTCTGTATCCAGAAGAGCACTTTTCCAGTGGAAAATTGCTTTTTAATATCACAATATTTCTTTAACAATAATATTAAACAGAAATAAATTTTAATGACAAGAGGGAATGATCCAATAACAATACATAGAATATATTGTCCAATCTCTAACTATTATGTCTGCATGCTTTGTAAAACTGAAGGGAAAATGGATGAATATATACTTGATAGGTTTATTAAAACTCTGACCTCCATGCGTTTGATGCCTCCTGCTCCTCTTCCCCCGTAGTACGAGGCGTCCACGGTGGGCCATTTCTTCTTGGCCAGGCATTCGGGCTCCTAAATACAAAATTAACAAAATGTAAACTTAGAATTCAAATCGCTTTTTATTAAACACTATTTTATCAAAATTAAAATAAAATTAAAATTGCAATACTTCATTTCCAGGTTTTCCCGGATGCACAAGAAAAATAACCAGGTCTTGAATTTGCTGTATTGATTAATGTCCTTTTGTGTTTTCCTTTTGCTATTGTTCTTTTCTAATGCAATTCATCATCTGTTGACGTGTTTACGACCTACAGGAAATAACTACTCAGCCATGCTTTTAGGAAGCAAAAACATTTATCTTAACTATTTTAGATACAGTCAACGTTTGAAGGCCTAACCCAGACACAGATGTTACTGTGTGCATATTTTGTTCTCTGGATTTCAGAACTGTTTGCTGAGATGCCTTCTGATGCGTGACACAACACCTGAGGAGCAGGTTGTGCACAATGTGATTCAACTCAAAGACATGATGTCCCTCTTGTGTTCTTCAGATGTGCCATGGCAGAGCAGGCAGCACTGGTCTATCAGAGGCACTTGTCAGCTGTCTCATCAGAACATTTTATAACAGACGTTTGTCAAAAGCAAAATCAGTGTCTAGTGGATTATGGATCTTGTTCCAACAAAAGCCCAGGTTTAGTCCTGGTTTTAAGACTGATTCCAGGACTGGAATCAGTCCTGGTTTTAGTTCTTGTTTAGTCATCATTTACTTTACCCTACAGCCCTGGATTACTCCTGTTTGAATTCTACAATAGTCTAGTTTTTTTTGTTCATTAGTCCCAGTTTTATACTGTTTTAGTCCTGCTTGAGTCCTTGGTTTAATTTAGGTTTTATCCCAGTTCTAGATCTGGTCTAGACCTGGATTATTTATTTAGTTTAGTCTTGGTTAGATCCTTAGAGTTGGTTTAGACTTTAGCCTATCTTGGCTCAGTTTTGGTTCAGTATTTGGTCTAGTTGTTTGTGTTGGTTAGTCTTGGTCAGTGCACCTGCTTTAATCCTACTTTAGTTTTGGTTTAATCCAGCATTAGACTTGGTTTAGTGCCATTCTTGGTTTAGTCCTTGGTTTAAGATTGGTTTTCTCGGTTTGGTTCTTGTTCAGTCCTTGATTTAGTCCTTAGTTAAGTTCCGGTTCAGTCCTGTAGTCTTTTTATTACTTATGCGTCAATGTTATTCCATCCTAACACTGACCCGGTGCTGTTGTTGTGACAGTGAAGCACTCACCGGTGGAGGTGGTCTGGATGGAGGCGGTGGAGGAGGAGGGTCTTTGATGACCTGAATAAAGAAAGAATACAAACCAATGTCAGCACAACTCATAAGACGTACGACCAAATGCTGTCAGAGCTCACAGACGAGGCTGACAGAGGTGACTTATGACAACTGACTGGGAGTATCTTTACACCACAACTTTGTAGAAAGAGTTGTTTATTTGTGTTTTAAAATTATAATTTATAATCCACACACATTCAAACAAAGAGCTGAAGTCGGTTTGCAGCAGCAGAACCAGAGGAGCAGCAAGAGGAGATTGTATCACACCCTTTAGGAAAAGTACATTTGGTCAAGCTACCTTTTCGGCCTCTGCAGCTACTGAATGGAATCATACCCCCTCCACCATCTAAAATCTAAACACCTACCGCACATTTAAGATACAGCTGAAGAAATGGCTCATTGACAACCAGCTTTGTGAGCACTGACTCTACCTCGCTCTGCTCCTGCTGGTACCTGTCCCGTCTCTGATGTTTGATTGTTGTGTAGGCTGTGTTTCTCAGTGAATGATTGTTTTCGTTCTGTCTATCAACACGCACTGTCCCTGAAATAAATAAATATAAGCACGTCTCAGTTTTTCTTTGTCTAGTCACAGTCAAGCCCCCCGTCTTGTTTAGTTGTAATTTACATTGAAGTTTAATTGTTTCTTCACTTCTATAGGATGAAGTGGGCAAAAGGTGGAGAGACCCACACACGCAGAGCAGTAGCAGCGACGCTAACGCCCCTGGTGTGAATTGACACTTTTAAAGCAGACGCTAATAATATGCAACGCTTTCGAGGCGCTTTCGATGTGAATTTGGGGAAAGTCACATCTCCTCTGGAAGACCAAACTGGGCCGAATCTCAAACACATTTTGAAATGACAGCATATCATGAGCAGCTCGTGTTGTCACGGCACAAAATTTTGAGTTCGGTTTGAAATCTGGTTTGAGTATCAGGATACCGATACTAAAACAATACCTTAACATCAGCCTAAAATTGAATCATGGGAAAAAATGCTGAAGTTCTCTCTTTGACCTGCTCCTGCCAGGCTGTTTGCCTCTGACTGTATAATTCTGTAATATACAGTTGTTTATTTCAGTAACAGGGATAAATACAATCATGGTTAAAATATATACAGTTGTGTTCATACGTTAGTACCCTGGCAGAAAAACTTGTTTTTGTTTTGGCCACAATAATTAATGTTACATTTGGAGAGGAGTCAACAAGGCCTATGATGAAAGATACATCATTCCTACTGTGAAACATGGAGGTGGATCTGATGTGTTGGGGATGTGTGAGCTACAAAGGCACAGGAAAAGATGAATGCAGCATGTTATCAGAAAATACTTTAGGAAATTTGCACTCATAAGCCCAGAAGCTGCGCATGTTTCGTACTTGGACGTTCCAACATGACAACAATCCAAAGCACAAGGCCAAGTCGACCTGTCATTGGCTACAGCAGCATAAAGTGAAGGTTCTGGACTGGCCTCAGTATCATTGAGCCACTCTGAGGAGATCTCAAACGTAGCTTTACATCTGAGAAAATAAAGAGCCTCATCCACAACTACCACAAAAGACTTCAAGCTGTCATTGATGTTAAAGGTGGCAATGCACAGTATTAAGAACCATTTGGGTAGTTTCTGTTCTAAATTTGATTTAAAAAAAAGTAAACACAGACCATTTTTGGCTATATCCAACAAGTAACTATGAGTGAACTATGAGTGTGCTATCATTTATATTCTCTGAAAAATGGCCAAAGTATGTAAACGTATAGGCAAGACTGTATGTCTTACTTTCCAAAGGGAATGTGTGACTAATATTTTTAACATTCTGTCTATAAGTGAGAAGCAAATGCCAATGACAATCAGATGAAAAAATACATAAAAATGCATATTTTAATAACACACTAAACTCTTTAATATCTTCATCACTTTGTGACTTCATTAACACACTTTTGTGTCAAATATAATCTGCCAGTCAGTCAATACAAGACCTGGTTTGGAATTTTGACACCTCAACAGAGATGTGAACGGGACACAGCTCGCGCTAAACTCCAGCTTCCATCGCGCCCATACCTTTCTCTCAGCTCCAGTGAGGCATGACACAACAGAGGCTAATGTGAAGGAACACGAATTAGCTGCGCTTTGCCGTTTTTGATTTGTTTAAGAATGTTTAAACAAATACATTTAGAGCATATCTGTCTGTGGTTGGTCCTCTCTCTGTTCACAGTGAGCTGACTCCAGAACAACAGCAGAACAGCGCGCTACTCCTCAACCCAACACACATATATATTAAATAAAAAGTATCAATACCTAAAAAAACTGATATTGCATCTATTTAAGCACCATGGTATTGCAATACATTTGAAGTATCGATACACTGGGCAACTCAAGGAGCAGCACCTTTTTTTTTTCCTTATGTGCCACAGTATAAAATGTAATTGTGATAGCCCGTGATGTTCCACCGGTTAGCCTCGGGACCAAATGCACAACGTCACCTTCAGTCAATGTGTCACTTCAGGAGGGTGGATGTGCACTATTCCTGCACAATATAATATTTGGTTTTATGAAAATGGTTTTAAACACAATGTTGCGTTCACTTTGCTCTCACAAACCCCTGTACATAGACCATAGTCTAAATTGGCTTCAAGCAGATTAACCAGCATGCAACAACAGTCTGTCTGTGAGGCAGGGCGCCTTTAATCCCCCCAAAATAGACATAAAAATAAGTGAAATTGTCCTGTTACTGATGAGAACAGAGAGAACGGGATTCCCCTGGTAAAATTAAGGTTTTAAAAAATGCCAGTTATGTGGTGTGGTAAAACACGTGGCTGTTTTTTGTGTGGCTTTCTAATCATCATTATTATTATGATTACTAGGTTGGATTCAGTATTACACTGTAAGTAAGTAAGTGTCCAGAGGCAGATTTATTGGGGACTTTAAATACACTTTTTATTACTGCTCTTGTTCAAAGTGCCATGTCTGTATGTAAAAGCAACCCCAACACACAAATTGACATTCACTTGAAAAAAACAACTTGCCCTGATTTTACATTCAGTACATGGAGGAAATAGCAAGATACCCCAAAATAATGTAATAGTTTAATTCTCTTTTGAATGCTGCTCCAGGTCGCTGAAGTACAGCGTTGTCAGGACCGAGTTGACTAATGACAGGTGACTAGAGACGTCTCCCTTCCGCCACTGACTACTGATTACAATAATTCTGCATGTAAACCAACATCAGGGGCCCCCAGCGCCAAATAAAGAGACGCTCTAAACCAACGTGTTGACTGGGGAGTCTTCGGGGCGAGCGTTGCTGCCCGTTTAGCTCTTAATTAATTGGATGGGGTTCGGTGCTTCCAAGCAATCCTCCCAATCATAAAGTCCTAAGGAGTTAATTAGCTCCAATGAGATACAGCAGAGCAGTCTCGGGCAGCGATCCAAGTCCAGAGATGAGTGGCGTTAAAGGGAAACACACAGCATTTGCCGACAGTGGCAGCAGAGTTTGACCAGCCCAGCGGCGTTTTCCGTGACAATGTTGCTTGACATGACACCTGAGGAGCAGGTTGTCGGCAATGTGATTCAGCTCAAAGACAAAATGCCCCCGTTGTGTTTTCTCAGATGTGCATGGCAAAGCAAACAGCAGTGGCCTGACAGTGGCACTTGTCAGGCGTCAGTCTCCGCCACGCGCTGTCCAACTTTTTCCAAGCAGACGTCCATTCATCAAAAGAGAGCTCTCTGAGCAGACAGGTTGTTTTCAGGTGTCAGTGGTTAGAGAGAAATGACATGACATGAGCAGGGTTACACTGATGCTGGATTTAGGAAACAGTTATACAAAGATAGAAGAGGATCTTAAGTTGCTGTTTTGTTATTATGTGATGTCATTTACAAAATTGATGTAGAAAATTTTGTCAATGAGTTTCTACAGTTTACAGTACTGTACAGTACTGTATTGTACAAACTATTTTAACATAAATCACATTTTAAACATTAAAATATTTGTACTAAAAGAAATATCATACTGTATGGTTAAAAATTATGAAGATGTGATTTGATTAGGCCAATTATCTTCCCAGTTGGATGGTTAAACACTTATCTAGGTGGGGGCCTTGTCTCTATTTCAGATGTTTTATTGACCAAATACCCGAGCTAAGCAGAAAACCCATAATGAAAATGTGCTCTTTTTTTCTGTCTGGTCCTCGTCACCACCATTTTTTCTTGAATTACTGCCTTCACGTACTTATAATTGGAGTAGGGACATATCTCAACTTTAAGCTGGCCACGGCCCTATGTCCATTACTCACCAACGACACGCACCACTCTGTCTTTGCCGCTTATGCATTTGCTAAATTGGTTTTGGTGGGAAAAATGTAATGTAATTATTGCATATCATAGATCCTAACAGCTGTTTGCTTCAGTGGATACGCTCACACATACTGTTGTCATTAAAATAATGAAAAATAATCAATTAGGGTTAATTAATCTCCCTTTGACATACAACTGGCTGTGAGCGAATCCAGCGGATGTTTGAACCGTGTTTCTGTCGCACCTTGCACTGACAGGATTAGCTCTTTTATTAAGTAATTATGCAGCAGATTTCCCAGACATATTGTGGGATAAATACAGCATTATACAAATAGCAAGGCTCTGAGGTTGTCTGTACCTGAAGGACAGATGTGAGAGGCAGTAATTAAAAACTGAACCATCTGAAACAAAGCTGGGAGTACAATGATGGTCATGGGATAATCCAGAGATGCCCAAACGCCGGCCCAAACCGTGTGGCATCAAGCTGTTTTTACGAGGCTTAACACCATGGATGACTGCCAATTAGTCAATATAGCAATGTACAGTGAGTCCTGGTTTTTATATTTGTAATAAATATAGCAAAGTAAGTTTAGCAATGTGTTATGTGGTTATGGTAAAAGTAATCCTTAGTTAAGAATAAACCTGACCTGGTCAAAATCACAGAACCATGTAGATCCTTTCAGAGAAAGCATTTGCACAGGGCAGAACTACTACTAGTACTTGTACTTGCAGTACTTACCGTTACTACAAGGCCAGTACCCACCTACCAGGACAGCAGACGTTATTAACGGCAAAACAGTTGCTTTGTTGTCAAAGCTAAAACCCAGCCCCATAACTGCTAGTAATGCCACAACTATTGGTCCAAACATTCAGCGGGCCACGATAAATCACATTCCCCTCAGACGCAAAAGATCCGTTTCAGGGAGTTTATAAACTCAGTCTTAAATTACTCTTGCGTTTAGTCCTACATTAGTCATTTAGTGTTAGTTTGACAGTTCATGGTGAACATCGGAATGTACAAGGAGGACTTCCTCAAAGAAAAAACTAGGTATAATCCTGGTTTAATCCGGGATTAGCAATAGGGGTAGTCCTAAAGTAGTCTTGAGTTTCTGGGGACCCACTTTTTTATCACAAATTAAGTGTAGTAAACTGTCCCTAATGTTTTATCAGATAAACTTAACTAACCACTAAGACCATAAATAAGAAATACTTAATAGAAACATGACTAAATGAATGATGTCCATAATATTGTCAGTTTTAATTGTTTAAATTTATTAAAAGTCTGATTTTAAGAAAAAACTAATTTGATTTTAATACTTTTTAAAAACAAACCTTCATTTGTTAACACAGTCCTGTGTAACTTTTACCCAGTAGACGGTGCTGATCCCTCTACAGACTATCTGTGTTTTGAAAGAAAGAAACGGTAGGTCATTTTAGTGCATTTTGAACAAATACGACTCTGTTAGGGTCCAGTGTAATGAGATATTTCTGCACTCTCTATTTAAGCTCTAAAGCACGTCACTCACGTAATGTCTTGTAATGAGACCACGCTCCTGCCACAAGGAAGTTACATTTGAGTTTTGTGTCCAGCTGAGGGTACTGTGTCAGTGAGAGGGGCATGATTCTTCTGATGTCTAAGAAGAATTAAATGATTATGAGAATATAGTATCTACGTATTTAGGGGTAAAAGTTAATTGGTGCTACTATTTATACTTTCTTACAAGGCACTTTATGACAACGAAACACACCTAAAGCAACAACCAGTTTATTTGTTAAATTATTATGTTTATTTATTTTGTTCATTGCAAAAGATGGTATGTTTCTGTGTTTGTTTCTCTATTATTAGAGCTTATTAGAGATTTTTTTATTTAATTTTATTTTTTTTAGGATGTCCATGGATGTGGGTGTTTTCCAATAGTTTTTTATTGAGGTTTGATTGAATAAATACTCTACTTCAGTCTCTGCTGAGTTTGGCTAAGGTTAGCTTATTTGCAGGAGCCCAGACTAGTCTTGATAAAAATCAATCTAGCCCCAACTCCTGTGTTTGCAATGCAAGCTAGAGTCTGGACTGTAAATATGAATAGTTTCTGATTAAGTCTACTTATTAAGAATTACCTCTTCATGAAACCGGTTTTGGTCCTGATTTTAGTCTTGGTTTAGTCTAGGTTTGGTTTTGATTCAGTTTTGGCATATTGCTAATTTAAACCTTGGATTATTTTCAGGTTTAGTTCATATTTAGGTGGTTAAGACTTGAATATGTTCTGGTCTATTCCTAGTTTTTCTACCAAAACATAAAAAGAAATGGCACACTTCACCAATGTCATTCAAAATACTGCACATTAAGTCAACATATTAGACCTGGAAAACTGCTCCAAAAATATATTTTATAAACAACAGAATTAAACCATTTGTAATTCTGGAAAAAAACATGTTAATTGAAATTCAAACCACAACCTTTTGTTTTCAAATCACTCTCATTTTGAGTTGCATTTCCAAACAGATCATAAACAAAGAACTCCACAGCTTGTCTGACCTCTGCGCTGGCACCGCTCCATGTGGGAGAGTGAGGGATTGTGGGGAAAAAAAGCCCTGGCAGACTGGGGGTTTAAATATTAACATCCACACATGGCCCTGTTCTTCTGCGCCGTCCCTCGATGGAGCGCAACAAAAACACGTCCTCGGCCAGACATGCTGCAGGGGGTTTACATCCTAATGCCTGTGTTGGTTTTCCAAAATATGCTTCCATCGCGTCCCGAACGAGTCCTCAGAGCCAGGTGACGTCTATCATGTGAATATTTGAATAAAACAGAGCAAAGAGGCAAAGAGGGGAGCGCCATCTGTGGAGTCTCCGTCAAAGCCCCCATAGATAATCTGCTGTGGGTTTTTGTAAACGGTTGAGTGGTTTAGGCAGTTTCACAAAGAGGCTGAGTTCACGGCTGCAAAGTTTGAAGAAGATAGTAAGAGGAAAAATGTGCCTTTAAAGGTGCATTGTGTAAAATATTGTAAACAGGTGAACAATAAAATATAAGTGCCTCAAAATTGCAATTTGTCTATCTTGGAACTATTATTCATAGAATAAGTACGGTTCATACTTAGTAAATAGTACTTAGTACAATTTAGAAACATTAATTACTTACTGTAATTTAAAGCATCTAACAAGTCAGGTTAACTTTTTTTGATTTGGCTAAGGACCATTGCTGTTAAGAGATAAATAGTGGTACTTAATAGCTTGTTATAATATTTACAAGTCAGGGCATACACTGTGAAACTTTCGGTCTGAATTTGATACATTTTCTGATTGTCCGTAAATTTTTGAGTAGGGACGGATTTTAGGTTTGTTGTCATGCTATGTACGGGGATTACAAGAGGTGTACTACCACTTCTGATACACTTCCGACTGGGAAATTGGATCGTCAATTGAAATTGTGACATGTCAGAAATTTTGGTCGCAGCCAACCATCGGGTCGTACAGTGTGACCAAATAAATTGTGAGTTTTAGCTTTCCTCAAATGCAATTTACTTGCACAGTGTGAGTTAGGGTTCTATTTGGAACACTCTAAAATTGCCCACATAAATACTTCCTGCCAGAGTATAATTTGTCCCTAGATCTTAACATTGGAATGTCTCATTTTGTGATAAGAAAATTACATTTGTATGTTAAAGTCTACTCTATGGTCTGTGTCTGAGCAATACTCTGAATAAAAGTAGATAAAAGAACATTAAAAACATTAGCAAACTCAGCTAGTCTGCTGTTAAACAATACAAGTGTTTTTTTATGAGACAGCAAATGTTACTATAGTCATCTAGCATTGACTGAACATAAAGCAGCACTAGAGGCCTGTTTTACATTCATTAAAATTACTCACAGCTAATTTTGCATAATTATTTCTGTGTAATTAACACAAACACGACAAATCACTCGTCCACTGTGATATAGGCTCTAAAAAAAGAACTAAAAAAATTCCACATTTAGATGTATTTGTGTTACAGGAACCCCAGTCACAGAAACTGGTTTAGTCTTAGTTTGGTTATTATTTAGTTCTTGTTTAGACCTGGTTTAGCCTTGGTCTAAGACTATTACTATCAGTACTAGTAGTAGTACTGTTCACCAGAAAAGATGGAGTGCTTTAATCTGCAGTGGGGCCTCAGCAGATTTCAATTAGATTCACAAAGTAAACAATGTCTGATCATTATTAATCTGATGGTCCCCAGGTACGGCTCATATTAGTCCTGATTTAAGCCCGGATTTGGTAACTTTACACCAATCTGTCATTATTTTGCTCCTTCTTTGGTTGTTTTTCTCAAAAAAAAAAAAAAAAACTTCCTGCCTTTAAATGAAACAGGCAGTTGCTGCTCAACAGGAAGTAGACAGATGAGCTTCCTGTTTGCGTTATTTTCGGAGAGCTAAACTGGAGGTTAATGGAACATAGTTTCAACACTTAAAACTTGACATATATATGGATATATAAAGGTTTAAACATATTGTGCACTGTATTTTATATATATTAGTATTAGTATATTAGTCGATTTGACATAATTCATAAATATGTGAAATACAGTGTCTTATATCATTATAATAATATCAACAATATCACCACACCAGCACTTAACAGCTTTTAGTCTGTATCACAAAGGTACCAACTTTTGTTACATTGCTTTAAACATTAAACAACAAAAAAATATATAATTAACCTTGTTCTATGTCGATTTTTTCTGCCAAAGTGCATCCAGTGTAGTACTGTAGTTTAACAAATTGACCCGTTTCTGTAACTTTTTTTTAAGCAATCTTGGTGGCCAAAAACGTAGTACTTGGGCATAGAAGTCAACAACTATCAAGAGATAGGGCCTTTCCAAAACGACTTACTTCCACTGCAGCCTGTAGTGCATTTACTTGAACTGAAAAAAGCTTTTGGACGCTCTTCAGGGTCAGGATCCAATCAGGGACTAATGTCTGATTGTGTTTGATGTTAAGAATTCTGTAATTTTCTTCCTGGTCTGTTAGTGTAGTTCTAGATCCTGTAACTAGATCCTTATTTCTTCTGTAGTGAATTTAACTGTGTACACCTCATAAGACTAGGTTTACTTCAGATTATTGTCCTGTTTAGTTTACAAAGGCTAAATTAAAGAAATAAAACACCAAATAGCAAGTATAAATGTGTGGCCCTAAAGTATAAAATGTGCAAAATCGATGGCAGTGCCAACTGCAGATGCCATGGAGTAGTTCTGAGTGATAGTTTATAATTGTTTATCTACTATGATTCTGTGTTTGTCTTTAGATGAAAGTCAATTCATGTCATGTGTGCAGTTACTCACCACAGTGCAGCACAGAGGCAAATACCACCAAAGGAGAGCAAGAGCCACGAGTATGAACAGAACCAGGAACACCAAAGCAACAGCCAAACCATTTGTCTGCAACAGGAGACCACAGTGAAAGAGATTAATACGTGACAACAGCTATAAAGCAAAAAAATATAGATGTTTTTATTTACATTGTAAAAAAATGTAAGATCAATTTCATGGTTTTCTGAATAAATGTGCCTTAAAATGTGATCTGATCTTCATCTAAGTCAAGGGTATTGACAAAGATAATGTGTCTAAAAATTATTACACAAACCAATTCTGATCTTTCATGTCATTATTGAACACACTCATTCAATATTCAAAATGGCAGTGGAAAAGGTAAGTGAACCCTAAGAATTAATAACTGGTTGACCCTTACTTAGCAGCAATAACCTCAACCAGGCGCTTCCTGTAGCTGTGGATCAGACCTGCACATCGTTGAGGAGGAATTGTAGCCCATTCTTTCTGCAGAATGGGTTTAGATATGTCATATTCTTTAGACATACTTTACAGTTGGGATGATGTTTTTATGATAATATGTTGTGCCCTTTCTACGCCAGATGTACCGCAGTGTGTTTTCTTTTTCAAATAATTCAATCTTAGTTACATAAGTCCACAAACATTTTGACAATAACGCTGCTTGTAGTGTCAATGTAGTTTTTTGCAATCTTTTTTTAGTAAGTAGTAGCTTCCTTTTTGGTGTCCTGAAGTGGATATCCTGATGTCACCAAGAGATGTTACCAAGTTTCAATGATGCCTTCAAATCTTTGGTTCATTCGGGGTTGTTTCTTTACCTCATTAATGAGTCTTTGTTGGGCTCTTGATGTCATTTTGACTCAGTGCTCACTTCTTGGTAGAGTAGCAACAGTCCCAAAGCGTCTGCATTTGTAGATTGTTTGTCTAACTGTAGACTGGTGAATTTCTAAAGTCTTTGAAATTACTTTGTAACCCTTTCCAGCTTTATGTAAAGCAACAATTCTTGATTGTTGCTCCTCTGAAAGCTCATTTTGGTGAGGCATGCCTCACATAAGCGTGTTCTTCTTGTGCAGAGCACACTCCAAAGGTTTAAGGGGTTTTTATCAAAGTAGCTGTAGTCCAAACCTTCAAAAGTATTATCTTAACAAGGCTCCAGGGGTGCTAAAGCTCCAATTAGCTTTTTTGAGGTCATTAACTCAAGAGTTTACATGCTTTCACAAGAACAATGAGGATTTTTGGTTGTTCTCAATAAAAACATGAAAGATCAGAATTGTTTTGTGTAATTATTTTTAGAAACATTGTTTGTCAATACCCTTGACTTAGATGAAGATCAGAGCACATTTTAAGACAATTTTTTTCAGAAAACCCTGAAATTCCAAAAGGTTCACATACTTTTTCTTGCCTGTATACTTTCAAAATAATTAGTTCATGGATTGGCTTTGGTTTCAAATAGGTTCAAAAGGCTACATGACAATAACTGTCAAAATAACTGACAAAAACCTGTCTTTTAACAAGACAATGTCAATCCAAAAAAAACTACGGTGGCCTATAGAGCTCAATAAAATAGAAAAGCCGAAACACACTACAAAAAAAAAATGTAATTACAACAACATATACAGTTGTGCTCATAAGTTGTTGATTGTTTGGCAATTTTTCAGAGAATATGAATGATAACACAAACGCCTTTCTTTCACTCATAGTTAGTGGTTTGGTGAAGCCATTTATTTATTTATTTATTTATTTAACAAATGTGTTTATTCTTTTTAAATCATAACCACAACAGAAACTACCCAAATGGCCCTGATCAAAAGGTGATTTTAGCCTGAAAACAAGTCGACACAAACAGGTTTGAATGGCAACTAAAGGTAACCATCCTCACCTGTGATCTGTTTGTGTGTAATCAGTGTGTTTGAATAAAAGGTCAGTGAGTTTCTGGACTCCCTGACAGACTCAGGCTGTTGTGTCTGTATTCTGAGTCATGGGGAAAGGAGAAGAATTGTCAAAGGATCTGTGGGAAAAGGTAATTGAACTGTATAAAACAGAAAAGGGATATAAAAAGATATCCAAGGAATTGAGAATGCAAATCAGCAGTGTTCAAACTCTAATAAAGAAGTGGAAAATGAGGGATTTTTTTACCCCCAATAAAGGTCAGGTAGACCAACAAACATTTAAGCCACAACAACCATTAAAATTGTTTGGGATGCAAAAATAAATAAATAACTTTAGCTAAAATATAGGACTATCTAAAAAAAAAAGTGGTGTGGCTTCAAGATGCACAATAAGGAAAAAAATTGCTGCATTGTCAAGAAATCCATTACTACGCAAACGCCACAAAGCATCCCACTTACAATACGGAAAACAGCACAGACACAAGCCTCAAAACTCAAAACCTCATCACTCCAAAAGTCATTTGGAGTGATGAGATCAAAATTTAACTTTTTGGCCCAAACCATAAACGTTACATTTGGAAGGAATGATGAAAGGTACACCATTCCTACTGTGAAGCATGGAGGTGGATCACTGAAGTTTTGGGGATGTGTGAGCTACAAAGGCACAGGAAAAGAAGAAAAAAAAAACTTCAAGCTGTTATTGATGTTAAAAGTGGCAATAACAACAAGTTTTTTGTTTTATCATTCATATTATCTGAAAAGTGTCCCCCCCAAAAAAAAATCACAAATTCTGCTAGGGTAAGTAAACTTAAGAGCTGTCGCTGCACCGGAAATACAACAAAATTACAACAATAACCTCACAACAATAACATCCACATTAACCACACGGAATTACAAAAATATTTGTGCATGTAGCCTATTCAATACATAAAAAAACTCACCAAAAGCAACATCTCCCACAGCTGTAATCCACCCATAGTTCTGATCTGGTCTTGGTCTGGACCTGGTCTGGCCAAATAATCCACCAAAGCCACGTGTCCTTGTGGATTTATTCAAATGAGGCTTAAGTTTCATTTCCCACAAATGTAAACAAATGTGCACAAAGCGGTGTTTTACTGCAAAGAGCATTAACAGATGCTGTGGGTCTAGAGCAGTGTCTTTTATATATTATATTTTGTTTATACAGATATTTATTAAAGTATATATTTACAGAATTATAGAATAATTTCATGTGGTTATTGCTAATTCCAGTGCAATTAAATGTTGTAATTCTGTTTGGCAGTTTCTTTTTGTGTGTTTCAGCTTTTGTATTTTGTTGAGCTTTCTGGGCAACCATAAAAAAATGATCAGAATTACGTCAGAATGTTGACCATCAAGATCAAAGAAGGCATTGTTGATTTGCCTTTGTTCCCTGGGCCACAATTTAACCATGTGCCAAGATTGAAAAATGCAATAAGAAAAAGCATGAAAGCGACTGTGGACACAGCAATACATTCCCACATTTTATAAACATTGTCCATGGACACTACAGCCAATATCCTGAAAAATATCTTAGGTGCACACTAAGTTTAGCTGCATCATTAACTACCTTGTACTTAAGCTGTAACTGTCTTTTAGTGATGTTACAATCTCATTCCAGGATAAGATTAATTTAATGTATGCTTTGTTCATTCATTCATTCTTCCACTTAGTCCCGTTTGGGATACACCCTGGACAATAGCGAAACTGTTAGTCGCAGGGCTGACATTTAGGAACAGGCACTGACAGAAAACCATTCACACTTTCAGTCAGATACTTTCGAGTTTCCAATTAACATATACATGCATTTGTTTGGGCGGTGGGAGGAAGCTGGAGTACCTGGAGAAAACCCACAGTAACACGGGGAGGACATGCAGACTAGACTCCTCACAGAAACTCACTACCTTCTGGAACCTTAATATTGCATTACGTACCACAGTTTACACAGTTCTTGCTTTTAAGGTTAGTTTATACCTGGTTTAGGTCAACTCATGGTTCATCTGAGAGCTCAGTTTAGCGTAATTTTTTTTGGAAGTACATAGAAATCATCACAGAGGTTTTCACCAACATTGTCAATAAAATTACATCTCATGACATTGCATTGCAAGGCAGTTTTATTTCTAGTGCACAATTCATACATTCAATACCTAAAAGTGCTTTACATAAATAAACATATGATGAGACTTACAATAAGAAAAATATACAATTATATGATTTAGGAACAGGAAGAGTGCAGATACAACATTTTTGTTCTTATATAATGACTGCTGGGCTAAATAGAAATGTTTTTATTTTAAAAAATCATCAACGCTAAGGCAAAATTTGTAAAAAATTTGGATTCCTGGATCTTTCCTATAAACTTCCTTTAAATATGTTTTTAACCCAAAACTTGTATGGAGCTATAAAACATTTGTAAAACAGTCTAATAAAAACAGAGCTAATTACGGTGGGTACATGCAAACTGTTTGCAGTGGAAAAACAGTTGTTTGTGCAATGATGAGGCATAGGAAATGGAAATAATAATTATATAAAAAGTGAATAAATGTTCATTCTAAATTAACTATGTGGTTGGATTATTAGTCTCATCTAAGTAAAATGTTGTGACACCATCAAAAAACAAAAAATAGGACATGAAAAGAAACCAAGAGTGTGTGTAACATTTACTGAAAGTTTGAAACAGGAAGTCAGAAATCAAACAGAAACCTCCACTCAGAAGAGGCATTTTAACAAACGAAGGAGCCACGTAAAGTAGTCACTCACACAAGTGGAGGCCGTGATTGTGTAGGCGCTGGAGATGAACGACTTGCCATGATTTAAGCTGATGAGAACGTCCATTGTCCTGAAAGTAGACAAAAACATGGCAAACATTAGAAATGTCCTGGAATCAATTTGACCAGAATGAGTGCACGTATTATTGATTATGCATCTATACTTTGAATGTAGAGATTCAAAGTATTGTTAAGTTAAGAAACATGTGATTTATTAATAAATTTTTCTGTAACACTTTGGAATAACTCACACTATGATGCATTAGTTGAGTGTTTTTAACAACTTAATCCTTTATTCTTAACAATTAATCCATGTATAATTATACATATAAATTATTAAAAATCATTACTTAATTGTTAAATATACATCTATTATTATATAATAGATTTAGATTATTAGTTTTATTTATTATTAGATTTAGTTATTAGTGTTACTATTATTATTCGTGTTAGTGTAACACTAATAATAATATATATAGATTTGTTTCAACTGCTTCCACATACATACACACATACACATATATATATATAAAAAATAAAATACGGCTCCCTTGAACTTTGCGACCTTTTGCCACATTTCAGGCTTCAAACATAAAGA
Organism: Neodontobutis hainanensis; assembly: GCA_024349245.1. Classification (NCBI taxonomy): domain Eukaryota; kingdom Metazoa; phylum Chordata; class Actinopteri; order Gobiiformes; family Odontobutidae; genus Neodontobutis; species Neodontobutis hainanensis. The sequence goes on from JALDNG010000113.1 coordinate 298,585, forward strand.
TATAAAACTGTAATTTTTGTGAATAATAAACAAAAAGTGGGACACAATTATAAAGTGGAACAAAATTTATTGGATATTTCAAACTTTTTTAACAAATAAAAAACTGAAAAATTGGGCGTGCAAAATTATTCAGCCCCTTTAAGTTAATACTTTGTAGCAACACCTTTTGCTGCGATTACAGCTGTAAGTCGCTTGGGGTAACATCGAGACACTGAAATCTTTGCCCATTCCTCCAAAACAGCTTGAGCTCAGTGAGGTTGGATGAAGAGCATTTGTGAACAGCAGTTTCCAGTTCTTTCCACAGATTCTCGATTGGATTCAGGTCTGGACTTTGACTTGGCCAGTCTAAAACCTGGATATGTTTATTTGTGAACCATTCCAGTGTAGATTTTGCTTTATGTTTTGGATAATTGTCTTGTTGCAAGACAAATCTTCGTCCCAGTCTCAGGTCTTTTGCAGAATCCATCAGGTTTTCTTCCAGAATGGTCCTGTATTTGGCTCCATCCATCTTCCCATTAAATGTCCCTGCTGAAGAAAAGCAGGCCCAAACCATGATGCTGCCACCACCATGTTTGACAGTGGAGATGGTGTGTTCAGGGTGATGAGCTGTGTTGCTTTTATGCCAAACATAACGTTTTGCATTGTTGCCAAAAGTTCGATTTTGTTTTTATCTGACCAGAGCACCTTCTTCCACATGTTTGCTGTGTCTCCCAGGTGGCTTGTGGCAAACTTTAAACAACACTTTTTATGGATATCTTTAAGAAATGGCTTTCTTCTTGCCACTCTCCCATAAAGTCCAGATTTGTGCAGTATACGACTGATTGTTGTCCTATGGTCTCCCACCTCAGCTGTAGATCTCTGCAGTTCATCCAGAGTGATCACGGGCCTCTTGGCTGCATCTATGACCAGTCTTCTCCTTGTATGAGCTGAAAGTTTAGAGGGACGGTCAGGTCTCGGTAGATTTGCAGTGGTCTGATAGTCCTATCATTTCAATATTATCACTTGCACAATGCTCCTTGGGATGTTTAAAGTTTGGGAAATCCGGAAATCCGGCCTTAGACCTTTCCACAACAGTATCTCGGATCTGCCTGGTGTGTTCCTTGTTCTTCATGATGCTCTCTGCGTTTTAAACGGACCTCTGAGACTGTCACAGTGCAGGTGCATTTATACAGAGACTTGATTACACACAGGTGGATTCCATTTATCATAATTTGTCATTTAGGTCAACATTGGATAATTCAGAGATCCTCACTGAACTTCTGGAGAGAGTTTACTGCACTGAAAGTAAAGGGGCTGAAATAATTTTTCACGCCTAATTTTTCAGTTTTTTATTTGTTAAAAAAGTTTAAGGGCCTCTTGAAGTGTTTTACCCGTACCAAACCGTCCCGTATTGACCCAAACTGTACCGAACCCATAGTGGAAATTTTGTACCTGCTGGCGGCCTGATTTTGTCCCACGAGCATTATGTTTGACACCCCTGACCCATACATTTAATTTGTAGTTTCAGATACATTTGAGGTTAGTCAATATAGAGAATTAAAAACTCATCCCTGAGTTTGGAACATTTAACTATGGAGTAATGGGTGATGGCTGTGACAGTAGAGGCTAATTATAATGACACCTCGGTTAGTGATAGCAGTGGGCAGGTTGTTAATGAACCTGTTATTAGATTTTGCTGATAAACTCCTCACTGGACAGCCTAAACCAGTGGTGGGCAAACTACATGCGGCCCGTTGGGTTGTGTAATGTTGCCCGGCAAGCATTTACTGATATTTTATTGATAATTAAACACAGCATATATTTTTACTTTATCCTTCAATATTCTGGAGTGATCAGTTGATTCCACTACGACATGCTCCAAACAGTAACCTTTCCTAAAGCTAGCATCTCTACTCACAGCAGAGATAGTTTTTACTGGTTTTAGAACAAACTGTAAAGAGTGGATCTCAAACTAAGGACTGAATTTGGTGTTGAATATACAGTGTTTATTGAACATATTGTTTTGTCTATAGTTCAAAGTTCAAAAGTTTCTTTTTTGTCCCTTTTGGAGAAATTAAGCTTGCAGCATCATGCTCATTAAAACATACAACATAGAAGTAAACATCAACAACAACCCAAGAGCAAGATCAGCAATGAAAATCACTAAAAACACAATAATAATAATTACAAACATGAACAAATACAATGTGCCAACAAGCAGTTATTATTGTGCAAATGATTACAAAGTTCCAGGTGCCTTTTAAGTGCCTCACAGCTGTCGGTAAAAACGACATGTTTAATCTTTTAGTCCTACAGCCCAGAGCTCTGTTGTGCCGGCCAGAGGGCAGCAGCTAAAACTCCCTTCTGAGGGGATGGTCCTGGGACTGCCCTATAGCACCAGCCTTCCTCTGCACCTGTCGGCTGACCAGAGTGCCATGTTCTAATATGGCCCTTGGAAAAAAATAATTGCTTAGCCATGGCCTAAACGCTCCACAAACCAACTGTATAGACTTGCATGGCCTCTGTGAACCTTTCAACTCATAAGAAAGGTACTAAGGTGTAATTAGTAGTGTTTAAATAGCATGTACTCAGACATGCTGCAAGTATGTTTTAGTACACAATTAAACAGACGTGTACAATTTCAATGTTGATGTTTCAGTATAAAATCATTGTCTAATTCTGATCTAATTCCATTGGGTTCATTCATTGACAACAGCAGGGCAGGGCACACGCATTGTTCTACGTACATTTGCTTGTCAGCTCTGTGGCTGCCGGTTCTCTAGAGGATTTCTATTTACATTTACATTTATTCATTTAGCAGATGTTTTTATCCAAAGCGACTTACATTAAGCTTCAATTCACCAGTGTTACAGCAGGAACACCACTGGAGGCAAGGTGGTTTAAGTGTCTTGCCCAAGGACACAACGACAGTATAAGCTGTAAATCTATGTATAAATGTAATATGTTGCACCGTTATCACCGAAGCAAGTTCCTAGTTTGTGAATTTTGTTCTATGACAATGGCAGTTAAAGCTTCCTGATTCCTGATTCCTGAGAGAGGGAATCAAGCCATCAACCTTCTGGTTAAAAGACAACTGCTTTATCACTGAGCCAGGGCTCGCATATAAATAGAGAAAAGGGAAGACAATGTGGAAATGTAAATATTGGTATTGGCAAAACATTCACACAATGTTTAATTCAGGTCAGAGAACTGAGTCAAATGCTTTGGCGTAGATTTGCCTTATGACCAATAGGAAGCCAGTGTACCCGGCGAGAACCCATGGTAACACAGGGAGGACATGTAGATTCCTCACAGAAAGGCCAGACAGGATGTTTGGGGTTTGAACGCACAACCTTCTTGCTGTGAGGCAGGAGCACACACTCTCCTACTGTGCACCCTTTTTTTGGTTTAGTGTTTTTCATTTTAGTCCAGACCTTTTGTTAACGCTGTAAGAATGGCCTGAAATGAAGCAAAAAGACTTGTTCTGTGAGCAAGAAAAGAAAGCTGATCAATAATGTAGATCAAAATGTCTGTGGCTGAACTTGGTTGAGTGACAGTTAAAGATAATGTGCTATTGAAATATATGAGACATGTGTAGCTCAGTCAGATGGCATAACAGTTGAACAGACAAATGATAAAAACTTTCCTCGGCTCATTTTTAATTTCATCTGATGCTAAGTTTTGTTGATGTGCTACAGCTGCACAACTGACTGTGACTGCGCTAATGGCTTTGAAACTATCCCTTAAAGACGTGAAAAGTGAAGTGTCTGAATAATTAACACAGGGGCATATGTGACAGCTGTCACCCGGCATCCTGCGGAAATCACTCCTGAGCATGACTTCTGACCAAATTGGGACCAAACTCCACTATGTCACCAAGCCTGGAACATGAGAATAGTTAGGCTCCCCATTATTTTGATGAAAATACTTGCTTGTTTAAGAATACATAACTAATAACTTATTAATTAAATTCTTTAGGCTAGGTACACAACTAGATAGATAGAGATATTGTTAATGAGATCAGAGCTAAATAGTTTTTTTTCTTTCTACAAAATCACAAAAGCCCAAACACACCAAACTTGAATGGCTGTTGAATGTCAAAGTAATACAAATAACAGCTATGTTAAACACAAAAGTAGCCATCCTGTTGAACAAACTGTACATTTCTTTTGTGAAAAGCCATTTGGTTAATAAAAGTGTGAAGTTTTAAAAGCAGTTATAAGTTACTTTTGTCACTGTATAATAGTTTCTGCACGCTGTCAGAAACTAGGTGTATACATGCCACAGTATCCAAGAGAGCATAACCAGTCTTCTCAAGACCAGGAAACTGGCTTATTTTATATTTTTTCCTTTTCAATTTAATTTTAAGTAAAGCAAAAAAAAAAAATCTATCAATATAAATTATCATATTTATTTTCTTTATGTATTTATTTAAAGTAGGAACACTACATATTAATGAACATACACATGGTATGTAAATATGTCTGATTCTAGCAATTGGCTAATTTCCATCTGTAGTCCCTAGAGAGGTTGATTGAAATAATTGACATAAAACAGCATAGACATATAACTGTAAAATGTATTGTTACACCACTACAGCGCTACTAAAAACTTAAAACATCACTTCAAAGTGATGTTCATCGCAAAGTCCCCAGTCTGTTCTTGTAACGCAGAAACCCATGCTGCCCCAAAGTTTCATTCCCATTAACCCTAATTATTTCCAATAGTAAAGGTATCCTCTAATCTCTCTTTAGTCTAAATATCCCAATCAATAAACATGTGCTAAAATATTTCACAGCACACTCAAAGCATGTTCAGTTTGCTTCTTTAAGTCAACAGAAGCAGGTGTAGATAAACGTTACGACATCCAATCATCACCTTGTGTGCATCGAGTCTGTATCATAATGAAACAGCAGGATGTCTCTCAATAAAACTTCTTTTCACCCATAAGAGCAGATGGGTGCTAGCAACCTCCCCGGGACGCCCTGTTTAACTATTGACAAGCATTAGCATTAGTACCTGCGATGTTGAACAGGTGTCGACGCCCCCCCTCCTCCCTGAGTTATTTAATGTCCTCCACAATATTGTGAAAACACCAGGTGAGATAAGAGCGCTGCCACTTAACCTCTCACCGGGGGTCGCTATGTGACACTAGTGGGAGTGTGGGGGTGGGGTGTTAATGGAGAGATGAGAGGGGAGGGGGATCAGCAGATGCCCCTGTTTAAAGCCTGACAAAGCAGCTGCCAGCACAGATGATGGCTCCTACAATATTACAAGTTCAAATCTGGACACTGACATTCATCAACACTAGAGGAATGGTGCTTTTGAGCCTGTTTTATGAGGGTCCGTTCAGGCCAATTGTTTTTTTTATTTTTTATTTGGTTTTGATTAAAAAAACATTTTCCAGAAACAAGGCAATAAGACATTTTTTCTGTAAATAAAAAAAATTACAAAAAAACAGTCCACTTTTTATTTTTGAAAATTGTATTTTCTAAAAAAGCATTGAAAATTGGCTAATTGTTTTCTTATTGTTTTGTTTTTCTTTTCTTTTTTCTGATTGGTAATTGGGAAACGGCTTGTTTCCCAATTTTGTCTTTTCTTTTATGAAAACAAAAATCCATTGCCAGTAAATACTTAAGCCCAGAAGTTTCAGATGTGATCTGTAAAATCCTGAGGCCTCAATGACAAAAAAAAAAAAAAAAAAAAAAAAACATGAAGGCTAATGCTTTTGGTAAACAACACGTCAGCTAATGTACTGGGATAGAACAGAAGCCCACAGTAGACTAGTGACTCTTTGGGTTTAACTCTTTCACACAATACAAATACCTTTTGCTTGTAATTTTTCTGAATGCAAAGTGCAAATGAACTTTTAAAGGTGAAACACTATTCTTTAAAACAAGCTCTTTGAGTCCAGCTGATACTGGGGGAGAAACTGTGTTTTTGTCCTTGGAAACCTTTAAATCTCAACAAACCACTGCATGCAAAATATGTTTAGGAGACATCTACACTTTTAAGGTCAAAGGAAGCACTCAAGCTGCTCATGTTTTGAGGAGCAGGCCTCTAGTGTACGGAAACATCGGTGGCAAGAGCGGGACTCTTGTTTGGATGAGCTGGTCCGTGTAAAGCAAGCATAGTCCGACAGATGGGCCCAGTTTTCCGGCTCTTGTAGGAGCCAGGTGGCCGGGACGAGGGGATTGTCGTCACGCGGTGAATAATTTAAAGGTGAAGTGTGGAAAAGGGAAAGGCTGCATCTGTAGCACATCCTCTTAAAGGGTCTATGGCAGATGTGGTTACTTGCCACCCGTAGCACATAACTGCTTAATGGGGCAGCAGCCAGGAGTTAATTAGCCTACTATTTTGGAAAAGCGGGGCACAAGGTGACCAATTAGAGCACAGGACAAAAGGATAAGCCTATGAATTAACAAATTCAAAACCTTTATTTAGCGATGTCATTTTAAAAATGTAACAAATTTTTTCCTCAAGTCTTTGACAATAAATGCAATTAAAGTTACATTACGGAAGTTTTAATGATTTAAATAAAAAAAAAATCTAACCCATACATGTATCAGCAACAGCCTGGTGTTCAGAATGAGCTGAATTTGTCATGGTTGCCTCTGCAAGCATGTACAGTCAAATAAATGAGCAGAATTTGGGATTGAATCTTCTGTGCTGTTTCAGCGGTTTTGGTTCTATTTCTCACGTCCTCATTTTCCGCCATAAGTAAACTAAGCAACGCTAGCTGCAAAGTTGAAAATGAATCCTGCAAACACAGGGAAAAGACAGGTCTTCAGCGCACTTAAAACAGGTAAATTCTTCTTAAGTTGTTGTTTGTTTGTGCTCATACATGCATGTGCACCGTGAACATGCACAACTCTGGATGTAGAACCACTAACGCCTGAGGTGGAACACTAAAAAACTCTGGATCTTCTGTAATGCATCTTTAAATCATTTGTTATCCTCAATTTTACGTTCCCAACGTGTAAATCTTAAAATATCACAGTAAAATCAAAAGTCTCCAAATTCAATTGTAGAATGTTATGTTTAAGTTCTGTATTTGTCTGTGAAGGTTCTCAGTCATCCAGGACATCTTGAAGAAAAGAATTGATAAAGTCTCTTGGAATTAGAGACGAAATGTCTTCACCTTGTCCACTTAGTCCAGATGCTTTTAATCAAACCTTTTCTTTAAGTTCTTTATTGTTAACAATATTTATTCATTACAGGATATATAGGAATCAGAGGTCGCATTGACCAAATATTTTCCAACTTTTTTTTTTTTTTTTTTAGCAGGGACGGAAAAGGGTGATCTATTGTAATTCCTACTCCTGACCAGTTGGTGGCGAATGTAACTATTTATCAGCAATTATCTTGAATCATGTTGTCTTTGTCACGCTGCACTCAGTTGCAAAAAACTGGCAGCAGTTTTTTCAACAGCAGTCACTGACAGCTCTTATGGAAACATTTAGCAGCAAAAAGGAGGTGAAGAAGAGGGAGTATTGTGTTCAGTGGGAACAGACGTTTACGTGAATGAGGAAAAATGTTCTGCGACATCTGTAGAAAAGCTAACATGAGTAACGTACTTGTTGGGGGGGGGGGGGGGGGGTCTCTAAACTCTCTAAGATAAAATGTTACAGTATGCTCTAAACTAGAATAGAATTGAACAAGATATGTCAAGATTAAAGATACATCAAAAATAAATTAAAGAGACATCAAGATTAAAGAAACTTATTGAGGAACTTCATATTTACATTTTACATTTACATTTATTCATTTAGCTGATGCTTTTATACAAAGCCAATGGAGGCAAGGTGGGTTAAATGTCTTGCCCAAGAACACAACGACAGTATGAAATGTGGGGAGAGTGAGAATCAATCCGGCTACCTTTCGGTTGAAGGAAAACTGCTCTACTAACTGAGCTACTGTTTTTAACTTGTAAAGTTGGTGTGTTACCGTTGATATGTATTAATAAGGCAAGGCAATTTTATTTATATAGTACAATTCATACACTGGGTAACGCAAAGTGCTTTACAGAAATTAAATACAATTTACAAGATTTAGATTTAGAAACATAAGAACAATTAAAACTATTATAAAAGAAGAAGAAAAAAACTATTTAAGTTGTAGCGTAGGCAGAGCTAAAGAGGAAGATTTTTAACCTCCCCTTGAACATTGTTAAAGTTGAGGTTGTTCCAGATTTTTGCTGAAACTTTAACTCTGCTTCACCCTGTTTAGTTCTAACTCTGGACTCGAGCAGAAGGCCAGTCCCAGATGTTCTCAGAGTCCGAGGAGGCTCATAAGAAACTAGCATTTCAGAAATATATTCTGGTGCTAAATCATTAAGAGACTTGTAAACCAGCAGTGTTGTTTTAAAGTCTATTCTCTGAGCAACAGGAAGCCAGTGCAGAGATTTTAAAACTGGACTGATGTGGTTGTACTTCCTGGTGTTAGTTAGAACCCGAGCAGCAGCGTTCTGAATAAGCTGCAGCTGTCTTAACCCTCGTTTTGAGAGACCAGTGAGCAGGCCATTACAGTAATCTAACCTGCTGGAGATAAAAGCATGAATAAGTTTCTCTAAGTCTGGTTGAGACATTATTCCTTTGACTTTCGAAATATTTTTAAAGTGATAAAATGCAGATGATGTAATTGACTTAATGTGACTCTGGAAATTTAAGTCTGAGTCCATGATGACCCCTAGATTTCTAACTTGGTTTTTAGATTTTAGAGAAAGAGACTCGAGGTGACTGCTGGCACTTTCTCTTTGTTTCTGTGGCCCAAATATGATTAGTTCAGTCTTGTTTCTGTTCAGTTGGAGAAAATTATTTTGCATCCACACATCAATCTGTTCGATGCAGTGACAGTGAATGGATTGGTCCATTTTCACCTGCTGTGAGTGAAATGTAAATTTGAGTGTCATCTGCATTATTATGGTAGGGTACGCCACATCTGTGTATTAACTGTCCTAAAGGAAACATGTAAAGATTGTAATAATAGAAGTCCCAAGATAGACCCCTGTGGAACCCCACATGTCAGGGGCATTTGGTCTGATACACAGTTTCCAACCGAAACAAAGTACTTCCTAATAGCTCAATGATTACTGAGCAAATCCACCAGGTATATTAGCATTTAACGCTACAAACGAGTCAGCCTTAACTTTAGCTTAATGCTACCAAATACCACATGAATGCAACATTAGCCTGTGCAGAAACATTGGTTCTCTCTCATGCTGTACACTCCTGGGCCGGGTCGCGGGGGCAGCAGTCTAAGCAGAGACACCCAGACTTCCCTCTCTCCAGAGACTTCCTCCAGCTCCTCCGAGAGACATAGTCCCTCCAGCGTGTTCTAGGTCTTTCCCGGGGTCTCCTCCCGGTGGGACATGCCCGGAACACCTCCCTAGGGAGGCATCCAGGAGGCATCCAAAACAGATGCCCGAGCCACCTCAGCTGCTCCTCTCAGTGTGGAGGAGCAGCGGCTCTACTTTGAGCTCTCCCAGAGTGACCAAGCTAATCACCCTCTAAGGGAGCGCCCCGCCATTTCTCTGCTGCCTTGTTGTCACGAATCTCTCACAGAATTGCCGCTAGTGTGGCGGCACACAAATGAGCGGCCCGTGTAGATACAATCTGACACACCCTTAGAGTCCCAACACAGTCTTCAACTGTAAGGTCCAGTCCACACTCTTCACTGGCTCCAAATTCACCTCACTGACCTTTTATACACCCACACTGATAACAGGCAAACAGATCACAGCTGAGGATCGTTACCTTTAGTAGCTATTCCAAACAAAAATGGAACCGTTTTGATTTTATATTGTTAATAATTTACATATGTATTACCTTTGTTGCAAATTCTGGAGGCAAATGTCCAGATTGCAATCCCACTTAGGTAGGTCATCTTTGTGGCTATAATGTTATGTTTCACTCACTCATTTCCAGTGGACTTTGTACATAAATATGTTTGTACAATTTTTACATTAATAAGTATAAACCCATCTATATGCCATACTATAAAACCAGAGTTGATTTTATCTTGATATAGTTATCACCTGCTGAGTGAGAGGATTATCTGAGGTGAGTTTTGAGTTGATTTAATCTCTTTAAGGGCTCAGCCATGTCTCATATTCATACATTTTTGATTGGATTAGAGTCGGAGAGGACATTTGAATCTGCTCTTTCAATCTTGATCCCCTGTTTTGCTTTGAGATTAAAAGAGTTGTTGATGTCGAAGTGTTTTTGCAGTTTTCAATCTTTTTTGTGTTCTTTATGATGGTTACTGGAACTTAACACAATGGCAAATGCCTTATCTTTGAACTTCATATATAAATTAAGTATATTTGGATGACTATTGTAACAGAAAGAGTGGAAGACAGAAAGAAAAATATAGCTGATTTAACAAATTGAGACAAGAATTTCAGTGAACTAGACAAACAAAAAGTATTACTGAAATACAATGTAAAATGCAATGTACAATGTAAAAAAAAATATTCTTTATTAAAATGCGTAATGTAAGTTGCTCAGTTGGATATGTCATATAATATACTCCCCTATGGAATAATAACATAATAAATAACATAATAAATAATAAATAACATAATAAACCTATTTGCATTTTATTATAAATAGATGTAGGATTTACAGATTGCAGTCATTATAAAAGACATCCTCTATTGTCCTAATGCCACATCTTTACTATAGCTATTTTAACTATTTTAAGCTAGAGCTTAACTAGAATAATGCTTTAACTACAGTAAAATACAAGCAAAGATCAATCATTTTAGGTTTATTGTAGTATTACTGTTAAATTTATGTGCAAAAATCAAACTTTAAAAACAAATTCAAATAGTGTAATAAAAAACAGAATATGTATTTGTTTGTTTTTGTATTTCTGTAAATCATTCTGGATTGTGTAAAAAAACAACAACACTGAAGGGTATATACATTTGTATTTAAAGCAGCCCTGCGTAAGGTTTAGTCTAAAAAGATATATTCTCAAAATAATTTTAATGGTTTGAGTCAATTCTATCTCACTGATAGTACCCTCAGCTGGACAGGTACCTCTGATGCAACTTTCCTGTCCCAGGTTGGGAACACATCACTTCGTTAGTGTGAAGTTAGAGAATATTGAGTGAGGCATGTATACAATAAAAGAAATAGTCCAATACACTGGACCCTGGCAGAGGACCCTGGACCCTTAATTGCCGTCTCAAAAGTCTCTACATGTAAATAACCGCTATCCATGGGTTGCACACAGAGGGAGCTGCAACTTCTTTTGGCTAAAAGTTTCTGGTCTAAATTTTGCCTGGTCAGCCATTTTTTCCTTTTCACTGTTTGTAAAAAACATGAGCTGTGTGGCAATGACATTGAAAACCAAAAATGCAAAATTCTGCATAAACAAGAAAATTTGGTAAATGGAACCCGACTGACTATATATGTGTGCTGTCAGTGAGTGGATAGAAATTCAGCTCAAAATGTGGCTACTCTATTTAAACAAGCATGTAGTCTACACATGCTACAAGTCAATGGATGTTTATGTTATTCTGGATTTGTACATAACAACAAAGAACTCCACATGGAGGAGCCAGAGTTGTACACGGATGGTTTTAGGGTCTGCGCTTCCTCACCAAAAACTGTCAATCATAGATCTCTCTGATGAGATTAGCATATACAATGTTAAAATCCTACTATACATTAAGGTAAAATGTTGTCTTTATAGACAGACATTATACAAAATTACATCGGCTAAAGCTTGAGAGCTATGCACACGAATTCTAGCATTCTTATTCCCTCTGTTAATGGTAACACAACAACAACATTCCTGGATATAACTTAAACCTTTTATTACTTACAAAATTCCTTCCAACACAGTGGTAATTTATGTTGCTGAGTCTACTCTGGAGAATTTCTTTCTGTAGCGTTGTGTCCTTGAACAAGGCTAAACCATGCCTCTCTTCCAACAACTTGGTTCAGCTAGAGGGACTTGCTGGACCAAACAAAATTTCCGAACCTTGCTTAAACTACAGGTAAGGAGCTTTTAGACTTGTGTGCAGGTGATTGTGGAGTAGAAATTACCCCCAAAAAAAGAGTCTGATAATTAAAAGCCTCAACTCTGCTCAATCCCGACCAAGAAAAATTATAAAATCAACTCAGATCCTGTATGAAAGTTCTATATAAAAAAAAAAATTGTACTTACTGTCCCACTTCATAAAGCACTGGTGCAGGACACAGAATATAGTCATTACGCACCACACTCGGCTTGTGATCTGTAAAGACACAAATTAAATCAAACCACAATTAAGTAGTTTATGTGAGGAGCAGATATCAAACTAAGTGGCATAAAGTTGTTGGTAAAGTGGATGGAAAAAGTGCATTCCTGAACTAATTATTTCATCACATGCCAGTTTTTCAAACTCAAACGTATCTCTAACAAACTATGTGGCATTTCTACACAATTCAGAGAATTTAAACACAATTGGAAAATTTTTGCACAAGCTGGTAATGATATAGTCTACATCTAATAATTATGGCTTTCTTTCATTCCAGGCACAGCAACATTAGGTTACCATTGGGGACAGGTAAAGATAGGACATTTTATACTAGAAAGGGTTTTAAAAGAATGCATATGGTCTGGTTTCTATAAGTTAATGACTCAGTTCCAGGATTGTCATCTCTCAAACAAATTATCTTTAACAAATAAAGTGCCAATGTATATATTTTTTTTCATTTGTGATAAAACCAGACTTTAGGACGTCATAGGGGCTTTATTATCAAATATTTTTGTAGATGGAAATGCTAGGTTTGGTCAATTGTATGCTAACATAGAAAGGGGTCCAGAGTTAGAGCTTTCTGCTTAAACAGAGAAACAGCATTTACATTACATTACATTTTATCATTTAGCAGACGCTTTTATCCAAAGCAACTTACAAGTGAGGAAAACAATGGAAGCAATTTTACCAACATAAGGTAACAAAAAGCATAAGTGCACCAAAAACCCAGCACAGTCAACAAAGCTAAGTTTTGTTTTTTAAGTAAAGTCAAGTATTAATGAATATTCTGAACTTCAGTTTAATTTTTATATCTTAGAATTTTGCAGTGACAAATTAGATTAATTCTTTTTACTAAATAAATGCCGGCGAGGGGTGCTGTCAGGGGCATGACAGAAGAAAATTTTTAGGTAATGCAGCTTTAAAAAAAAATGACCAGGCTACAGTTCTCTACCGTTGACAATTGTTTGCTATATCTAGTATTTTCCAGACTTTGTTTTGTTGCAGTGTTATCTTGGGTTTTTGAAAATGCTCTATTGCTCTGTTATGCACGTCTCTCTTTAGCAATGAGGAGATTAAGTCTAACTCTGGGTGGTTTGTCACATTTAGGGAATGCACTGCAAGACATAAAGGAGAAACAGATTGGATTATGCCGCGTTGTGTGTGGAGAGTCAGCTTTGATGGCGGAGGTCAGTGGGATTATTGATATATTTCACTGCAACTCGTCTCACGGCGCTCCAACTGCTCCAAACGATGGCATCTGCTCCACATATGGGCAGCGCGTACGGCGGCCGCCGTGATGCCTGTCCATAATTATAAGGTGCCCCACTGTTAAAAAGGTCTGAGCTCAACACATGCAAAAGCCACCGATGAGGGAATAAATAGCCCCAAGTGGGCGAATGTGAGACTGCCCAAACTGCGAAGGACTAACAGGCAGACATCTGCTAATGGCCACTTCCCCATTCAGAACTCTTTTTTTTTTAAACAGGGAAATATGCTCTGAGTATTTTAATCAAGACGAAATGTCGAAAATAACTTGAAGTGTTGTCATTGGCAGGCATCGATCCCGCAGATCCCACGGCCAAATGACAGACAGAAAAGATCGGAGTTGGGTGCCAAAGCCCGTTCCTGAAAAGGGATTTGTCAACCGAACATACTGCGAGCTCAAAATAAGGAGCGTGCTGACCTACACGGGTCCTTCATTCTGCGTTGTTTTTAGAAGAGAATTTGGTATAGATTATGTTTTAGCATTCTGCACAAAACAGGATTAGAGCTGTAATAAAGTTTACCCTAAAACCAAGTCATATCCAGACTTTTAAGGATTTCAATGATAAAGGCTTTAGATTAGCAGGTAAGAAAGTTTATTCATTAAATTATATAAATATTTTTAAAAGAACAATTTTAAAACTGTAGTTTATATAAGAGGGCAATATAACAAAAAGCAACTAATAAAACTGGATGTGGTAAAAGTGTGTGTGAAGTAAAAAAACATAGTTGACAAAAATCTACATTGATGAGTATCAAGTGAAAGATTATGTATATCACTGCTAAAAGCATGTAAAGAAAAATATGTGTGACAAAAGTGAATATGACCTGTTCAAACTAGGTGTTATTGAAATTGATTTGAAAAACTAACAATAAAGGTATTGTGAACAGATATTTGTCATTTCTGGGTTCCGTCTCAAAAGTGGGTCATTAAAATTTTTATTTGGACAGGAAGAAAATCAAGTAAAATGTTAAGAATACAAAAGAGAAACCCTAACCCCTAATGGGACTATGTGGTTGAAAATGAATGAATGAATGAATACTGCATATTCAAATGTTTTAAAATTAGTGCTGGGCAACAATTAAAGAATTTAATCGCGATTAATCGCATTATACCAAACATTTAATAATGAATAAAAATTTGTGTATTGTGATGGACATGAACCAGAATGCATAAACAGATAAATATGTAATCTCAGCCGTTCAGTTTGCTTTGCGTTGCTTTGCTGTTGGTTTTGCGGTCAACAAAAATTGCGGCTACCCATAACTGAATCTCAACCACCTGGCCTCCCGAAAGTGCACACCTTTACAGACCTACGTGCACGTGCCTGCGCTCCCGTGAGCTCCGCCCCCTCATTACCAGACCAACACACACACACACACACACACACATATACATACACACACACACACAGTGCACCCATGTTCTGTCTCCTACAGTCTGTTTTGTGTTTTCATTACAGTCAGATCATGTGAGTGCAGTTCCCGCTGTTCATCAATATAATGCACTGTAACGCCGCAAGATAATTATGGTTGCCTAGCGATGTCCAGTAGTCTCCGGTGAGGGCAACAGTTGGTGCACGTTGTAACGCCGTCACTTTTGTTGTCCTCTCCTTTTTATACAACTCGTGTATTCTTCTTGTGAAGGTGCGTCATGAGGGCGGCTCAGACACGCAGGCATTTGTTGAGATCCTAAGAATGCTCTTCAGACCGACATCTTTCACAATATTAATTGGCCGACGTTAACGCGCGATAAAATAATTGTCGGTGTTAATTTATTAATGCGTTAACGCAAAAATAACGTGTTAACTTGCCTAGCACTCTTTAAAATACACCTATTCTTTGGGGGTGAAAGGTTACCCTAGAAGACCTCTAACTATTTTATTTTTTTTTAAGACTTTAGAATATATTTTAATATATTTTACAAAAATTTATGCGGAAAGGATTTATGACAAATCTACTATACAGCTTCACTAGATATTTAGTCACTTTCTTTTATCAGTATCACCCATGTTTTTTACTAGTGCTGTTTATGAATTCAAAGGATTGTGTGGTGAGTGTTAATGTGATACATGACAACAGCCCCTAAGTCTAGCGCTGGCTGTCTGCGGACAGTCCTCATGTGAGAATGTGACAGTAACACTCACTGAAAGTCTGTTCGTTCAGGATGAAGCTGCACACGACGCCTTCATTGCTCTGTCCCAAAATGAAGCCGTTTCCTCTCAGCACAATGTCGAACGTATCTGAAGGGAAACACAAAAAAAGGATCACAGCAACAGAATGCACTGTCAATTACCTTTTAAGAGAGGAACAAAAAGTCAAATTAAGCTGTAGCAATGGGACAGGTTTGTATGTTTAGAAACCACCTGGAAACAATAACACTGACTTTTTATATAATTGCTTTTTGAATATTTGTCTGGTCTCTTTTTTTTTTTTTTAAACAGCGCCATATTCATTTAAATTCCTCTTTATATTATTCATTTTATGAAATAGCATCTATAGCAGTGTTTTTCTAAGTTATTTTTCATAAGATCCATATTTCAAAAGCATATAAAATGTTACGTACCTTTCTGGACTGGCTTAGCCTGGTTTGATTATTTTCTTTATAAGAACTTTTTTTTTTTTGTCTCTAATTCTAAGAGACTTAATCAATTCTGAGTTCAACTGGTACGAGAGCCTAGCTTATGTCTCTAAAGCAAGGGGTTTGACCTGAAACTAAACCTGATGGACCAGGTTGTTCTGTTCTTATAGTCGTTGGTCATGAAAGGGAAGTGTGACTCCTGATGTGGTCTCCTGAAACTTTTTTTTTTACTGGTTTTTGTTTTAGATTTTAGAATTTAGAGTACAAGTAGTAGTAGAAAAATGCTGTTGTCTCCAGTTCAGTTCTTCTCTGTTTTTAGTAGTGTATAATTACATCAAAATAAACGCATTTAATGAGCCATAACTTGCTGTTCTTGTTTGTACCACTGTCCAAAGAGAGCAAACCGAGTACTGTTGCAGAAGAACATCATATTTCTTTCTGAGCACACTTTTCTTGCTAAAGGTAAAGGGCGATCATGAACTAAATTGATTTTGTACCAGATCTATATCAGACCTATTTCCATAGGTAATCTCTTGACCTCATCTTGACTTTATTATCAAGCATTTGAAGAGACCAATCACATGCTCCCTCTGCATGCTTCCTACAATAGAGGTCTGAACCAACAGACCAACAACGACACTTTCTCCCATTACCTAAAACAATGGTTATTGAGCAAAAAGGCATGTCAACATTAATCAAATAACATTTTTTTTATTGAGGTTAGTAGGACTGGACTTTGGGCATAGCTTGTTAGACTCTTAATAAACTATTAAATAATGTTAATGAATTAGTATTTGTGTAATTTTAGTGAGAATCAATATTGATTGTGTATTCTTTAGTGGCTATTGTTATTGATATATTTTGATGAATTGATAACTTAATTCTATATTTTAATGACTATTGTCATTAAAACTGTACTTAAGATACTTATACTACTTAAGACTATCGATTCGATTGACGATTCTGATCTCACAATTTGATGTTGTCATGATTTTCTTTTATGAAATGAGACAAATTAGAAGTAGACAAGTGCTCTTTTATTATTTTACAAATCAAGGTTTCAGACTAACCTTTTAATCACCGTCCCAGTCAAATGTTCCCGTAGTTATATAAAATATAGGTTAATGTTTGTCTATTTGTAAGTTTATAGATAAACATAAATAAAATCAAATTCTACATGCGTTTACATACAATTTAATTTGCCTTTAAGGCTAGGTACTTTGAATCGTAGATATTAGAATTAGTAAAAATCTAAAATCTAAATAAAATCTAAATAAGTGGATATTAACAAAGTAACTTCAAATCCCCAATAAATCTGCCTCTGATTTAGACCTGGTTAATTACTTTGTGTTCAATAATTAGTTCTTATTAACTTTAGCTGAAACCTTAAACCACTTTATATCAAACCCATTAATATACACTGGTCTCATGTGTTTCCATAAAACTTTGTTTAACTGTTAACTTTTATGCATTTTAACCTTTTATTTAGTAATAATATTTAATATAAGACTGGTTTAACGGTAATAATTAATGTGAGGACCAGAAGTATTTCCCAGAGGACCGGATTTGGTACACGAACCTTAAGTAGGGAACCTCTGCTCTTTACTCTGAGTGGCTGCAGCAGAAACGCTGTTCACAATTTGTCTTTTGTCTTTACAGAATTAGAATTAAAAATGCTTGACTTATTTTTTTAAATAGGCAGGTTGCTATGTTGTTGTGGGGGGAGAAAGGGAAAGAGTTTTAGCTACGGCAGCTTTAAAGAAAGGTCATGGTTAACTATAGACTAGGCATAAACTGGATCCACTCACCATTCACACAAACACTGGATGGCTCTACACTCAGGATTTCAGTGCAAGACCGCTTTAATATCTGAAAAAACAAACAAAAAATGGTTATATTATCCCAGGACACCCCAAAATAAACTCATCATTTCCTGGTTGTTAACGTCTCTGTCAAGTTTACAAAACATATTAGGCCCTTACACCTGAAATGTCTTTGGGCCTGACGCACAAGCAGTGTCCAATATCTTGGGACGAGGAGGGGGAGCGGCAGCTGCGCGGGTTTTATGGGAAAATTATGCAAGTCTATTACATTCCTCCGCTGTATTAAAAACCTAGGGGATCGTGCATTATCATATAAAGAGCCCCGAGACGTGAGCCGAGTGATCCACCAAGATTCAATAAATCAACAGAGGACAAACTATGCAAATCCCCGCTACAGTCTGTAAAAAGGAGCATATTAACCGCAATATCGGACACTTGAACCTTTCATTTAGCGTTGGGAGAGACTTCAATCTGCGCCGAGGAGAGAGGAGCGTTTACAGCGGCGTTATTGAATGTGATGGTTTGATAGAAAGTCGTTAAAATGGAGGGAGCCTGGGGAAAACCAGATTTGATAGAGCTTCCTGGTGGTGTAGCAACTCATTCATTCACAGTGGTGACTGTGTTCAGTTCAATGCAGAAAACAAATGCAATGGTTTCATATACACCTCAAAATAATTTTAAATATTTATAATAAAATAAATGGCAACAGTAGAAACTTGTAAAACCAAAAAAAAGTAAGTAAAATGGTCAGGATTTATATTTTTATGGATTCTATGTAGAAAATACATGATATAACAATTAAAATGCATTATTCCCAAAATATTACCACAATAAATAACTGTAAAATTCCAAATAGTATAGTACTAATGTAAATACAGTGATTTATTGTAACTAAAAATAAAAAGTCTACATTTTGAGAAGTATACATTATGGAAAAAATACAAGATATAACTGTTAAAATTAATTGTAATATTATAATACCCCTTTTTTACAGTAAAAAACAACATTGGATGAGTTAGCATGCCACAACATGCTGTAATATGATTTTTTTTGTATTGTGCCAAATAAACATGATTACTAAAAAATTTACAATTTTATTGTGTATGAACTGGATGTTTTAAGTAATCTGCCCAAACATACCAGGCATTCTGATAATTTCTTACATTGCCTGGAAATATAGGTTAACAGTAAAAAATTACATTAGAATGATAAAATACTTTTAAAATACCAAAACAACAGTATTTTTCTTTCTTTAGCATTATGCCATAAAAATATATATATATACTTGCATTGTGTATATACTGTTTTATCTTCTACAATTTTCTCATATTTATAACAGTAAAAACTAAAAATTGGGAGTTTTTTTCTCATATATCATCCACATACACACTTCCAATTGGAGAATTAAGCAGAATCTAATTTGAGTTAAATGGATGTTCACGAGCACATAACCATGCAAAATGTGTATAACTTTGTCACAAACAATTAATGTGGATTATGGAAGTAAGACAATGCTATATCGAAATTTTGACACAAGTTAGAGATCATATTTTGTGAAGCCTGTGTAGATTTCTAATTTATTTTTTACTATAGTAGGAGCCTAGGAGACACCATACATTGTTTATAGTACACTTAACAAAACACATACAATCTAAATAACAACTGATCATGGTAACATAGCAATTCAACACAATTTTTAGCTTGTCCAACAATAGCAAAGTATAATACGTTTTCTGATTCACTTACTCAATATTTTCCCAATATTTAAGCATTAAATGTGAGATATTTTTTGTTTTTTTAGTCCCTAAATCATCCAAGAAAAAAAAAAACTCAACAAAGTAAGGACCTGCACAAAATGGAAACGAAACCCATGGCCGAGGTTACCCAGTTCTGCCTCCAGACTACCCTGACCAAATGCCAAAAATCATACCTGAACAAAAGACGATTTGGACAGTAAAATGAATTGTGGCTCTTGTGTGTGGTGTTAAGAGAAGTCCTTAGTTCAATACTGATGGTTTATAATAATCACATTTTGGCTTTTAATTCAAGCAAACCACAATACATTTTAATGGACTAAAGGGGATCCCAAATAAGTAAAAAGTGAGTGTGGCGAATGACAGTTGACTGACTATGTGTGTGTGCTGTCAGTGAGTGTGTAGAAATATATTGTGATTAGCTCAATATTTAGCTGGTCTATTTAAATATATTAAAGTATTCAGGCTACTTGTACAGAATGCCAAATTTAAGGAAAACTAATATGAAACTAATACCATTAATCAGAATCATAATAAAGTAGGATTTATTTTAAAATTTATAAAAAAAATTGTCTTGCAGTGACTGGATAGTATTTTTGCACAAGCCACAGTTTCTTCATATGTTACAACAAACTACAGTGTTAGCTCATGCAGTGTTAACTCACACTGAGCTTGAATGCTTATGCAAGCTCAGTGTTTGATATTATGACATAAAGCAAGGGGTTTCAGCTGTTTAATGTTGCATCACCAAAAAGTGTGTACCGCCCTTTGGCTCCAACTGTTTCCATTTCACAGCGCTGTCTCTAAACACTGCTGGCCTCTTACACAAAGTCCAGTTTAGGTCAAAAAGCTCCAAAAAGCCACTAAAACGTTACCACACACCCCTTGGCTGATGTCTGCGCGAATGGAAAATATCGCTAATGATCTGGCAACAGTGGAAGTAGAGTCTGAGGAGGAAACGGTGCATAAACACAGCATCTTAAGAAACATGTTTAGGCACAGACAACTGTGCAACATCCAACATTTTATTTAAATTTTTTATACGTCTATGACCAATTAAATCTAAATCAACTAACCTAACAGGATTTCCCTTTGGGGATTGATAACCTGATTTGAATTTGAATAGATTCCATCACCCCCTTCTAAAAAACTTAAAAGAGACGCTAATGAATAATACAGCTTCAAAAGGTGCAATAACAAATATTTACAAAATGTGACTATATCAAACCAGGGGGAACGTTTTCTTACATCATTCCATGACCGTAAAACTGTTTGGGGTTTTCAGAGTGCGAGGGTAGCTTGGACAGTCATACTTTTCTGCAAGTTAGTTCTAGCAACAAACTAAGGACATTTTCCACTTTCCAGGTGCAAGAGGTTCACTGAGCCTTTAAATTTAATTTGTCACTAACTTTGTTCAGACAAGACAGGAAACCTACAATTTCCAAGTGTTCCCTTTTATTCCTGACTATTACACAGTATTTATTTCGACAACTAAGGAAGAACAGCTTAAACCCCAAACAAATAGAGGTAAATGAATTAAGATCAAAAAGTTTAAACCAATTACCCGATTATAAAAACACAATTAATTGGTCTATTATTTCAATTAGTGCTTCTGAAAAGTTTTTTTTTCAGATTTCAAATGGCCAAAAGATTTGTAACAAAATTTTCAATTTACTTTGGTCATTGTTTCTGTAAGTTTGTTCTTTTTTTAGTGTCTTGCTCATTTTTAGCCTAGTTTTCATCATGAGAAGTCATCATAAATAATTTTCATTTTTTTTCATCATAGGATTAAATGTTGTCACTTTCTTTTATGTTTGTAATCACATGAAATACATTTACTTTTAAAGATTAAGCATGTATTTTAATACCCAAGCCGTTTAGCAATTTATTTCAAAAAGATAACAAGATTGAGGAATAGACCAATTACTTGGAACTTTGCTTGCAACATACTATAGAAGTAAAATATTAACTGTTTTAATTTCAGAATAAAATGTAGTCATATGTATAAATATCTATTACATAATACAAAATTCTACCAATTGTTCTTTCTAAAGCAGCCTTACATAACAGATGACTCTGTCTTTGCTCCTGTCTGCTTCTCCAAACTGGGAGTGTGCTGACAATTACCTACTGCAGGGGATACCTATTACCAATCCCTAACTTTCCACTGAAACCAAATGTGCATCAACATAGTTCTTGAGGTATGAACATTTTCATTAATATAAAGGGTTGATTTTTTTTTCTTTTGAAGAATCAAAACCTCACTTTCCCTCCCGACATCAAATGATATGCATTTAAAATTAACAGTGCCATCTATAACTTGTTGCATTTTTGTAGCTAATTGTGTAGATTGGAACTCATCTTAAGCTAAATCTGGAGACAGCACGCCAACAGAAACACACAAACTTACAGAGTTGACGATGCCTTTGAGGGCGTGGAAGCCATCTTTGACCGGAAACACCTGATCCCTGGAGTCGGCGATGTCGAACAGCTAAAGAGCCGGACAAAAACGCATAAGTGGCAGTGAATAAAACTGGTCTTTCTGGGTTTAGTTTTTCTCTCTTTATGACAGAGCCCTGTGTTTCCTTCATAACATGGGCAGCAGGAAAGACATAGCAGATGGCATGACTGTGGCAGACACTTTGCTCAACCACAAAAAAAAATCTTTGCAGCACAAACTGGGAGCAGTATTGCCTTTGTTTTTTGACTTAATAGACACTTATTATAAGATTGTTGCCAATGGATACCATGGACAGACTAGCACTCTACAAGAGAGAGATGGAAATCTCTCACATTCAACAGACAGAATGTCCAGTTAAGATATACTTTATGCATCTATAACTGAATAAAACATGTAAAGATACTAATTCTAGTCTATGCTAGACCTAAATCTGTGTAAATAAACCATCCCAACAAACATGAGAATAAAGTCAGCATTGTAAGAGTCATGATGAAAGAATGGTGCAAAATGCATCCATGAACCTATCAAAATCCATTAAAACACTGATTACTGTTGTAACAGTATAATGTTACTGTTATTTATCTGACTTTTCTTTCTCCCAGTTCTGACATTAATCTCAGAAGTAATAATTGTGTTTTGGGTGTTACTGTGCATAAGCATAGAAATTGCCTCATATTTTGTACTGCATTTTGGAATATAATATAATATAAATTCATTTGTGAGTTGTTTATTAAGTTAACATTAATGTAATTGATGGTAAAATTCAGTCGTCTGCAACTTGACATTGCTTAGTGTTTGTGTCAAGGAATAATCAAGATTTTTACAGTTTAGAACTAATGCTTTCTTACTTGCTGCTCATCAAAGTCTTTAATTCCCACGCAGAAAACCCGAGCTCCGAATGTCCGAGCTTTATTTGCCTAAATACACAAAGACAAGACAAGATGAAGTCAAAAAATTACAGACACTTTTTTTTTTAAAGGAGAGTGACAGGACAAAAAAAGAGAAAATAATATAGGGCTGTGCAATACGTTAATAAATAATCTGATGATTTTTCAATGTTATAAATTGCCATATCTCAAAATGATATTTAACAATAACAGTTTCCTCTAACCACTATGTGAAGGCTCAAAATAATGCTGCTGTTAGCGCTGTCAATTGTGGCCCTAAAGACTACATATAATAACTAGCAAAAGGTAATATTAAGTCATATTAAGTAGAATCCTTGCTCCATGCCAATTTATTATCTTTTATTCTTCACCCATATTGCCAAGACTCACTTCTATGACCGTGAGTTCATGAACGTAGACCCCCAGCTTGCCATCCGTCAGAGCCAAAATGATGCTCGAAGACTTGGTCGTCTGACTTTCAATCTGCTTCCTGGCCTTTAGGAAAAAAACAAAACAAATGTCCATTACAACTTCACAGAAGAATATTCTAACCTGTTATGGGTTGTGGGGGGCTGGGGTCTATCTGAACTACAATAGGTGCGTGACAGCCACCCACACTCACATGTTGCTTCACATACTACACATATCTTATATTTCATATTTTATAAAATGTCCAATAAGCCATTTTATTGAACATTTAATGTCCAATAAAATGTGATTCAGATGACTAACTCACTGCTTCGATCCCCTCGTGCATATAGGTCTCTCCTGCTGGTTTCACATCTCGTAGCAGCCCCAGACCCTTATCAATCTTATTTCTGAAAACACAACATTGTAACATCAGTACTGAGACCAGTCCTCAGATTCAAATCTGATAAATAAAAGTGTTACTTGTTTTACATACCGATCTCCAGTCAGAGGCATCAGGACTTGTGCTTGGGCTGAGAAAACGATGAAGGACACTCTCATTCTTGGACTGAATTGACAAAAACACACACAAAGGTTAAGTTCATTTGGATTTAATACAAGGTATAAATCTTCTTATTGGCCTTACAGTTTCTGGGATAATATTATTTCCACTCTTCTTTTTAAAAGATGCTAAAAATGCTCCACAGCACGTGCATAAATCAGATCACCAAAGTTCACTGTACTGCAGAGAGTCATGCCTGCTCTCAGGCCAGCAGAAGCACACAGTGTAGTAAAGGGTTATTAAAATAAATGTTTTTTTTATCTGTTATATTCAAGGTTCCTGCACAATTTTAAATTTAAGACTATTTAAGACCCTTTTAAAGGCCTTGTTTTTAAACATTAAATGTTTAATAAAACATTTATAATAACGTTGACTTGCACTTACATATCTATCACCCTAAAACATGACAATTTTGTTCTGCTCAGTCTTTAATACACAATCTTCAAATTTAAGTTTATTTTGGGAACACTGTCAGGCCGTTGCACTGGCTTTAAAGTCACAGGTACAGAGTTTATATTTGTGACAGAGGAAGCGCAGTGGTGTGACTCAGTTTCTCAACAGCATGTTTTTCTGTCTTAGTGGATTCGTCACTTCCCTCGAAGCAGCTTTGGGTCACACACTAATATTAGCTGACATTAAGACAGTCCCTTCTGTTTGAGTTATTAGGTTTTACTTTGCATCTGATAAACTCATAAAAACACACACCAGCTTGTTTTTGATTTCAAATGTTAGAGCGTGTCACAAGTTGAGGAGTGTAGGCGGGAGCAGGGAAAAGACAAGGCAAAACCGAAACAGGAATAATATTTACATTTATTCATTTAGCTGACGCTTTTATCCAAAGTGACTTACATTGTTCTACAGTAATTACCAGTGTTACAGCCACTGGAGGCAAGGTGGGTTAAGTGTCTTGCCCAAGGACACAATGACAGTATGAACTGTGGGGAGAGTGAGAATCGAACTGCCTACCTTCTGGACAAAAGACGACTGCTCTACCCACTGAGCTACTGCCACCAGTCCAGAAATTACAAAAAGAGATTTCACAATCTTGATCCAGCTAACTTTTATTTTGATTATTGAAATTGAAGGGTGCATGGTTAACTGGGGATTGACCCTATAACCAGCTATCTGCGAGGCAGTAGCGCTAAAAATAAAACCCAACTCCGTACACCTTCCTTAAATTCATATGTAACATTGAAGGGTATTTGTTACTGCAACATAACTAAGCCATGAAACTTGGTCAGTTTATGTCAATACTCATCTCTGTGATTTTGGTACCACTCAATATGTTTTTAAGGAAATTTAGCTATATTGTTACAGGTCAATGGTGAAATGAGCAATGATACCTTTAAACGTATTTCTTCTTATATATATTACACTAATATGATGAGCACAAATAACTTTTTGGACTTGGATTTGGACAGATAACATTCATTCAGCCATTGATATTTTACTGCTTATTCCCTTTAGGTGTCATGGGAGGCTGGAGCCTATCCCAGCAGCTTTGTGCCTGAGGACGGAACACCCTCAACAATGGCCGGACACAAACATGCAACCCTTCACAAAACTGTGTCATATCATTGTAAGATAATGTAAACGCATGCTCCTAAAGTTCTGCTTGACGTTGTTCACATGGCTGAGATTAGTCATTTGACCTGCTCTCACTGTGCGACTTCTGCCACAACAAGTGCTTCTGCCACAGGTATCTTTTTTCGTTGACAGCAGACAATGTACATGCAGTGTTGGATGCAAAAGAATGACGTGCTAAACTGTCAAACTATTTTGTCTTGAGAGAGAAACATATCTGTGGAAGTTCTCAGTCATCCAGGACATACTGAAGAAAAAGTTAAAACAAAAGCATCTGGATGTAGTTTTCAAAGTGAAGAAACAAAAGTTTCACTTAATGAGTTATTTTTTCCAAGACGGCAACTGGTTTGTCCCAACAATTCTTGTGATTGTCTGTCACTTTATCTTTACCAAAAAAAAATCTAAAAATGCTTTCAATTCCACATTCTTCAGCAATAGCTAAACCCTCCATGATCCCCAAAATTTAGAAATTCTAAAACTCTGCTCTTTGTTTCTGAGATCTAGATACTATTGTTTATACAAAATAGGAGGAAGACTAAAAAAAAATGAATTGAATGGAATGAAAAGGTGAATTTACCACTCTCAAAACATATGTCATATATTTTACTCTATGAAAATTACATAAACTATATTAACATCATTTTCCACTATATGATGTCTGGAGATCCTGTCATAATTTTTCTATGAACTTTCTATTTGGTGCTTTTTTTCACAATTTGTCATGTTTTGTTTTAGAAATGTAAAACACAGAAGGTTAAATAAAGTTTGGTTCAGGCAGTCACAAAGCAAGAATAAGTGGAATAAAAATGTGACTAAAAGCAGAAACGGAGCAGAAGTTGGGACTGGTCAAGTGTCCAAATTAAGGCACTGAAACAGAAATGTGTCAGAGTTGCTGAGCTAAGTGCAATATCACCCCCCGCCACGCAATATTTCAGATAACACTGGAAGTTTGGGAGAAGAGAACTTTTGGTTTTAAACTGCTACAAGTTCCACTGAACAGTTCCTATAAGCAGGACTTGTTGGTAATTCTTTGTTAGATGTGTATTGTCTAATATATTGTAGTATACTGTATAGTCCAACAAAAAAGAATACATGATTTAAATTGTGAGTCACGCATCAAAATAATCACATTTTTCTTGTTGTTTGCAAATTGACATTTTAATTTCCATAGTACCCAAAGGCAGTTTTATTACTATTAACAGTTCCGATAGCTGCCCAGAGAGGACCAAACTGAGCACTGTTGGAGGAGGAGCACACTCGTGTTTCTTTCAGAACACGTTGTTGAAGGTTTGTGGCATATATAAATTAAACTTGTTTGTTTCAGATTTTTTAAGTGAAATCACCATCATAGACAACAGTTTATCCCAGATTTAAAAGAAGCTTTGGAAAGCTTGTAATTACAATTTGTATTTATCTGATGCAATCAAAAAGAGGAAAATCTACAGCTTTGATAAAAGCACATGATTGAAGTTTCTACATTCTCTTTTAGGACTAACACTTCTTTTGGGGTGAATTGTGTGCCTTTATTCTACTATCAGTTGAAAAGACTGCTGTCAGAAACAATGTTATTTGTATCTGTCAGTAAAGTTAACGAGTATTGGTCTTACTTTCAGATTTGATCACTTTAAATACCAGGTCTGAAAAGGGGTCATTACTTTTTTCATTTTAACCATCTGTGGATGCAGCACATAAAGAAAGTTGAGTAAATGCTGTGTGTTGCTTCCCCCCGCTTTTAGAAGTACACACTTCAACTCTACATAACTGAGCGCGCCACATTTCCTTCGGAGATCTGAAGGCTCGGGAGCATAAGGAGAGGTGCTGATACTCCTCACCCACATGACACATGGACCAGTCGAGTGCCGCCTCCGCACAAAGCGCACTCTTTAAGCCACACGGCCAGATTTGGCAGCATGCGGTATAGCAGCCGTATACGTCTGCATCCTGTCGGCAACTTTCGCTGTCATATGCGAACTAAAAACTCACCACCGAGAAGAAAACGTGGGCAGCCACTTCACGTCCAGCTTTCAAGCTCTCAGAAGATTGTGCAGCTGTGCTAGTACATTTGTCGGGGTATGAGCATTTGTTTATGGGGAAATGTAGTAAATATTAGCAAACAAAGTGGAGGAATGGCCGCGGTATTTATCCTTACTGAGAGTTTAAACAGTGAAAGTAAAAACCCTATCAGGTTATCAGCTTTGTTTTAGCTCTTAGTTCGGTTAATAGTGATTATTAACTGTCTTAAGCATTTCAGAATTGGTCTTTTAAAAGTAAGATGTTTTAAAGATTTTTTTCTAGACAATTCCGGGCAGCATTTTGCTTTCTCAGAACCCTTTTGAAACCCAGTGTCATTTACCTGCTGTTAGCCAAACAACATTAACTGTTTTAATTGTTTGACGTAGTTTTGTCCTTTATGTGTTTATCATTACAAGCAATAAATTTTAATCAACAGGTACCAGCAGCAAATAAAATCAGACAATGCAGCAAAGATTATCCTTAAAAGATGCTATAAACGTATGTCAAACGTGTTGTAACCATAAAATAACAAGGTAAAGGTAATAAAAAGGAGTGTTTGAGTAGAACTGTGAGTAGACAACTGCAGTTGTGGGCGGGGAAATAAGCCTGCAAGTCGGATAGTACAAGCTGACCGTCAAGGTGATCGGGCTCAGATCAAAATAGAGTTCTTGCTTGTGTTAGATGTATTTGCTTGATACAGTTTATGAACCATTTACTGATTCAAAGGCAGTGTTTAAAACACCATTGATTGAGTGATACCACATACCTGCAATTATATTCTTTTAAGTGTAGTTTGTAAGCTTTTGTTTGGAATAAAATATATAGATAATTGTACATAAATGTAATTCTAGTCAATAGGTTAGTTAGTGTGTCCTTGTGACAACAGCCTAGTTTGTTTTCACCAGTGAGCCCTGTCTGTCTGCCCCAGGTGTAAATGTGTGTGAATGGGGTGAATGGAAGCATGATGTAAAGCGTTTTGGGTGCCCGAGAAGGGTACAAAAAAGCGCTATATAAATGCATGTCCTTTACCATTTGTAGTGTTTATATGTAAATGAAGAAAGGTGTGGTAAAACTGTGGCCATCTGGCTCAAAAACTACATCCAACCTGTTTTAGCAAAATTACCGTTAAATGGCACTTAAAACGTCAAAGCAGGTTTCCTGTGTGTGTCTTTGTTGTTTGGTCCGAGCTCCACCTCTGATGTGTTCTGAAAGCCCTAGTGGACATTGACTGAGCACTCTCCACTTACAGCAAAATATTCACCAGGGAGACTTCATTCTTACTACCAGTGCGCCAAAATACTGACCACATTTCTGTAGCATGTTAATCATGGTTTCCAAAGCCAATAAAACTACATTCAACATTGAATTTACATAAGAGTAAAATAGATTGAGTGGATATCAAATGCCCAACTGTTGATCAATATGGCAAACTTATCTGAGCAAGTGCACAGCAGTTTTTGACTAAAATTGGGAAGTGACACACTACTGACCAACTACAAAAGCCTCACAGGGTCAAAACTCAAACTTTAAATTACACATGATTACACAAGATTGCCAGTTGAGTTTCAAAGTAAATGTGCACTAAAGTACAGGGATGCAACCTAACCATAAATCAACAATGTTAATTTTTTAGAACCACAGAATTATTTTCATTTTTGGATACTAATCAATTTCATAATATTCATAGTCATTTCCATAAAAGGAAATCTACTCTCTATTTCTAGGTTTCATATAGACAAGCAATCCCGGGCAAGTTTCATTTAGGATAACTTAACAGATATCCTGAATATTGGAGTTCTGTAGTTGAAAAGGGATATTTCTAAGGGAGACTTGAATAAATAAGGACACAATCCAAAGACAAATGAGTGTGTGATGGTTGGGATTTTTCTGATGGAGGAGGGGGAGGGGTTCTGGTGATTCGGTCCAGTTCGCTCCACATGGCAGAACAGAAGTGCTCTTGGTGAGTGAGCATTGTTAAGCAGATTGTCCACGGCGCCTTCCAGTGTTCTCTTACTGTACATTGTCTGCCCGTCAGGCTCTCGGGCGGTGGAACGACGGGACGAGTGTGGAGCCGGACCCCCCCAGTGCAAATGGCCATTCTCACAGCCCAGAAGACTGCTCCTCTCTGCCACCCACTCCCACCTGCTGCCATTGCTATTTTCTTCAACCAACCACTTGATTCTGGCTAGGTCGCTACCGTCTGTACTGTGCTGTGCTGGCAAGCGATGCTTGACTCAAACATTATGCAAGCGAGTGGTTCGAGGCGCTCTCACCACTTCCTAATTAATTATGTGTTAAAGGACATTTAGGGGAGTTTGGGATTAGTTTAAAGATTAGGTGGGAACTCCTTTTAACAAGGAACACCAGCCAGAAACGCAGATCTTTTTTTAAAATAAGCTAACAATAAGCTAATAAGTTGTACACATGTCGCAGCAAGAAAAATATACATTTGGGCAATTGTTAAGGATGTTGATTAGTGATTTATAATGTATAGTCTCTGGTTCTAAATTAAACAGTTTTCTAGAATTTTGCTGTAAAATGTAAGGTGCTAAAATATCATTTAAATAATTCAAGACAGTTTACAATATTTCCATAACATTTTAATTTATTCACTTTCAAAGTCATTTTACCAAAACTAATTTCTAAATTTAAAATTTCCAGGTTTTAAATGTGGGAACCCCTTCTGGCTATTTCACTATAAACATATTTTCATACTATTTGATTTGATTATTATTAATTTGAATTCCAATTTGTTATGTTTAATTTTTAAGGGCTTTATGGGCAGTATCTACCTCAATAATTCATATGTTGGTCCTGAGTTCAAATTAATGAATGTGGTTATGTGTAAATTCTTAAGAAAATTTTGTTTTTTTCTATACACCACTGTGCAAAAGTTTGAGGCAGCTGCCTACAAAAATATGCATTCAATGTTTTATGTTTTACAATTTAACAAAATAAAAAGTAAGGAAGTGAGAAAGAGACAAATAAAAATTTAAATAGACCATACATGTAGGTGTAGAACATTATTTGCTGAAAGGCCCTTGTTTTGTTCTTTTTTGATCATCTTTAGCATTGTGTCATTCTTTTTGAATGTTTACTGCTCTTAAAATGAGATCTTTAGGCAGAATGTGTTTCTGTCAAGCACTGGACCTCAGAATTTTCTCAAATCTTGTAAACGGCCATACACTGTCCCACAGTTTTTGAAGTAGAATATTTCTGTTTTTTTAAACATTTGAAGAACTAACCACAGTCACACCCGGAGGTATGACTATCCCTGCAGGACTCCTTGTTCTCTTCTAAGTATGGGAATGCTCACTTTGCATTTTGTAAATCATTTATAATTTATAGCATTTTTTACCTCTTCCTTAAAAAACTTTTGTGCAAAATGTATTCCTTTTACAAATAGTGACCCCAAAACGTTGTGACACTCAATTTAGTGAGAACAGGCCAACCATACACACCATCCCGTGTTTCTATGGACATCCTGGTGTCTTTCTCACCTCACAAATCGATCGGTTAGGTTTCTCACAAAGGAGTAGATCTCGACCCAGTCCGAAGCCACACTTCCAGACCTGAAACGAGAAGCCACGGACAGATATTAGCAACAGATTGCATGCTGGGGAGTAAAAAACAGTACAGCCTGGTTTTGTATTCCAAACCGCAGTTGGACATTAACACCGGCCACATGCTGGTGAATTGTGCTAACAAGTCTCCATGATAGTACATCAGCCACTTCAGCTGTTAGAAGCCTCGACTGTTCACGGCAGCTTCCCTAGTCAAACAAAAGGCGCTGGCGAGGACCACAGTGAGAATAATGTGGACGGAGACAAATTTCCAACAAGAAAACCGAGACAAGCAGACACAGACAACAGTAACATTTAATAAGACTTTGTAGCACGTTTAAAGAGAA
Source organism: Neodontobutis hainanensis (assembly GCA_024349245.1). Classification (NCBI taxonomy): domain Eukaryota; kingdom Metazoa; phylum Chordata; class Actinopteri; order Gobiiformes; family Odontobutidae; genus Neodontobutis; species Neodontobutis hainanensis. Next base: position 330,063 of record JALDNG010000113.1, read on the forward strand.
CAATTGATGGTTTCTGAAGTTTATTTAAAAAGTATATAAGACCTGCATGAGCGCTGTGTCTGTCCTGAATTTGAAAAGTCAGGAGACCTCCCTCAGGAGATGACTATTTTTGGAAATTCTTTAATTTTAAACCAGTGTTTTCTGAGTTATGCTGAGAAAACACTGGCTTAAGAGACGTCATGTAAGCTTCTCATCATCATCATTTTAATATTGTAATATATATTTTTTTAATGTTATAAAGCTATTATGTGAGTCTGAAATAAAGATTAAATTGAAATTTTATATAGAGTTTATATTTTTGAATAGACATGGACTGGATTAATATTTTGCTATAAGATGGAGAAATCATATAAATTGGAGAATAAAATACTGTACACCAAAGATTATTCAAATGTAAGCATTGATTTTTACTATAAAATACTTTCTATAACTATATATTGTTATTTCTGTTTTGAATTTTAGATTTAGGATTCCTATTTTTTATCTATTTTGACCTCTTTTTCAGTTATCATTTTTATATGCATTGGAATTCTAATTAGTTAATCTAAATGAAAGAGTTTTAGTCTACTTTTTTATTTAAAAAAAGTATGTGTTATGTATGTTCATGTGCAGCCATTACCTGGAATAATCCTGATTATTCCTCCCTTCATTTATTTAATATCCACTCCACAAACTACAGCAGTCTCCAAAGTACTTTTATGAGGGGCATTGCAGAATGTTGCAATGTTGACATGAAAAGGTTGCTTTTGTTAAAGACTGTTTGTATTTGGGCTACACAATTTATTGCGAATTTTTAAATATCACAGTATTATCAATCACAATAGCCATAACACAATAACGCTATGGTCTTTATGATGGACTTTTACCTTTACCTTTAAAATCATTGCAATAATCAAGATCGCATATTGTAACATTTAATATTGCAGATCTCAATGCTTTTTTAATATTGTGCAGCCCTAGTAATGCAGAGTACGGGTATAGAACCAAAAGGCACAACTAGTAGATCACAGTTCAAGTATCACAGATCCTCAATAAATGTAGGGTCCCCAAATCATCTTATGTAATCCGGAGGCATGACTATCCCTGCAGGACTCCTTGTTCTCTTCTAAGTATGGGATTGCTCACTTTGCATTTTGTAAATCATTCATAATTTACAGCATTTTTTACCCCTTCCTTAAAAAACTTTTGTGCAAAATGTATTCCTTTTACAAAGAGTGACCCCAAAACTTTGTGACACTCAATTTAGTGAGAACAGGCCAACCATACACACCATCCCATGTTTCTATGGACATCCTGGTGTCTTTCTCACCTCACAAATCGATCGGTTAGGTTTCTCACAAAGGAGTAGATCTATTTAATGCGAACAGAGGAGCTGGATAAGAAAACACATCAGGGAGGAACAGGTATTCACACAAGGCAGGAATCACACAAACCAAGTGCACAAGTACAGAAGAGACCATCATAAAACTGGAAAGGACGAAAACTAGAAATCAACAAATCTGTTGGTTTCTAGAGAGTGGCCTCTGTAAGCCTGTACAGTCAATTAAATTAGAAGGTTTTGGGATCAAAACTCCCGCGCTGGGTCAGCGGATGTGACATAATGTGCGTGCATGCATATGTACCTGCATGTTTTCACACATAAGTGAACTGAGCAACGCTCAGAGACAGGCCTCCAGCTCACTTGCAGCAGATTCTTCTCCAGTTGTTGTTTGTTCGTGGTCGTACAAGCCTGTGCACAGTGAACATGCACAACTCTGGATGCAGTACCGCTAACGCCCGAGGTGCAACACTAGTACAGAAATTTTGGATCTTCCGTAATGCACCTTTAAATCTACAGGTTTTCCCACCGTGTAAAACCTGCCCTTGATAAAACAACAAAGAGTTAATTAATCCTATAATTTAATTCAGATGTATGCAGTGAGAACATAAAACCAGAGTTTGACCGTTAGAAGACATCTTTCATAGCCTCTGTTTCCCCTCATCCACAAGGTCAACGTGCAAAAGTAAACAAAACCACAACAGGGAGCAATAATATTAAAGTATCAGTTGCTAATTAGCTCAGGTTCATTTTTGTGTTTTGCAATTTTACTGCCCAGCATCAGCAGTGTTTAAATCTACATTTCCATAACCTTCCAACCCACTACAGTTTCAATATTTACAGAAGAGTAAATTTAATTTTCTTTTAATGGGCTTAGAGAATGTGGTGAGTATTAAGTGACTTTTAGAAACAAAGCTTTTTCTAGGAAATGTTTCAGTTCAATTTGTGCATGCATGTTTTGGTAATTTTAATGTGGTAATAACATAAACAAAATTGGCAGCCATGGCACTGGTTTAGGACATGCAGCAGGTCTTATAAGTTAACAATGACCATCAGGAATGCACGGATCCAGCTTTTTCTTTCCAGATCCAGATCCAGATCCTTAAAGTATCTGTAGGTATCAGATAGACATATCCAAGATACCAATCCGATCCAACTTGTATTTTAAAATACAGCATTTAAATAAAGACGCTCATGTTTGTCACATGGCATAATTATGTGGATGGGTGTTAAAAAGTTATATATAATATGTTATTGTAATGAATAGACCTAGCCAAAGAAAAATAAAGACCAGCTTGTACTATTGTATAGGCACAAAATCCAGTAAAGTACTTAATTTTATTTATGAATCAAATTTTTATAATTCTTCTGTTAGCTATATGGGCTGATATTTTAACTGAAACTAAATATAAAAAGCCTAATCTAAAACGACGATTTGTAAATTAATTGCAGTAAGTTGAAAATAAATGATTATTATTTCGAAATTTTATTTATTTGTTGAAAATGTAGTTTCCTATCAAATTCTACACTCGATGCTGCGTAGCATTACACTATGGGGAACATTCTTTGTGTGACCGGTTGTGAAGCACCTGTGTCAAACACGCCAAGAATTGGCTTATACAGTATAACCTCTGTTGGTGACACAGCTCATCAGCGGCAGCTGTCTGATTGAGGGCACCTGAACGCAAGTGACACAGAGGGTATAAGTAACGCATGACGCAGAAGTGTCATCAAGTTTTTTTGTCTTCAGACTGCATTGTGTAAAGTGTGAGCAAACCTACTCTCTGTGCCATTAAGAGAAAAGTGTACAAGTCAAATACTTTCTCAATAAACACAATTATATTTATATACAGAAGCAGTCTCATATATATATATATATATATATATATATATATATATATAATTTATTATTATTTATTTTATTTTATTGCGCATTAACGGCGGCCGATTAGTATAGTGAAAGATGTCGGTCTGAAGAACATTCTTAGAATCACAACAAATGCCTGCGTGTCTGAGCCGCCCTCATGACGCACCTTCACAAGAAGAATACACGAGTTGTATGAAAAGGAGAGGACAACAAAAGCAACAGCGTTACAACGTGCACCAACTGTTGACCTCCCTGGAGACTCGCTAGGCAACCATAATTATCTCACGCCGTTACAGTGCATTATATTGATGAACAGCGGGAATTGCACTCACATGATCTGACTGTAATGAAAACACAAAACAGACATTTATATTGTTTACATTGTCATAATGTCATGATCGAGGGTCTGGACATAACTTGTTTTTCTATAACAAACTAAACAAAATATTAATGCCATGGCAGTGGCAAATATTTTTGTTTTAATATTTAATTTGTAAGAAATATTTAAACTGCTACTAACTTTTAACTGCTGTGAAAAGCACCTTATTTTGTTTAAAGTGTTTTCAAACCAAATGTTATTGCACTAGCAGTACGTTCAAAATAAAAGTATGCAATACACAAATTTTATATTCATTTTTATTGACCAATTTTTTTTTATATTTTGTGTATAATGCGATTAATCGCGACTAAGCGCTTTAATCGTTGCCCAGCACTTATATATATATGTATGTATGTATGTATGTATGTATATATATATATATATATATATATATATATATATATATATATATATATATATATATATATATATATATATATATATATATATATATACATACATACATACATACATACATACATACATACATACATACATACATACATATATATATATATATATATATATATCTTTTTTTAATGCCTGGGTGAAGAACTCCCTCAGACTTTTTGGGGAGTGTGAGCACTGTGATCTTTTTGCGTGGCCCATACTGCGCCTTTTTGCCTTAACTCCAATGACTATGCTCCCAGGAGTCCGTCAGCCCGGGTCACTCCTCTTACTAGTAGCGCCCCGTTGACCGTCCAGAGTATGCTTCTCAGACCTAGTATCTCGCCTCAACGGCTCGCCATGGGCGATTCCAACCAGGAGGGATCTCCTTTCTCAGGCACAGGGGACAGTGTTTCAACCACGGCCCAAGCTCTGGAACCTTTACGTCTGGCCCCTGAGGAGGACCAATTAGAGACGTACGGCTCCCAGCCCCTGTTGAAGAGAGTATTTTGAGTGCTAGGTCTCCCTCTACTAGGAGATCAAATGCCTGCAAATGGGGTGTCTTGAAGCCTGGTGTGCTACACACCATACAGACCCAGTCCACTGCCAGATTGTTTCAGTGTTGGAGTTTCGAGTTTTGAGGCCGCCCACTATAGCTACAGTTCTTCCTGGGACCTAGCTATAGTGCTTGAAGGCTTAGTAAGCACTCCTTTTGAACCGCTAGAGCTTTTTAAAGAACTAGCTCTGAGAGAGTTAAAGAACCTGTGCAGCTTTTCTGTTTGAAATAACATGTATTTATTGTTGATTGCACATCCCTCTGCATTGTAATGGCACTTCCATTTCACATTATATGTGCATTATATGTGCATTATAAATGCATAAAAATTAAATACCCGAGAATAAAGAGCAATTAAATAAATAAGAAAATACATAAACAAAAATACTAGAGTATGACAATGCATTATATTGCACATCAATTATCATTGAAATTTACCTTTGCATGTTCAATGCATATCAAATGTCTTAAAAAAAAAATTGCAGGTTCAGCCCTTAACGCATGACATTAAATACACATTTAAAATAAAATAAAGGTTAATCCAAAAGCTCCCTTTTAAAGTTTACAGTGCATTTAGTGATGTGCATGTGAATCAAAACACTAGCATTTGCATAAACAATAGTTCTCTGAATAGTTCCATTACTGTCCTGAGAAGCAGGTGGAGAGCAGTAGTCACCCTCAATTAGCTTGACTTTGCTAACACAAAGCTAACAAACAAAAGAGCCAAGTTCTTCACGGAACGACAGTTATTGGGACATGTGAAGACCTTAACGAAACAGTTTAAGGTAAAGTTCAAATAGCAGTCTACACTGAAGAACACACACTGTAAATGTTCACACCTCCGGACTTGACACTAGGGTACCTTGAGCATCAGGTACAGGTTTGAAAGTTAGAGGGGATTTTGTTTATACATCCAGGGCACGCTCAGTACAGGGCAAGAAGGGCACTTGTCCCAGGGGCAGTGGAGGCTGTAGAGCGGGAGTTTAGAGCATGTTCAGCAACGAATTTTCCAATGTACCTCTCGCTGTACATTGCTCCAGTCTACTCCAGTGACAGCGGGTGAGGCACATTCACCTACCCCGATATAACGGTAGCTACACATGACAGTACCACAGTTCTCTAAATCTGTGTTCTAAGACCCTGATGCCCGGCTCAGAAAACAGAATTTTAGAACTGAAATTGAAGGTATTGTAGAACTGAATTTTCATCTTGGGAAAAGCAGTTCCAAAGCAAATTAATTCAATTTCAAAATATAAATAAATTTTGTTATTACTGCAATTAATTCACAAACCAATGCATTTTGCTTTGAGAATACACTTTTCAATGTCAGTTATAAAATTGCAACCATTTAACTTGAGCGATTCCAATTTAGTTTGATTATTGATATAAAAGATATATATATATATATATATATATATATATATATATATATATATATATATATATATACATACATATAACCCAGCAATAATCTTTTTTTACAATAAAAGTATCAAACCTCAGTTATCACAGCAGTTTGCTCTGTGGGGCTTTGTGAAAACGCTCAGAGGGAGGGGCTGTGAAACTCAGATAAAAAGTAAGATACAGGAAGTTAGATTTCCTGTAGCTCACTGCTAACCAAAAGCGGGAGGATCTATTATGCCCCTCCCTATCCCCACTTCCCTGACCCTGCTCTGCTCGTGAGCACGCAGCTCTGTGTCTGTGACTAAGGCAAGGCAAGGCACGTTTATTTGTATAGCACAATTCATATATACAGCAATTCAAAGTGCTTTACAAAAGAAAAAGATAGGTTAAAAGCACAAATACAACAATTATCTATAAAATACATAAAAAATAAAAATGAATCACTTAAAATAAAACTAAAAGAGAAGCGTGCAGATAAAATACTTTCAGATGTCATATGCACACTAAAACAACCGTTTTCAGCCTTGTCTTGGACATTGTCAGAGTAGAGGCCTATCTCACCTCCTCTGGAAGGCTGTTACAGATTTTAGCTGCAGAAAAGTGAAATGCTAGTGTACAGACCTGAGGACAGGACTAATATGGTCCTAGTCAGGACTCGAGCAGCAGAGTTTGTACTGCAGCTGTCTGACAGCTCACTTAGTGAGTCCAGAGAGCAGACCATGGCAGTAATCTAACCTGATAGAGATAAATGCATGAATAAGTCTCTAAGTCTGGTTTAGACACAATAACCTTGATTCTGGCATTTTTTTTTAGATGTAAAGGGTTTTTGATGTGATTGCTTTAATGTGGATGTTACAGTCCAAGTTTGAAACCATTATTAACCCTAGATTTCTAACCTGATTTTTAGGCTTTAGAGAAGTTACTCTAGGTAACCGCAGAGGCTTTCCCTTTGTTTGTGTGGGCAAAGCATAATGAAAGTTGGTATGCATCCACACAGTGATCTGTTGGAGGCAATGACAGAGTGAGTCCACAGGCCCATAGTCGCCTGCTGTCAGTGAGACGTAAATCTGAGAGTCATCTGCATGTTGCATGTTGTGTTAGGACACATTGTTGCTGCGAATTAACCGGCCCAGAGGAAGCATGTAAAGATTGACCCTACACTTCAAAAACTGGTTTTGAAGTCTGAGTGCTTTCTAACAGTAGTTTACCTATCTGACCTTATCACCTGGTTTACTCCAGCTCGTACCCTTCGCTCTCAGGACGCTGGCCTCCTTCAACTTCCTCGAATAAAGAAGAAGTCTGCTACAGAGCCTTTTCTTATAGAGCCCCATTTTTGTGGAATGGGCTCCCGGTGGAAGTGCGGCGATCTGACTCTGTTGAGATTTTCAAAAGCAAACTCAAAACTTACTTATTTCACCAAACGTATGGAGACTGATTGATCATAGGGTTAGGTTTACACTGGTTGTAGCTGTAGGTACACACTCAACCGCTCATATTATTATTACATCTGCCTATTTTCAGTAGTATTTAGCACTTTTGTTTTTCTCATTTCTACCTCCTCCTAGGGTGGACGCAAACCTCTGATCTGCTGGATGATCTGTACCCCCCACCCCTGGACTCTGCTCCAGTGTGAGGACCCACAGCTCATCTTTCATCTACCTTGATAATGGCTGAGGTCCCATCCACCTTAAACACACACACACACACACACACACACACACACACACACACACACACAGACAGAGTGGACACCGGACGCTGTCAACATAAATGTTTTTTGTGAATATGTTTTGTTTTTATGTATTTTTTTTTTCAACTGTCCTGGACACATTCTTGCACGGCCTGTCCGTCCTGGGAGTGGATCCCTCCTTCTGTGGTTCTCCCTGAGGTTTCTCTTTTTTCCCGGCTGGGTTTTTTTTTGGAGTTTTTCCTCACCCTGAAGGAGGGTCTAAGAACAGGGGATGTTGTGTAGTGCAGTCTGTTAAGCCCTTTGAGGCGGCTGTTGTTGTGATATTGGGCTATACAAAAATAAATGTCTTGTCTTGTCTTGTCTTGTAGTTTATAATAAAAGTAAATCTCCACTCCGCACCTCTTCTTGTCATGTTTTTAAAGAAAGTCCTGCAACGTTTTCCCCCCGAAGATCGATCAGTTACACAGACTGGATCAGACCCATGTATTTACTCCAATGAACGCTCTCGATCCAGCTTTTTTGTCTATATCTGGCCTAGGTCCGAGTATCAGATTGATGCATGCCTAATACGTAAACTATCCACTTGAGACAGAAAAAATTTTGGTTTCAAAACATTTTTTTTTATTTTTTATTAACACACCATTACAGTTCAAATTACAGAAGGTCAAAATTTAAACTACAGCAGCAGAGTTTATCTGTCCAATCAGGAAGAGCACCATTAAGGCTTGTCATCAACAGAAAGAAAGAGAACTTCCGCCAAAGAGACAGGATACTCTTTCAAACTGAACTATAAAATGTCTAGATGTATAGCAAAGTTACAAGTGTGTGCGAACAGATTAGCATAAGCACTCAAGCAAACGTTACAAAAATCCTGGCCACCATCAGGGTGAGTCGGGCAGGGGTCAGGGGAGTTTTAGCTCTGAGACGTGGCAAGTTTCCAATGCGGAGGAGGACACGATTGAAAACAGTTGCTGTCAAAGCTGCCGAAAATATTGCAGGTCTGTGTGAACAGCGCAGCGGCTCTGAGGATCTGCTGAGCTCACTCTACTGTGAACTGTTTACGGTAATAAAGACATGAGGAAGTGGGACATGGCTGAAATCTGTTCTAAGCAGTGTAGCAAATCTTTCTGGCATGATGTAAACCAGTGGTTCCCTAACAGTGGGATGTACCGTATTTATTTCAGTAAAGAATAAATGGGTTGTTTTTTTGTTTGTTTTTTTGGTCAGTGAACAATATGTCCCTGCAGGGCTACCATAAATGCTCACAGGCCCTAAAAAGAGAGTGGCACTGTTTTCCACACACTGAAGAGACCTCAGTGGCATCCCATAATCTACTTTGGCCACTATAGTCTAAAAATGAACCAAAAATACAATCTAATGTTGGACTGTTGATTTATGTGATGGTAAATTTTAATTGTTAGCTACAGTTTGTTGCATTGACCTGGGCCTTTGTTTGTTAGGTATGTTTTCCAACTACTCTGCAGACTCCATAGTTGAGTGAGTGCTGAAGTGTATGGAGAAAACTATTTTGGACACTGAACAAATACTTTAGTAGTTATTTTCTAGAAAAGTTAAAGCAGCACTGCTTAACTTTTTGCCAGTAGACTCTTCAGACTCTGTGTTGTTACGACAGCGGCGCAATATTCACGGATGTCAATAGTTTACAAGTGTAGACTGTTCAAGTCGGCTAGTTTAGAAGAAAAGAGCATGTGTTCTGAAACAGTAGGGTCCTTTTAGTGTATATGGTACACATATGACTGCTATGGTCCAGAGTATTATCATATTTTTGCTCCCTCTGTAAAGTGTGTCAGGTGTGTCCCCCAATTCTTAGGGGTATAATCTTACACCTACCCCTTACCCCTTCCTTTGGATGGCCAAGGGGTAGGGGTAAGTTAGTGAATTGGGATTGGGCCTTCCTCTTGTCCTGGGACAGGAAAGTTACATTGGAGGTTCCTTTCCTACTGTGTCAGTGAGATAGGCATGATTCTATAATATCATGACTAAGAAACAGCAAAATTATTTGGAGGATATATATTTTTAGACTAAAAGTTATGCTGTGCTACTTTAAGTTTAAATGCTAATTTACAACAAGCAAAGTCTGCGGCAGTAACTTAGTGGGTAGAGCGGCCATCCTTCTACCCAAAAACATCCCAAAACATTATAACATCCCGCTCTCCACTGCATACTGTCCTTGTGTCCTTGGGCAAGACACTTAATCTACACTGCCTCCAGTGATGTTCTGTAACACTGGTAAATAGCTTAAAGCACTTTGAGTGCCTACTACAGTAAAAGCGCTATATAAAGATTCTTATTATTATTAACTGTACAAGCATAAAGACGAGGTGCTCAAGGAAGACACTGAAGAATTAGTAAAACATTACCAAAGTTACTGCATCCGCAACTTATAGTTGAGACCGACATATTGCCTTTCATCAGAAGAATTCCAGGCTAATCTCTATAAATCTCTGTAATGTAAGCAACAAGATAAGGCCAAACAATATCACAACATCTCACCGTAGACCTACTGCATATCTGTGGAAAACACTCTCTCAGAGCTAGACTAGAACTAGACCTGATCCAACCATAAAACTTCAAACATACATCAGCAGGTGTTAAACATACTGTAGCCTACAAATGCATTAGATATTACAGATGTTTTAATACTGTTTTGAAGGTCTGTATGACTTTACCACATAATGCTGCTGGCCACAGTGTCAGATGAGGGCATATAGATTTGATGAGCGGCTGCATGGGTTTGGAAAGCTTTTATCAAAATTGAAAGATTTATTACTGCTTTATTAGGACATTATAGAGTTCAAAGATTCTTCTTACACCAGGACTAAACCCAGACCCAAAGTGGGACTAAACTGGAACAAAACCCACTAAAGCTCCATGAATAAATCAAGGATGAAAAACAAATAGAGTCCAAAGAAACCAGTTGCCGTAGAACAAACCAAGACTAAACAAGAGCTAAAATCAAGACTAAAGCCAAGATGCAACAATAACTAATCTGAGGCAAAACTACGGCTAAACCTAAGCTTTAGGTCTATCTGGACCTCACCCAGACTATTTTCAGAACTTTTCACTGTGACTTGACTAAACCCAAAATAAACTAGTACTAGGCTTTAGAATGAATTTGGTCTACATCAGAAATCAGGGCTAAAATCATAATCATTACTTAAACCAGACAAAATTAAACTAAAAATAGGGCTAAACTTGGACTTAACACAGACTAATCCAGGGCTAAACCTCTATTGAACCAGGACTACACTAGAACTATTCAGGACTAAATGAGAACTATTACTGAATTGAAGTAACACATGGATTTACTAAGACTTAAACAAGGACTACATGAATAAACTAGGATTAGACCAGAACTATGAAGGAAAAAACGGGACAAACCACGACCAAACCAGGACTGAACCGCTAAAATGTAAGGTCATCAGCTAAACTCCCCTTACTTACTTGTCCAGGACGAAGTAGAGGTCGTATGCTCCGTGACAGGACGCCTCCTCAGCGCAGCAGCTCGAGGCCAGTAGTCCGAGCAGCAGTGCACCGAGCGCGGCTACACTCCACCGTCTCCTCCCGGGGAAAGCCTCACTTTCCGCGGACACTCTTCGACACGACTCCGGCATCGTGTTTCATCAAAGCTTTGGAAAAGATAGCCACAGTAAACAGTTAGCTAGCAGGAAGTTTTTAAAGTTTGTTGACAATTTAAAGCGACGTGCAAATCCCGTTAGAACCCAAAGTCAAGGCTAAGTTGAGAAAAAGTTGAGAAATTTAACAGATTGTGCAGAGTAATATAGGAAATAACCGGTTTACGTCATCGAGTATTTTATGTCCAAATAATTTTCGAGTCACTCACATCCTCAATAAACGCTAACAGCTGTGTCCCAACCTCTTGTGAAGTCGATGGTGAAACAAAAGTCAGAGCAAACTTTGAAGAAAAAGTTAGGAGGCATTTAGGTGCGCGAAGAAAGCTCGGGATTGTCAGAACTACAATGTACACAAATTTTGTACTGTTGTAACTAATAATTTTTTTTTAATAAATGACAAAATAGGTCTGATGTTAGGTAGTTAATGAAGCAGTCCGCAAAATTATTGACTCATCATTGCTCATACACAGATGTAGTGTGAAACAACCATGTATTGACTATGTTCTACAAACCTACACTGACAAATGTATCATGAAAAAGGTAATATCAGCAAATGGAGTTAGGATTAATGCAATTTATTGCAAGCCTTTTATGCCATAACGTAACTTAATAAACAATGAATTCTGTTGGAGATAAAACCCTAACATGTTCACAATTTAACTTATACAATCGTCAATTTGGAGAATCATAAACTAAATAGACATTCTTTCTCTTGTTATGGTTATGGTTCATTAAATGAATTTGACTAGAGTTATGTATTTTTTTCTAATCAGTATCTGGAACAGTGATATTAATATCATTAACACAAACTCAAAACAAATTGACTGAAGCTTTCTTTCATGTAGTCAATTTTCTTAAGGAACATTATTGTGAGATTTATTGCATGAATGAAGTTGATTCATTTATTGGACTTGAATATCTTTTTGTGTGTAAGTGTGTGTAATAATTTATTAAGAAGTAATTTACAAATAAAAGATCGGTCCTAAAATATCTCAATGTATGTAGGTTTTTAAACCTCCAAAGAGTTATCATAAACATAACAGTCCATATTTATGTGGTGGTTTCTGTTTCCACATGTTGGCTGCAGCTGCAGTCATTTCCTGCTTTTTTTCTTCTCATTGTTCTTTATTTAGAATAAAAGTCTGTTTCCGTGTTTGCCACGTGTTAATCACTGAAACCAAGAAAATGGGTTCAAGGAAAGGCCACACAGACCATGTTCATCTAATGCCCTGTGATAAAGATTATTATTAACTTGTAACAACAGAAATGCAAAAGCCCTTTCTTCCATGATGTTTTTTTTAATGTTATGGTTAAAGAAATGATGCTAATTCACCATCTCAGAATGTTCACACTGAATCCCACACAACCATACCTTAGCCACACTGACATTATACATTAACTTCTCTGAAGACCAGAGAATGCAAGTGCACGTGCCGTGAGGTGTACACTGCTAATGAAAAAAGAATGATCCAGGTGAGCTCCTGCACACCGGTATGAGACACAGGTTTTACATGATACACAGCTGTAAACATGACGACTGACATTAGACAATGACAGCTATATTCTACAGAACATATCCAGATCTGCCAGAATATAAGATGTTGCACGGCTGCTGTAGACGCTTATATCTTCAGCAATAATATGTGTTAAATAAGACACAAGAGCACTTCTCTTTCAGCAGTGCTCAGTTTGTCCTCTTTCGGCAGTTAGAACCAAGAAGTAATGAAATTAAAATAAGGTCTTCCGCGAGGTTCTCTGTCTGTTTTGAATGAAATGATAGTTATTTCAAAGTGACAGCAAATATTAAAATGATAAAAATATTTGACTGATGTGTTCCATTTTGAGGAGCTGTTTACTATAACAGTTTACACAATGCACCTTCAATTAAATTTGCTCATTGAAAAAAACGACAGGTGCTTTGTCGCCGTGTTGGATGGCTTTGGTTTGGTTTAGAGCCACAAACCTGGCTCTCCACCGGTCTCTTGGCCCTGCACCACAAAAAAAGCCCAGACTGCACATTCGAAATGAAAAGTAATATTTTTCAGAACTGACAGTGCTTGTGACAGTTGTGTGTATTGGCAGAGAGCAGTAATCACTTTTCAAATACCTTTCCCTCAGGTGGTGTTTTTTGCTTTGGGAAACACAGGGAAAGCCCAGGTTTGCTCTTAACTTATCTCTCTTCTGTTTGTACAAGGTGTGTACAGTTGGCAGGATGTGTCTCAAGGCAAAGGATTAGGTAATAACACTGAAGAAAAGAAGAAAAAAAAAAAACATTTGTAAACATGTTACTCTCTTACACTTACCTGGCTCACCGGCAAAAAATCAGGCTTGCAGTATCGGCATGTGCTGTGGCTTGTTTGGACTGGTTTAGAGTTTAAGGCATTTGTCGACATTAGAAAACATGAGGTACAACATAAATGTAGCTAATAAAATGACTCAAAAACTACTATATATATACATGTACTATATATATGTATATGTATGTATATATATATATATATATATATATATATATATATATATATATATATATATATATATATATATATATATATATATATATATATATATATATTCATCATTAAATCAACATCAAATCAAGTTTTTATTCAAAAAACAAAACAGGAAAAGATATTTAACTGTAAAGTTAAAATAATAAGGGAAAAAAATGGTATGTTTGTATGTATTTATTTATGTAACTATATACAGCTCTGGAAAAAATTAAGCGACCACTGAAGTTTTTCCATTGAATCAGCCTCTCTACAAGTATGGAGTCCATTCCATTCCAATGTCTGTTGAATCCCAGCAGAGGCACACCTCATTCTACTGAATGAGCTGCTGATTAGTATCACTATCATCACTATCCTCTTGCAAATAAATGCTCTAAATTACAATATTTTTATTTAGAATTTGGGGAAAATGTCAGTAGTTTATAGAATAAAACGAAATTGTTAATTTTACCCAAACACACAAAATGGCACACTGGTTATTTTGCAGTGGTCTCTTAATTTTTTCCAGACCTGCATTTTGGTTTGGGAACACTGGCCCTAAAGCAAATTTAGTTGATGACCCCTGTTCTAAATTCCTGTTTTTCAAGGGGATTCCTGTTTCAATATGTTGAGGTCCACTAAGCCTTTAAGGATGATGTCCAAGATTATTAGCACTGCCTTTCTCTGTCCTCTTTATGCCACTTATCACATATTTTTGCCAAGAGTAGTCTAAACTTTTTATTTATTCATAATCGCCCAGAAATACAATGTTCAATTTAATTTGTCTTCCTCTTTTCCATCTCACTGGTCTAATTTCACCCCTTTTTATCATAAATTTCCATTTGCTCTGCTTTTTAAATGCTCTGTGACAAATCAATGCATTACAACTATTTTCTCAATCCACTGCTTCCTAATAGACAATTTTTACTTAATCATTTTAAATACACGCTTGCTCTGTAGCCTTGTTTTATGACGGAAAACCCCAGCGTTAGGTAGCATCCACCCAAACCAAATGAATTAACATCCAATTAAAATCTAATTAGACTTTGATTTGCCAGATAATTATACTGGTGCGCCGCTGTTCTCTGCTCTGCTGGGATTTGATGAGGTGAGTTAGCGGTAATTACTTCGACGATGTGAAGTTGAGCCGTCGATGAATCCGGGATTAAACAAAAAGGAGAAGGCGTCCGGCGGATAACGCAGCGCTGTGATGGGAGTGTAATTAATTGTTACACTTGATGCAGTGGGAAGTGCTCCTAAGAGGAAAGTTAGACAGAGTTAGAAAACTTCATGTTAAACAATTTGGCTGCATGATTAACTCCTGCACTGGAAGATTGTTCTTACATTTAGTTTACAACAACCGTTAAACAAGGACTTGCACGTCAGTGTTGTCTAATAGTTTCTGGTGGATCCAGGGTTGTTTAAGGTTGCTTAGGTTTTCTTACTTAAAAGTCTGCACCAAGGTCCGCACTAAGAAGTCACAAAATTATTACGCAGTATTTGTTTGTGTATAACATTTGGTTTCGTACTGCAGTTTTTAAAAGTGGACTTTCCCAGTTGCTGTCATGACTGTTGTGTAGATGGCTTTTACTGTGGTCAATGTGTCTCTTCAGAGGCTCATTTTACAGTTGAACTGGAGAAATATAAAGATCAGACTGGAGTAGGGCCTATAAGAACACGTTATTATTTCATTCCATGTTTCATGTGTTTTTATAACCTGACCAATATTCATTTTGTCTGTTTCCTTCCTCTGTTTGCTCTTCTTATATTTAATTGCCGTGACATCCTGCATTTGCTCCAAAGGTCTGAACTATTGGCAAACAGACATAGATATATCTTAATGATTTGTGATTAAAACATTAGATTTATTCTGTGGAAATGTGGATTATGCCCTGCCTTTTGAGGGACTTTGGCTCTCCCCTGAAAAGCCTGTTGTGTTACTTCTCTACCTCACTGTGTAACAGTAAGTCCTGGTTTCCTGTTATCCTCATTCTCTTTACCAAAGTTAATGTAGTCTGCCCTTGACGTGGAGCATATTTACTCCAATTCATCAACAAAACACAACTAGCTGTTGATTATTAAAGAGGCGGTTAAAAAACTAGAGAAGAGCAACCAAAGAAAAATCTGTCACAATAAACAAACTCTAATAGCATCAATAACTCATAATTAACTTAATAACTGTTGTTTTAGCTTGTTCTGCTCCTCCGAGAAAGCACGGCTGGTCACTAATGGCGTCTTAAGTTGAAATTGAGTGCGGTGCCCAGAAGTAAACAGCATCTATCAATCACCAGTCCGGGCCAAGTGTCGAAACTCACAGCAGACGGCAAAGGAGTGTGTCGAGGAACTGTGGTTTCAAAGTATCATGATGTTGGCAGTTTAAACAGAAAAAACACATACTGTAGCAAGTGATTATGTAGTGATTAGTGTAGTGCTTATGTTCCTTTATTTGGAAGAATTGTATTTGAATATTATATTTTACTACATTATTTAATTATTTTAACAACCCAAGGATTTGACTATGCCCAATTTCACCAGGAAATTAAAAGCATTTTAAGTTATCTCTGCAGTACCGTAATATCATCAAAGTTATTTAAGCAATAAATATGTTTGTTTGCAGGTAAAATGATTATTGTCTTGCAGGTCTCCAAGGAAATGTGGATGCCTCCCCTACAGTTGTCATGTTGAAAAGATACCTCATCATACTTAGGCAGACGTGGTAGAAGTGGTGCGTAAATGTGGCCCTTTTTGGTGACATCTGGTGGGGAAGGTGCTGAATGCAACTCTAAACTGTTTTGGAGCATGTGAAGGAGCTTCTGTAGCCCTGCAGGAACATGCTGCTAAATAATCCAAAAGGAAATAGATCTGATGGCGATTTCATCCATCACCAATCACTTTACTGGGACCAGGTCACAGGGCTGCAGGTTCCAAGTAAAGATCCCCAGACTTTCCCCTCCCCAGACACTTCCTCCAGCTCTTACAAAGGAATCCCGAGGTGTACCTAGGCCAGCTGTGACATACTGTGTCCTGACTGCCCCAGGGGCCTCCTCCTTGTAGACATGTCCAGAATTCCTCCCTAGAAAGGCATCCAGAGGCATTACAAAACAGATGCGTATTCCAATGACCAAGCTCGTCACCCAATCGCTAAGGGAGCACACAGCCTCCCTAAAGAGGAAACTCGTTTAAGCCTAGATCATATCCTTTTGGTCCTGATGCACAGCTCATGAGACAGTTCTTTCCCTTCCACAACGGACCGATACAACAACCACATACTTTGCAGACAGAACTGGTTAATGGAACAAAATCTGTTTTGCCATAATCTTTCATAAGGATATGTGCCAAAATCTCCCCCAGAAGTGCTTAGTTTGTCCTTTCTGGCCAGTTGTAGGAATAGAAACCTGAAGTGGCAGTAGCTTAGTGGGTAGAGCGGTTGTTTTTTAACCGAAAGGTAGGCGGTCTCCCCACAGTTCATACTGTTGTTGTGTCCTTGAGCAAGTCACTTAACCCACCTTGCCTCCAGTGTCTGTAACACTGGTAATTACTGTAGAACAATGTAAGTCGCTTTGGATAAAAGCATCAGCTAAATGAATAAATGTAATGTAAATGAAGTAATAGAACTTTCATTGGGTTCTATGGAGCATTAAATGTCAAATGTCTTTTAAGACATAAATGGCAGCATTGTGGTCCATATAATGAAATGAATCCACGTTAGCTCCTCAGGTCGACTCGCTTTAATTATTCTCGATTCCCCCTTTGTGTTTCACGCTTGGCTCCCGCTCAGTTCACGTATGAAGACGTTCGCCGATCAGTGACAGCCGAGCGCCGTGATTAACAAATTAAGAATTCTCTCTTGCCTTAATCTGTCTGGAGGCCTGCTTTCAAAAGGCTCCAACTGAAACGTGCTCGGCAGTGACAGCACCTCTGCTCAGTGGTTTAATTGGATTAGAGTGAAGTTCGGATTAATATGGGCGAAGACAAAATGGTGTACAAGGGAAAAACAGGTGATGAAGTTGTTTCAGAGTTACCTTTTTCAACATTGTTGTTAAGTAGTCAAGGATTTCTTTGGCGTGGAGCCTTGTGGAAGAAACTTGAAGTCTGTGTGGGGTGATATAGAGAAAGATTAATGTGAAGTGGAAATAGGTGAAATCAGGTCGTATTTTAAATGATTTATGTTGCAAATGTTATAAATAAAAAGCAAACATTGGTCTAGGCCTTACAGATTGTTTTCCTTACTCTTTGGACTAAAAGATTATATATTTTATTAGTCCAAAGAGTAAGGAGGGGGCAACATTGCTAAGGGCATATGGGAAACTAATGCTTATTAAAAATAGCAAACTGGAAAGAAAAAACAAATGAATCTAATCAACCTGATAGAACACAAATAGAACCGGAATAATCCTAAGAGCAACAAAACAAAAACCCCAAAGTAAACCCTTTAATTGGACCAAAACAAACAGCTGTGGCAAGTTCATCTCATAATAGTGGACATCATCTGCCAGCTACATTTACAAGGTTTACATGGTCATTTATTGTCATTTTCTCATGCAAAGACATGAGTAAATGAAATCTGTAGCATATAGTGGAGGCAATGGGAAAGAGTCCTTCAGTCAGTTGCTGTTCTAGCTTTGAGGCTGCAGCGTTCTGCCTGAGGAGAGGTATGTGAACGGTTTATGTGCAGGGTGGGACAGGTCTGTCAAGATTGAATGCACACAAATGTAACCACTCTATGTCTGCAGCAGAGTAGTGTCCATAAGGCAATGGAGGATGACATTTCCCCCACACACCAATAAAAGGCTATTAAGATATGAGCGTCCAGCCCACTTCAGCCTCCTCAGAAAGTACAAGGTCTGGTGGTCTTTTTCGATACTGCTGGATGTGTTAGTAGTCTATGTATAGACACTGTCTCTACATTATTGCTTTTCTTTAAATCACTGCAATTGGAACCATCAACTGTCCCTTCTCTATTTAAGATGGCTTCTTGCAGCTACACAACCATTTCAGCCATGTCCTAGTGCCAAATGTGTTGCTTTGTTTGATCTATAAATAAACACTTCAAATTCAAGACTGAACAATGCCCAACTAAATTTGTAGTCCATAGATAATATTTCCACAATATATATTGTTGAGGAATGGCCTCATTGAAGTGTTTTTACTGTGTGAAAGTGCTTTGTTCTCAGCTTGTATAAATCTCACATCACAATCACATCTCATATTCTTCTTCTTTTCTGGGGCTCGGGGGCAGCAGTCCCAGCAGAGATGCTGATGCTTACCACTCCCTGGACACTTCCTCCAGCTCTTCCAGCGGAAATACCAAGGCATTCCCGACCAGCCAAGGGGCCCTTTTTTCTGCAATGGGTTTTGTCAAGACCGCATTAATTCTGTTGCGGATTGGCCTTCTCGTTTACACGAGGATGATATTCTTACTCCACAAAAGCATAAGCCTTTGAATCTGGCCGAGGAGGTATTTTTGTTTCAATGCTGCTGCTCACTCTTGTGTAAACTGTGAAGCCGGGTCCTCTGAAATTAATGACGTCATAGGAGCAGTATACATACACATCAATGTCTCTACAGAAGAAGGGGTGGCAGAATTAGCAAAAAGAAATCCCACCCCCTAAAGGTTCGGCATATATTGTTTTGGGCGTTTTGGGTGGCTCTGTGCGAACGATGATTGTGTCGTAACGCTGGAAACGCAGCAAATAACTTACCTTTTCCTACACCTAAAATATTACTAAATACTTGATTAATACTTTCATGGGAACCACAGAGCTGTGAGATATGAATGCCCACAAAATGTTGATATTGTTTTGAGTGAATCAATCCCGAAGAATGGAACAAAATCAAACAAATGGACGAACAGACAAATGAGTTTCTGAAAAAGGCCTGTATGAGCGTTTGAGGAGCTGTGGCTTGGCGTGTCAGACGTGTTTCTCTTCGATGGCCTGTGATTTGTGAAGGCCACCACTTTTTTAATGACCGTCTCTTAACGTTCTGTCCCCCGAGGCCCAAAACACTATGCAAAGAAGAAGAAGAAGGAAGTCTGTGCTGTCTCCTAAGTTGGCAGCAAATAATCCGTCCAACCTTGTCACCTCTGTTGTTCTCCTCTGCGCACCGCTGCCCTCGCCTCTTACACCACCACCCGCCTTCCATCAGAGAGCCCCAGGCACTTTCAGCACCGTCGCCCGGCCCTGTTCATCTTGCCGATGTTTTCTCCAGCCTGTCAATGGAGGCAAGTTTTACCAAGAAAACTTAGGGACACATTGTTGTTTGGTCCCTGCAGAGAGTTTGACCCATGTTGGCCTCGTTCTCAGAAAAAAGCATTCAAAGTTAACTATACACACAGGGATGTCACATGCATGGCTAGGATTTAGTAACGTCCTAATGGATTTTTAAATGTATGATATGAACTCATCTGGTGTCTCATTTTAGTTTTTTACAGTGTTAATGATATGAAGTATTTGGGTTTCCACTTATGTTGTGGCAGGTTTGGGGAGGATTGGACAGACGACTACTTACTACTAACTGAACGGAGACGACACTTTAAACAAGTATTTAATTGGGCTGGTCTGTCAAAAAAAAACTACATTGGATGCTAATGGATTATGTCCTATTTCTTGTTGGTTCTTGGAATTTTCTGCAGATTCCTTCTTTTATACAATAAAAATATTTTAATTTTATTTAAATGAGTAAAGTTGACATACCAAAAAAATATATATAAATAAATAAATAAAAACTTGTCTTTCATCTTTTTGATTCTCAATGGTATTAAAATTCAATCTATGGCCTTTAAGTCAAATAAAATACAACAAAATTAAATACAATAATGACAGAAAACATTGCAGTAACAAGCATAATAATGAATTATTCAAATAGACTGCTATATGGACCTTCTCTTTTGAATGGTTTACAACCATCACTTCAAATCACATCCACTTTTCTGTCTTTCAAAAAGCAGTTATTAATTGTGTTAATTTCTATTTCTCTATTTCTCTTCTTTCTGTTTTAATTTATATTTTATAATTGTTGTTTTTAATATTGTGTCAGTGCAAATAAACATTAAATTAAAGATAGATGAATTATGTATTATGTATTATTATTATTATTATTATTATTATTATTATTATTATTATTATTATTATTATTATTATTATTTGCCCACCATATGGGGAAAGGAAGGAAAAAAATAGAAATTATCTCTGAGATTGGTTAAACTGTTCAAAGGACATAGAAAGGTGCAAATGTAAATTTACATAAAAAACACAAACAATTATAGAATTAATAAACAAAGAATCCTTTTGACTAATCTGATAATGTCATTCCTGACCATCGTCATTTGTTTCATTAAAGGCCCATCAACTGTTAGAAATATTTATTTGAGTTTAGAAATCTTATAAAGACCCAAATAAATGGGAATTAATTTATGAGAACATTCAGCGAATCACAGTAAGCGTTGCCCAATTACGTACTCACATTGAAGGGGGTCTGGGGCTAGGGACACTCGCATTGGCTGATGGTCTACATAACCTGTTAATTAGGGGCGGAAAATCCTAATAATAGCACCGGATACAACGGCTACACAACTCAAACAGGAAAAACATACTGAATAAAGAGGAGTAATGTAAAAGATGCATAAGTATTGGCATCAGTGCATTACTCATTCAATTAATAAATCAGAGTAAATCACATTGGTCAAACGCTAAACTCTGAGCTAGAAATTTAAGGTCAACTGTAAACTATAGTTTGGGGTAATATTTTGCTGTGTCAAATGGGTTCAGTTTTACATTTGTTATATAAATTGAGAGCAGAAAAGGTTGCTATATTGGTGAAGGCTTTGGGAGTGTAACAAAGTGTTTTAGATACTGGAGCTGGAGATGCTTTGTATACCTTTGACAATAGAAACGCCTCTTTAACTGGGCCATGCTGTACTGACTATTCTGTTCATAAAAGTTAAGCAAGAACAGATGACCTACCAAAGAAATGTCACATTTGCCTTTTTGCATCTCACTGTTCGACAAAAGTATTAAGTATTAAACCCTTGACACCACTCCTACTAATTCTTTTGTATTGCTGCTATGTCTTTATTGCTGTTGTCTTTACCTGTAGCGTAATGTAAAATGTGATGAGATAAACACATCGAATGTCTCTGTAATGGCTTTACCTAAGCGGCCACACATACAGACATACCTCTTCACTCAACCTGACAACACTGCCGTTCCACATTTAGACTGAAGCCCTGAAGTCTCCAACAATGTGACAAAGTCCTAGGATGTAGCGGAGCGGCAATGGGGACATGCTCCTCCTCAATGTCACTGCTTTTGACAGGTGCCATTTTCGCTGCCGCGCTTCAGCCTCGTTTCCATTCGAGTGGCGAGTTTTCATCATCGTGGCTTACCCCACTCATGTTTGGGAACGCAGACGGAGGAGTCGCACTGCATTAGCAACAATAGTTTGAGGGGTCCATTAGCAATAACAAGATGGAGACTATAAAGTAAACTGCTGAAGGGTTATGCAGAACATTTACAACACCCACAAAATTGTGAATATCCTTCTAGAACACAAGAGAAATAAGTATTATAATTTAGATTTTTAGTTTCTTTGTCTTTGCTGCGTGGCCTTTCAGGAGGAAGATGTGACTAGCACATAAGTTCACAGAACAGGTACTCAGGGCCAGAGACACTTTTGTTCAGCCTATAAGCACAAACAACATTGAGAGAGCTCTTTCCAAACCAAAGGTGCAGAGGGCGACCCTCTCTTTCACGCATTGAACCAAGCACAATTACACAAATGTTTTTTAATCATGAGCATTAATGTCACACTTCATTTTACATTCAACTCTTGGAATTAAAGTCAGTAAAATAAAGTTACCTTTCACTAAAAAGTACTTTTATAAGTGCATTAAGAAAGCTCTATGATGGTCTTTTAGTGAATGTGAAACAGAATATTAGTCAATATAAATTCTTGTCTTCTCATGTTAAAAGTATCCTATTGCGTCACACATTTTGGGCTCAATGGCTCCATGGGTAGATTGTTCTTCACTTCACACTGTCCTCTGTTATATCATGCTTGAAACTTAGTTAAATCTTTTCTTGTGAACTTAACGGCTTTGTTCAAAGTTTGCTGCTGTCAGATGAAGAGTACAGACCAGGCGCTCGTTCATTTTGCTGCCTATCCATCTCTTGGGCGTTTATAGGAGCATCAGCTAACGAGCTTCAAGCCTCGAGCCATCGCACTGTAACATGCACCTCTGTTTTCACACTCAGTGCTTTTCCGGGACATCACTAACACTGAGAACCCGCTCCGCTTTGGGGACTTTTAATGCGATTACAACCCACATAGGATGACACGAGTGCGGTTTCCCAGAGCTAACATAAGAGGTTTGGATGGATGGTGGGCAAATACGCCTTTAAAATCCCTCCTGGCGATCACTGCAGCCTCGTTCGCAGGTCATTTTCTCATTTCCAAAGCTATAGCTAAGATGCTATGACAGTAATGAGCGATCGCGGAAGGATTAAATGGCCCGCACTTACAATACCAGCAAACTAAGGCCAATCTCTGCAATATTTAGCTGGACATTGAGCCACAATTTCTCAGTCCTCAAGTCAAATTAGCTTAACGCCAAACGGCTCTTCAGTAGAAAATCTGGTGGGGGAGGTTACAGCTACTTGGTAGTTGCGGGTATTTCATGAAAGACACTGAGAAAAAAAAACATGGCTTACAACCCATATCACACCCATATTCCAGCTAGTGTTTGTGTGCACAGAAGAGTTGAGGCTAAAGCGGTTCCATGAAGACTAGTCTGGAGTACACCAGTCAGACTGCATGAGCCGCGGGCTGCGATAATGCCAAAGGAAACTTAAAAAGAAAATGCCCATTTTTACTAATAAATCTATTTCATCTATAAATCAGTGTCACCAAAAATTTACCATTTATACAGATTGTTTCCATAGCTTCAACAATGGTCGAGGTGGGGATGTTAAAGGGCAGAAGTTAAAGGACACCAGGGGTCCATTAACTTCCCACTGACCCAGATTGACACTGATCATTAGATATAGATATGACAGACCCCTTGCGCTTAACAAGGCTCTGCTCTATTATTTCCCTCAGTAGTGACCGATTATTTGGCCGAATGCTGCAGGACATCAAACCCAGTTGTATCACGTCAGGTCGGAACACAAATGGGAGACTCCATAGACTCCATAGGGCCAGGAACTTTGTGGATGTAGGAGGGCATTTTACAAAAGATTTACCTCATCACTGTCTCTTAGAAATCCCACTATTTCTCCACTAAAGCCCACACTTTTAAATATAATGCTGTAATATTTATGGAATAATACTAACAGTATATTTTGTGTTATTGTAGTAAAGACTGGAGTTGGTTTTGAGACTTTTTAAAAGTCTTTCTTTTGTCTTGGACTCATTTGTACTTTGGAACCACAAAGGGCACAGAATTTATAATCAAGAAACGACAATGGTTTATTTATCCATGTGATTAGATCCCTGGAATCTCTTTCATGGCATTATACATAGTAGCCTATCAAAAAAACAAAAAAATGCTAGTAAACTCTAGCTCAAGCAACAGATTGCATTTGAACTACTTTTTTAAATAAAAATGCCTTAATCTTATATTTTATCTTGGTATAGTTCTGAATAAATCTAAATTCTGGCTAAAGTGCATATACTCAAGATGATTATTTTAAAATAGAAAGTGAATAACTATGTGTGTGCTGTAAGTGAGTGGGTAGAGAACACTAGGCCCACAACAATTTTTTTTTTATTATCATGACTGATTGACACTTGGATTGTTTAAAGAAAAAAATTAAAATAAAATAAACATTATACTGATTTTCCCCATGGGGATTAATAAAGCATATTTAAATTACAATGAATGCCACTTTTTCATGACTCCCAACAATAAAATTCCAGGTTTTGCAGGAAGTGTGGGAATGATGTCTGGTGAAATAATGTGACACATGTGAGTGGGACCACCTCCAACAGAGGCAGCACAATGATCCCAGTTTTAATTGGTCCCATAGTCTTGGCTTCAGATGATAAAGAGAATGTTTTGTGGAGACGTGGCAAATCATAAATCAAACATAATTAGTTTTATTAATAAAAGACCTTGAACCTAAACATGAACTAATTAATTTATCTTCACAATAGAAGAGGCTTACACTTCATTGGTTTCAACAAACATTTAGCAACACATCCTTCTATAACTCACTAAACCACTACAATTGACTTACTAATGTTTCCACCGGCTTGTTTTTAACCGTACACCTCTTCATTCCTCATTGTCATTTCTGGCTAGGTGCATTTCGGTCTCTTTTTTGATAAAACTTTGATGCACTTGGAGCTCTCCCAGCGCTGGGACTTTGGCCACCAACGATGTACTGCTCACTTAAAAAAAAAAAACGACACCAAACTCAGATGCCCTCCACTCGACAGCTGTGCCCACTTTCTGCTTTAAAAGGCCTCCACTGAAAACCCAGTGGGACGGAAACTGTTGGCTTTGATTTGCTGTTTTGAATGCGTGGGTCCCACAGTCCGTAGGGTAGGAATGGTACTTTATTTTTTTTTTTAGGAGACTGACAGCTACTCCTCCAGGTATTCCTGTTTTAGTCGTTTTTCATCCCACATGTTTGTTGTTTCATCAAACGTCTCTGCCTCTTTGCCACTGAAATATTTAAAATAAAAATGTTGGCATTATTCACAAACGATAAATGAAAAGGTCTGATTGTACATTTACGCTTTTTGTGACAATACATCTGTGTTTTACGGGCAACAGAGACATTAACTGAGATAGAATGACAATGCTTTATTTAATTTAAGGACTAAATAAAAAGCAACGAGCTTTGTTTAAATTCTGTATCATTACCTGGTCTGAACTAAATGGATCATAATCAATTTTTATTGTTCTTTTGAGACCTAGTGTGGCATGTATATAATACAGACTGTAGAAATCTCTCTTAATCTGTCTCTCTTAATATGACTGTAATGCCTTTAGCTAGTAGTTGGTCAAATCTGATTATTTAGTTGTTTTAGTTGGTATTAATAGGACATGTTACACACATCCACTGAAAGCTTTCAAAATGGGCTGAATGCGTGTGTGAAACAAAAATAATGTAATACTATAGATTCATGTAGGCCTACTGATGTGGAGGTTTTCTGCAAACAGCCTGAGTTCAGAGTGGAGTGTTTTCATGGAGCATTTTAGCAAAATTGATTACAATACATTTCCATAGACAAATGATACAATTTACATAAACCACAGATTCTAGATAAACAAGATGATTTTGGCAAATGCAATGGACTGAATATGTGTGTGCTGTCAGTGAGTGGGTAGAGAACATTAGTGAGTTGTCCCAAATTTAGCTGGGATTTCGGCAATGCAAGCTTAAAGCTACATGCTACATGCTACATGCCCCTACATGCCGGATGCTAATGACTATGTTCTACTGGGTTCTTACAGAACTCAGATCTGACTGACAAGGTTAGCATACATTGATAAAGCAGCAAAAACTACTTTAAGGTAAACATTTACATTGTCATAGACATAAACATTCAACAAATGCATATTATGTAATGTAAAGGTCATCGTTGTAAATTATCAAATTTTACCTTATTGCGCTACAAATTATTTACTATTTACTATGTTACTGGAAATATTATACTATTTTTGATCACCCAGGTGAGACCTATTCAGCTGGTGACTAGCAGGCAAACATAAGTTTTAGTAGCCCTCAAAAAGTTTCTCACATTTCCCACTTCCTCTTTGCATCTGAACACAACATTGACATTGTCTGCATCTAATGCAATGACTGTATAATATGGAGGTTTTACGCCCATTGCTCCCCTATTCACCGATATTGTTGTAATGACAGGGCAAGAAAATGGCCGTTACATCCGGGCTTTTCTGCTGTTACTGCATTGTAAATGAATCGTTTTTAGATAGCATAAATGGACGTATTAATCAAAAATGCCTCCCCCAGAGTTGTTCAACCATTACACCGTCCAGCACTGCCAGAAATCTGGGAGTGGTAATTGATGATCAACTAAACTTCACAAGTCATGTTACCAGCACCACCAGGTCCTGTAGATTCATTCTCTAACACATTAGGAAAATTAGACCTTTCCTCTCGGAGCATTGCAATGCTCTTCTGGCTGGACTCCCTGCCTGCACAAACAAACCTCTGCAGCTCATCCAGAATGCAGCAGCAAGAGTGGTCTTTAAAGAACCGAAGAGAGCGCATGTAACTCCTCTCCTCATTAGGTTACACTGGCTCCTGGTTGATGCACGCATTAAGTTCAAAGCTATGCTCTTGGCCTACAAGACCACCACTGGCTCCGCCCCCTCATATCTTCACTCACTGATACAGACCTATGTTCCTACCAGATCCCTGCGATCTGCAAATGAACAACGTCTGGTTGTACCATCCCAAAAAGGAAAAAAATCACTCTCGCGTACTTTCTCTGGATCTGTTCCACATTGGTGGAATGATCTACCTGCTGCTACAAGATCAGCAGATTCTGTAGACATCTTTAAAAAACGCTTGAAAACATCTCTTTTGTCAACACCTGACTGACAAACACTGAATTCTTAACTTCCTTTCTATCAATTCCTTCTTAAAAAAAAAAAAATCTTTCCTATCCTTAGCTTTGTATGCTGTGCTAGGTTTTAACTGACTAGTTTTTGGTGCACTTATGCTTTTTGTTACCTTGTGTTGTCGAAATTGCTTCCATTATTTTCCTCACTTGTAAGTCGCTTTGGATAAAAGTGTCTGCTAAATGACTAAATGTAAATGTAAATGTTATGTACTAAAATCTTAGCTCTAGAGACCAGAGCCATCTTTTGTACCAGGCTGTAAACATGATTTTATACTTGTAAAGTTGCCATTTGGTTTCTCCTTATATTTCTGCGTTTGGAGCCAGCCGTTTGGTGGACGTATATCACTGTATGATGGCTTACTCGAGAACCTTTTAAGGGGTTCCATGAGAGAGGCTTGGTCTAATGGAGCGGACTAACTTTTCTGTTGACAGTTCTGGAAATGTGAGTAGGACACATATTTATGTATGTATTAGACATTTATGTTGTTCAAAGTTGAAAATGAAAGTTTTGTTAGAGTTAAGTAATGTTTACAGATCCTTGAGCAAGCCTTCAGTCTCTATCTGTCACTGAACAAACACACCCACTTCCTGGTGCACAGTTTTTAATTAAAGGCTGTAATATAAAATTATCGTATGTGTCCTGTTATGATGTGTCTTTTTTAAATTTTCTCTAATTACTACCGTACTACAAAATAAAAAAATAGACTTGAACTGCAATGACACAATTTGGTCCATAATAGTTTTCTCTTTACTTTTTGTGTTGTGATGTCTTTATTGACGTGTTAGATTTTATTATCAGTAATGTGACTGAAACCGTGTTGTATAGCAACAAATGTTGGATAGCAGTGACATTAAAGGGACTATAAGTAACTTTTTAAGCCCAAATATGAGTCAACCATAATTAGATGAGACCACTGAGATCTTAATTGTTATAAACTGTTGTCTAAATGAGCCTGTAAGCTTATTTTATTGAGGAGAATTTGGGTCGGTATTGCCAGGAAATCAACCTGGATGTGACGTAGTGCAGGCTCCAGTGTTCAGCTATGACTTCCTTGTATAGCCGCCATGACAGCAAGCTTTTGTATTGAGATAGACTCTGCGAGCAACAAAAAAAATGACTGGCCTCTAGCACAGCCCAGACAACAACTCAAAAAAAAAAAGAAAAAATGTTTAATCAAGTCCCGCAGAGGAAAATGTCTCGGGTTACGTATGTAACCCTTGTTCCCTGAGAAGGGAACGAGACACTGCGTCGGGAAACCGACACTATGGGGAACGCCCTCAGCGTGACGGCTCTGAAGTATAAATGAAACTAAACCAATCCTGATTGGTGCAACGTCATGCCGTAGTACGTGCCCGGAAGTATAAAAGGGGCGCTGGCTCACCACGGCGCTAGTCTTTCGCGATGAAGCAATTGCTCCCGGGCATGGGGAGGCGTGGCCGGTCGACGCAGTGTCTCGTTCCCTTCTCAGGGAACAAGGGTTACATACGTAACCCGAGACGTTCCCTTTCGAGGGAACTCGCACTGCGTCGGGAAAACGACACTATGGGGAACGAAATACCCACTACGCCACACCGATCCATGCCTAGCCTAGGTTATGAGGCTGGAGTGCATGCCCCCCTTAGGACGAAAGCTTCCTAACGCCTGTCACCGCAGTGAGATGTAAACTATAGAACCTTATAAAGGTGTGCGGGGTAGCCCAGCCGGCTGCCTCACAGATCTCCTGGATCGGGACCCCTGTTTGGAGGGCCCGCGAAGAGGCCATGCCTCTAGTGGAATGCGTCCTCAAGGCCACAGGTGAAGGCAACCCGCGCACCTGGTAGGCCAAGGCAATGGCTTATTAATGGATTATCCAGCGGCTGACCGTCTGCTTAGTTGCGTGCAGACCCCTCTTGGGAGACCCGAAGAACGCTAACAACTGGTTCGATCTTCTCCACTGTGCAGACTTCGGCAAATAGATTTGCAGTGCTCTGACTGGACAGAGCAGGTGCAGTCTCCCTTCTTCCGTCGACACGTGTGGCGGAGGATGAAATGTCTGCAGAACAAAAGGCCGTGCCGTGCTAGACAGCACTTTAGGCACATAGCCCGGCTTTGGGTGCAAAATAACTTTGACCCCTCCCGTGGCAACCTCCAGGCAGGATGGTGTTACCGCCAAGGCCTGGAGGTCCCCCACCCTCTTGAGCGAAGTAATCGCAAGGAGCAATGCCACTTTGAGCGACAGAACTCGATCTGTCGCTACTTCCAATGGCTCGAAGGGGGCCTCAGCCAACCCTTCCAGTACCACTGCCAAGTCCCACGTTGGGACCCTGGGGCGAGTCGCAGGCCTCATCCTCCTGGTACCACGGAGGAAGCGTACCACTACGGGGTGCCTCCCTAGAGGCCCCTCATTTGTCGGAGTGTAAAATGCAGCAATGGCCGCCACATACACCTTAATCGTGGACGGGGTACGCCCTGCATTGAAACGGTCTTGAAGGAACTCCAGTACTGAAGCCACCGGGCAGTTGACTGGGTTCAACTCACGCTCTCCGCAACAAGTGGAAAACACATTCCACTTTAAGCAGTACAGCCTCCTCGTGGAAGGAGCTCTGGAGCTGAGTATGGTGTGCACTACCCCTGCCGATAGGCCTTCCTCTAGGTACTGAACCCCCTCAGGGGCCAGACCTGTCAGCAGTGCTATGATGTATGAGAACCAAACTCGGGTCGGTCAATACGGGGCTACTAGAAGTAGACTGATCCCCTCCTGCCGGACCCTCTCCAGAACTCCCGGGAGCAGAGCTATCCGGGGAAATGCATATAGATGCAGCCTCAGCCATGTCTGTATCATGTGTCACTGTGTATCATGTGTCACTCACTCATCCAGCCCCACTGGGCCGAACCTCTCGCATATGGATTTCACCTCTTCCGGGTGAAGTCTCCAGTCCCCGGGCCTGAGCCCCTGCCTCGACAGAATGTCTGCTCCCTGATTCTGGTCCCCAGGAACGTACATCGTCCTGATGGACAATAATATCTCAGACCCCCTTGATGGTTCAGGTACGCCCCCACCGACATATTGTCGGAGCGTACCAGGACCTGAAAACCCCTGAGATCTGTCAGGAAGCTCCTCAGAGCCCTGAACACAGCCAACATTTCATTTATGTGCTAAAGAAAATGTCGCTCCTGCCATAGACCCTGGGAAAAGCGGTCGTCCAAGACCGCGCCCCACCCAGTGAGTCATTGTCCTCGAATCCCAAAATACTCCCAGGAACGTGGTCCTCTGGGCAGGCGTCAACACGCTCTTTTCCGTGTTGAGTATCAACCCCAAGCTCTGAATATGGCCAAGGACGACATCTCGATGCCGCACTGCCATTTCCCGAGACTGGGCCAAAATGAGCCAGTTGTCGATATAATTCAGTATCCGGATCCCCTGGAGTCTCAAGGGAGCCAGAGCTGCATCCATGCACTTGGTAAACGTGCGAGGGGAGAGAGCTAGGCCGAATGGAAGAACCCGATACTGGAATGCTTCGCCCTCCAAAGGAAACCTCAGGAACTTTCTGTGAGAAGGACTGATAGAAATATGGAAGTATGCGTCTTTTATATCTATTGTGACAAACCAGTCCTCGGACTGAATTTGGTTCACAATAATAGGTATTGTCAGCATCTTGAACCTGAATCTCCTCAGAGACCGGTTCAGATACCTTAGATCTAAAATCGGACGCAGACCCCCGTCCTTTTTGGGAACTACAAAGTACCGACTGTAAAACCCCGATTCCCTTTCTGGCGGCAGCACCACTTCTATAGCCCGCTTTACCAGCAGGGAGTGTACTTCCTGTTCCATCACCCGAGCCCGCTCGGGGACCACTGTGGTCCACGCCGAGTCTCGGCGGGCTGCGGCCAAATTGCAGTCTGTACCCATTTTTTACAGTGCTCAGAACCCATAGCGACATGGTCGACAGGCGTTGCCATGCCCCAAGAAATTCTGTGAGGGGGATCTGCCTCTCGAGGCTGACTTTGGGTGTTTGAATACCGTTTTTGACCTCCTGAAGCGGCTGCCCGGCAGGGAAAGGTCGTATACAACTTTCTGCTTGAGTCCTTCTTCGCTGCCTGTCCAAAGCCCCTCGGGGTGGACAGGGCAGCTCGGGCTCACTGAAAATCAATGTGGTCCGGGGTGTTATATACGGGGGACTTTTTTCCACATTGATTTCCGAAGGGTTCCGCGGAGAGGACGGCCTCAGCTGCTTCTCCCCAGGGGAAACAGCCCTTTTTACTTTTTTCAGAGGTCCTAGTGCCGCTACCCCCTCTTTTAGGATGAAGGACGGCCCTCAGCTTGCCCGTCTGCTGAGCCGTTTTATTACCGAAAACGCCTCTTCGGTTGCCAGGACTCTAGAGGCGACCCCAGTCCTTTAATAAGTAGGCCTGGTATGCTCGCTTAATAAGTAGGCCTGGTATGCTCGCAATAAGCCCATCGTGTGCAGACATGCCCCTGACCGACCTGCTGCTATATACGCCCTCCCCAACATGTGTGATGTTTCCCTACACGGCTTTGTGGGCAGCACCGGGGTTTTCAGGGAGGACGCTGCAGCGGAAGAGAGGTAATAGGCTAAAGTCTCCTCTACCCTCGGCATCCTACTAGCCATTTTCCCCTGACCCCCTAATATTACTATAGTTCAGCACCATTGGACTAGAGAGTCGGGAGGAGTGTGGTTTATTCCAGGACTTACGCAACTCATTGTGTAAGTCTGGAAAAAATTGGCAAATCCCGCTGCTTCGGGCGCTTTGATCTACGCTGCAGGAAGCGCTCATCCAGTCTACTTTCCACAACTGTCACTTGCTGCTTTTCTGGGGGCCAGCTAATGTTCAATCTGGCCAATGCTCGAGTCACCACCTCAGTAAGTTCCTCATAAGCGGGTGCGTGAGGCGGCGAGTAAGCCTCCGCGCCACCAGCCTCGATGGTGAGCATGTCCACGTCTGAGGACATGGACAGCTCAAGCACCGGACCCTCTCCTCGTGCAGAAGCCTCATCGAGGGTTTCTGCACGTAGAGGAAGGGCGCTAGAGCTGTCTGATGATTGGGACCATGTCTCGGCATTCCCAACCTCATCAACAAGCTCCAACCTCGGCGGACACAGGGTCTTATCCCCGGGGAACGCAAGCCTGGCCGGCCCTGTCAAACACTGCCAGGCGAGAGCGCAGCACTCTGACGGGGAGTGCTTCGCAGTACTCACAGTCAGCCCCCTCGAAGGCTGACTGCGCGTGCTGCACTCCCAAGCAGATCACACACATTTCATGCGTGTCCCCACCCGTGATGTATCTAGGGAAAGGATCACAGTCTCTTTTGTCTCTATCACACACTTCCAACAATTGTCTGAAGAGCGAAAAACTAGCGCCATGGTGAGCCGGCGCCCCTTTTATACTTCCGGGTACGCCGGCACGTACTTCGGCATGACAATGCACCAATCAGGATTGGTCTAGTTTCATTCATACTTCAGAGCCGTCACGCTGAGGGCGTTCCCCATAGTGTCGACTGTTTCCCGACGCAGTGCCAGTTCCCTTGAAAAGGAACAGGAGTGTGACAGACGTCGGGGGAGGAGTGAACATAGGCAGAGTGGAGAGAACTGGGCTATTGCTGCTTTCTTTGGGATAAAAACAGACCCTGAGCTTGCTTTTTTATTGAAAAGATAAGACATCATTACAGACCATATATAATATATTGTGGTGTTTTGTTTTCAGTTGTCTAATTCTAAAAAACAATAGTGTGCTTGTAAAACATGGATGCTAAGCAGCTAACAGGAACAACGACTCATAACTTACTTGATTGTGAATTCTGAGAAATCTTAATGAATTATGACCCTGACTTCAGTATGTATGTTATCACAGCCCATCTAAAACTAACTCACATTTCTGGCATTGTCTGTTTCGTTATAATTACTGGTCTGTTTATAGTAACAAAAATTACATCCGTTTGCTTTGCAGTTTTGATCCAAATTATAACATACAATAGCACTTAGACTAAATATAATAAATGTCAGGATATGGTGGTGAGGTGTACTGCAACGCATCAGCAGTGAGTACGAGTGGGCCCTCTGCACATGCCAGTGGCTCCTCTGGACGTGGGCAGCTCTGACAAAGAGGTCATACCATCAGGTTCTGCAGCACGAGGCCCTCTCACAGACTGGACTCAACAGATGTGCCTGAAGGATGTGGACAAGTGTCTTCTCTTTCAGTGAGAGTATAAAACATTATTTTACTCACTGAAGTTTGTTTTGTTAGTATATATCTACGGAGTCCCTCTGGTCACACTATGTCAAAAAAATATATATATAACTAACTCGTGGCCTCAAGATAAGTTAACTCGTGGCCTCAAGATAAGTTAACTCGTGGCCTCAAGATAAGTTAACTCGTGGCCTCAAGATAAGCTAACTCGTGGCCTCAAGATAAGCTAACTCGTGGCCTCAAGATAAGCTAACTTGTGGCCTCAAGATAAGTTAACTCATGGCCTCAAGATAAGCTAACTCGTGGCCTCAAGATAGTGAAGTGTCTGACACATGGACCCTTTGTTATTTAAATGGACCCTGTACTGTAGTGCAATGTAATACTTCACATTCTGTGCAATATTATCTGTTTTAATATTCAGTGTAATATAGTTTGCTGCAGTTCTGCTTCTATTTATTTACTACTGTTCATCACAATCAATTCAATTCTGTTAATACAGTAATGTAAATCTTGTAGGCTTCATATCCATGGTCCTTTATAACTCTTCTTCATATTTTATAGCATATATTTATACTTTTTACATGTATATAGGCTACTTGTTTATTTACCAACTTATATTATTATTTATATTTCTTTAAATGTCTTGATGTGCACATCAGCTGTGACACAACAATTGTCCGCTGGGTTATCGATATCAATAAAGATCAATAAAGTATTTCTGATTATGATTTTAAGATAGTCTATAGTAGTGTGCAGACTGGTTCATTAATTATTGAATTAATAATAATTATTGGCTGTATGTATTTATGTGTATGTCCCGGTATTTCCCAATTGATGGCAAGGAGTTGCAGGAGGAGAATGCATTAGATGAACTTTTGCTCCATTGTGCATTCTCCTTTTATATTCACTTATCTTGAGGCCACGAGTTAACTTTTCTTGAGGCCTCGAGTTAGCTTATCTTGAGGCCATGAGTTAGCTTATCTTGAGGCCACGAGTTAGTTTATCTTGAGGCCACGAGTTAGTATCTTGAGGCCACAAGTTAGTTTATCTTGAGGCCACGAGTTAGCTTATCTTGAGGCCACGAGTTAGTATCTTGAGGCCACAAGTTAGTTTATCTTGAGGCCACGAGTTAGCTTATCTTGAGGCCACAAGTTAGTATCTTGAGGCCACGAGTTAGTATCTTGAGGCCACAGTTGAACTGGCACAGACTCAACTCCACAGAGGACAGGTGTGTCAGTCACTCTCACAAGAACACTTATGTTTAGGTCTCATGCAGCAGTGGAAAAGTCTTCTAGTTGCACTTACCTACCCTGCTGTAGACATGTGTGTTACCTCTCAAACACTAGCTGTATGTCTGAGTAATACATTCCATAAATAAGTAATGACATTAATGTTATTACTGTCAAAATGACACCCATACAAATTCTTTCTCTTGTTTTCTGTCTCTCTCTCTCTCTAGGACAT
Source organism: Neodontobutis hainanensis (assembly GCA_024349245.1). Taxonomy (NCBI): domain Eukaryota; kingdom Metazoa; phylum Chordata; class Actinopteri; order Gobiiformes; family Odontobutidae; genus Neodontobutis; species Neodontobutis hainanensis. The sequence continues at coordinate 365,058 of JALDNG010000113.1, forward strand.
GACTCGGCCACATAAACCAAGGGCAGCAACAAAAAGTGACTGTGGTTCAATGCAACATTTCGTCAACACTTCAGGCAGGTGCACCACGAGCCCTGTTTGGTTCGACTGGTCCTGGTGTGGCTGCTCGTCTGTTCTCCATCACATCCAGAACTTTGTAACTGTGCCTGAAAATGAAACAGGAAGTATTGTTTAGATTACAGACGTTTATTTGGGTGTGTGATCATTTCTGTAGATATATGAACTACCTGCCTCTGTTGTCCTGCAGCAGCTGAGCCCCCTTCAGTCTGTCCTCCTCACTCAGCTCCAACTCCTGCGCTCCTCCTTCTTCAGGCACTCTTAGAGCTCTCCTCCACAGGAGCTTAAAACTCTACTGAGCTGGAGTCCTGAGAAGAAAACAATAAAAATTAATTACATACATCATATTGTGCTAAACTTCATGTTGGCAGTATTGTGAATGACACTAACAGTGAAATAAACAATGATAAGCTGAAAAGATACAGCAAGGTTACATTTATGTTGTTTCAACCTAATGCAAAACTAATTTCGGACAGTTATGGTTCATAGAAACAAGTCTAACTCCTTCACTCAGTCAAATTCTTTTCTCTACAATAAATAAGAGGTCAGTGAGTTTGTTTCAATTTGGAGCTTGTCACTGATGTGTTACACAAATTGGTTTAGGAACAGTGCAGCTGGTTAGACGTTAGTTGACCAGATAAAAATGAAGTGCTCCAACATTTGTGCAAAACATGCCATTGTCAAGCATTCAATGCCCTCTTCTGTCCCATGTCTCAGGAGTTCTCTTTTACTGCTGTGTCAGCACTCGGGAGTCAAATATAATTTACTCTCAATAAAGTCTGTCAAACAATAAACTTACAGAAGTGGTACTTTTCTTACCATCTCTGTAAATGTCAAAGTTCTGTGAACAGCTGTAGCTGGCTGTCTGTTTACCCAGAGTTCGTACGAGCACACCCCCAGTAACTGTTTTTTCTGAAGGTTACGTAATGCCCCTTTAAGCATTCATATAAATTGTATATGTTTCATGTTTCTGAAGGAAATGACAAGTAATGAAGTAATAGTAGCTATAAATAGTATTACTTGTTCTCAGACACATTATTGTTGCTGTTATTAGTTCTTGCTGTCCAATAATTCCACTGAAGTTGAACAGCCCTGGCCTGTGTCATGTAGTGTAGTAACATAAATACTTCTCCAGGTCAGTAGTTTCAGTCGTTATCACAATAACTGCATTATTATGTATGTTATTAGAGCCTCTTTGATTTTACAGTTTTATGGCAGTCAGTTATGTTACTAACATGATTAATGTAAGTCACAGCAGACATTATGGGCCACATACACTAATCAGATGTCATACAATTTATAAGACCACTTTCTGAAGAATCATTGACACATATGAGGGGGTACTAATGGTATGACAAAATAGACCTCTGGGGGTCCACAAGACAGAAAAGGTTGGGAACAAGACAAGTTCTTTTTTTTTTAATCATCTCTAAAGTCTCTTGTGTTTCTATCTTCTGCTTTTTGGGAGCTGGTACCTTTACTGACAGTGGCAGACAGACGTGGCCCTCCCCAGAGTGAGGGTCTACACCCGGAGTGAAGTAACCTGCAAAATTAAGCGGTGCCATGGCCACTCAGTGCTGCTCCGAGTAATTTGGCAGCATGCCCTGGGCGAACACTGCTCTGGGAGACCACCCCAGCCCTGTCCCACTCGATGGAGACGTCTGTCTGATAGAGTAGGCTACATCATTTTACAACATTATAACAAAGTTTAAACTGTCTTTTAAATATATGAAAATAAATCTGCATCTACCGTATTGCTTTTAGGTTTTATAAAGCCATTGAACTTAAATGCAGGACTTCTGTGTGTGCTCACAGGCTGTAGAAAGGGTGGGATTTAGGTGTGGATTAATGATTAATAAAAAAAAAATAAAAATCACAATAAAAAATAAGCAAAAAAAAGTAGGTCCAACAGTGCTAGGCTATAAAGCTAGAAGATTATGAGACCTCTATGGCCGAGAGAGACAAGACCAGACCTTAAAAAAAGAAGTCTGAACACTAGTCTTAAGAAAGTCTTAACTTACACTGTCTTTATCCGGGCTACAGCAAATAAAAGACTACCTCATTGTTTATCCCCCAACCTGTGTACTTCTAAAATATTTACACAAAGCTTTAAAGAGCTTTTCTACGCAGTGGCTCAGTTGTAGACCGGTTGTCCTTCAACCAGAAGGTTGAAGGTTCAGTTCCCGCTCTTCCCACAGTAAATACTGTCATTGTGTTCTTGGGCAAGACACTTAACCCCCCTTGCCTCCAGTGTCTGTTGCACTGCCCCAGGGCAGCAGTGGCGGCAGATGTAACTTACCACCACCAGTGTGTGACTGTGGAGTGAATGAAAAATGGATGTGAAAAGCGTTGTGTCCCCTAAAAAGCGCTATACTAATTTGATGTATTATATTATTAATAATATAATACATCAAACAATATCTAATAATATATAATAATAATAATACATCATTGATAATAATAATAATAACAATAATAATAATAATAATAATAATAATAATAATAATAATAATAATAATAATAATACTTTAAGAAGGCAGTAGAACCTCAAACCCGGAAATAAGAAGTATTTCCTGGCCTGCTAACTCTCCAACAGTAGGAGTTCATTGTGCAGAAATGTTGTATGACATTAATCTATATATATAATATTGATTCCCAAAGTGGAGTTCTGTTTTTAGAACTCTTCAAATGAATTGATTCATCTTCCACAGACTGATTGATTGTTCAGTCTTTTTACCGTCAGGAAGAAGGAGTTCTTCTGGTGTTCTGTCCTGCAGCTTACTGATCTCAGACGTCCACTGACTGCTTTCTTTTTGTTCAAAAACCCAATGCATGGAATGGTCCATGTTGTCCAAGTGGTCCAAGTATGCACTGATATAGTTAAGAGAGTACTAGATGTCCGCAATCTCTACTCTCTGTTCCTTTACTTCCCAGATCTGCAGTCTCTGTATCTAATTCTCATGTCTCTGTAAGAAGAAACAAAAACAGAAAAAAAGAAAAAAACAGATCACTGCTCTCCATTGACTTTTATTAATTCTGTTCCCAATCTGGGGTCAAATGAGATCTACCCAAAGGGACATAACTTAAAAAAACAGCCTCAGAAGCATCTTTCCTTGAGCTTATTATGAGCCTTGGCTGCAAATAAAGAGCTTGGGTAATGTGATCCTGCTTCCGACTGTTGGCAAGTAAAAGAAAGTATGAAGGTAATGAACGCAATCAAAACATTTCAAAAGATGCATGTATTATTAGCAGGTGATGCTCACTGATTGGAGGAGATTTCTTTGAAGAATCATCTTTGGAGCGGGCACCAGCCTTCTCTCAGCTCCTGGGATCAGAGTTACACATTATAGGGATGATAGAAACCCAGGTCAAAGTGATTCTACCTGCTTCTTGGTCAGCTCTGATCAAAGTTCTGTGTGATTACCCAGGCAAGAAAGAAACAGGACCAATTCTATTCATTCATATCTCCAAATCACATCTGCTTTGAAGGATTTCTGCCAAACACTAAACCAAAGCAGCTCCAAAGTTGCCAGTGAGGATGTGGACTGTAGTCTAGATATTAGACATTATCCTTGGACAAAACGCTGTTGTTGGGTCTCTGATGAAAAAGAATGGTGTCAAATGTTGTAGTATCCAGGTGAATAAAATGAAACATTTTTTTTTATTATTTCCCCTGGGTCATGGACAACACCATATCCCTGCAGGGCTACTGTAGCTGTTTGTATGCCCTAAAAGGGAGTAGTGTGACATGTGTATCAATCACTTTCACCAACATTTTTTGTCAAAAAAGGCAATATTTGACATTATGTCACAGTAGTAGTATGTGTAGTGGTATAAAGGGTTCATAGAGAGATGTACAGTATTTATGAAGCTCTGTGTCAAATTGTGTCTGAATGTGACTACTTTCAATAGACAATGTACACTATGCAATAAACATCCACACACATGATTCTCCTTCGTCCTTCTCAGTCCTAGCGTTCACGTTCATATCTCTTAGTTAAACCCTATCATTAGCATCATCCATCCATCCTTTGCATTGTCCTTCGCTGTTTGAAACGTTTAGCATGTAAAGGGTGTAACACGAGGTGGAACATTAAACTCATAGAGCTGCAGCAGTTTCCTATCATTTAAAGACTCAATATTTGAGGCACATGTTCTGCTTGTGTTTAATGCAGTGTAGACAACAAATGCAATGTTTAAATTCAGGAACGGAGAGCTGTACAACACACTCAACACAGTTGCTGTTGCTAATAAGGCTAGCTATGTTGTTGGGAAAAAAATGCACAACATTAATTATATTTTCTGTTTTTTTTTTTTTATCTTTGCCAAGCGTAGACGTCTCCAAAGTGGTACAGTATGCTTTTCGGGGACCCTTCGGACCAATTTTGGTAAAGGAAATGCGTCAGAATTGCCCCGCACGTCCCAGTAAAAGAAAGGTTTTTGAGACTTTATGGATTCTCTTGGTCTGTCCATGCTCTGGTTTTGGCCTCAGTGCGGTCTTCAAGACAACACAACAATCTTCATTCATCAAACTAAAGTGCACAAATTCCTGCCTAATGTCTCTTTTGTCTTTGCGTCTTTTCTTCCATCCCTCCTTCCTTGTCGATCTGTCTGTTCATCTTTGTCGTTTCAAACACCAGAATCTGTTCAGAGCAATCGTCGCCGGCCAACAAAGCTGCACCCCCCCAGCCTCTCCATCCCGCTCTGTTCAGGCCGCGCTGCGTTTTTGGCAGTTACTACTGACCATCATGGCTGTCATTGCCAATTTTTGTGAAAACTGGCACATATGGCAGCTGAAGTGCCATATGCCATACAGAATATTTTTTGGCTGTTTCCCCCATTTGTATAATCACTGGATGCCATATAAAAGTGCCTCATTATTAATTCATGCCTTCCCAGTTTTTTTTCTGTGTTGTATTTGATGTCTTTGTGCACAGGAACGATGAGTTCATTTAACGTTTACTGCAAGGATTAAAGTGTTTGGTTTAGTCAAAGCTAAATGTGAGGATTACTGCCAGAGCAATTAATTTTTTTGCATTATTCTTGTGTATTCTATGCTACTATTATACAAATGAGAACTTAATTGGCTTACTTTAGGAATAAATGCATTTGTTGAAACAAAAAAAAAGATGGCTTTGGTGACTTTTGACAAAAGATTTAACCCTATTATTTTTGTCTGGATTCTTCTTTAGGTTACATTTTACTATCAATTTGATCCATCAGTTCAAATTACATTGTTTTTTTCTCCATTTATGCTACCATCTACTTTTTTGTTAAATGATTTTATTGTTGAAAAGACAGGAAGGCTGGATTAAGCCCAGATTCATGTAGGGCTCCTGCAGTGGTGGACAGTAACGAAGTAAATGTAATTCGTTACTGTACTTAAGTAGTTTTTTCCAGTATCTGTACTTTACTAAGTATTTTCATTCAGGGATACTTTTACTTTAACTTCATTACATTTCAAAGTCAAATATCTTACTTTTTACTCAATTACATTTTGCAAAATTAGTCGTTCCTTTTTATTGGATATTAATTATTTAGTGGATAGAAAAAAACTGAAAAGGGCAATCACGCGGCAAACCACCAATCAGGATACGGCCGCGCTCTGTTTTGAACTGGTTATTGGTTAATTAGTGCGTCAGTGCTACAGCATATCCTTCTGATAGTGCTGATTGTCTTCACTCTTCATTAGGATGGAAGAATCACAAACTCCTGAATCTAAAGTGCCAGTGCCACAACAACCATGGCCTTATTTGCGATGTTATTTTGAATTCGTTGAAAAGAAAAACGAGTCCTTCATATTAAACTGTCTTCTTTGCCTGCCTCGAAAGTCTAAAATTTCTTCGTACTGGAATTCTCTTTCCAATCTTAAGAAACACATTGAGGTAAGCCATTTTCATTTTGGTGGTCATTTTTTATTGAGTAGCTAATCTAACAGTAGCTCGCACCACTGTGTTTAAGCTAACGTTAGTTAGCTGTTCCACCAACGTTTGTAGTAATTATTTTAAACTGAGTGATTCAAGATTGTGAAATGACTGTTGATGGATGTTAACACTTTTGGTAGAATATAAATTAAATTTTGACTAGTTTTATATGTAGCTTATGATGCTAAACAGTTGAAAGGTGGAGTGGAGTGCCACTTATTTTCAAAAGCTTCCAAGTTTTTGGGCTCATGATAATTTTAACAGATATCTGTGTCTGAATAATTAATATAATTCTATTAATAGATCAGTGTGCTAAGCGTAACAGAGTCTTGCAACATAAACATACGTAAACTGAGATAATTAAGCAAGAGACTCACAAAAAATATAAGGGCATTATAGCCATAATAAATTATAGTACTTGGATACTTAAGTACATTTGAAGACAAATACTTTTGTACTTTTACTCAAGTAAAAGTTAAAAGGGAGTACTTTGGATTTTACTGAAGTAACATTTTACCTAGTGTATCTGTACTTTAACTTAAGTACCAGGGTTGTGTACTTCGTCCACCACTGGGCTCCTGTATAGCCTGGGTTCCACTGGAGCAGTAAGGAATGCTTTTCCATTGTCAAAAATCAGCAATGTGTTTCAAAAAAGCATACCATACTACTTTGATCAAAGATCAAACAAAGTTGGCCTTTGGTTCCAAAAAATGAAGCTAAACGCTGCAGTTTGTTGATTGGCCTGGGCCAGGGCAAGGGATAGGAAATAAATCAAATGGAAATGTTTATTAAATGAAACATGACTTGTTCTTGTGATAAACAGCTATATTTCCTGAGCAAACATAAAGGTAGTGTTTGTTCCAGTTTTGATACTAAGGAGTGGCTTCAAAGTCATCTCACGAGTCGCCGTGACGGAGGTCCAGTGTGAACACACTCAGAATTCTCAGCTGGAGATCCTATGGGGGGTTTATTGTGAATGATGACAGAAGATCCTCCTGAGGATCTCAGGAGCAGGCAGAGCTGTTGAGACGTTTGAATTTGGCTGGTACAGTAAGGGAAGTGCAAGAAACTGAACCCACGTGTTTGTTTTTGTCGCATGCATATTACACACAGTGTAGATATCAGCACATCATTGTTGTGAAGGAGTCGGCTCATTTGCCCGACAACTGCGGGCATCATCTATGAATGCAAATCCTACTCATGCATTGTGCATGTGTGAACGCAACGATCAGGAGAAAGACTAGAAGTGATTCTTCACGCCCTACAGAGGAATGGGTGGGAAAAAGCTAACTTTCTTTGACTCTGGAAAGAACAGTTATACTTCTAAATTGGCAAGAGTTTTAGTAACATGATCTATCACATCCTTAATTTACAACCCCTTTAACCAATCGGAACAATTAAACGTTCTTATTTAAAATGGGAGAGCTTAATGCAATGTTTTTTTCTCTTGTGCTTTCCAATTGAATCCAGAGACAATTTATTCTGCGTCTGTTTGCTTAAATTCCAACTGGAATCCACAGAGACCAGACTTTGTATAGAATAAAAAACAAATAATTTTGGATGGTTGGTGAAACTAGAAAAAATATCTTTAATCAGCTTAGTCTATAGAAATGCAGCATCTAACCTTCAAAGTTAACCATCTAACAGACAAAAAGCCCACTGTCCATTTGAAAGTAAGACGGCAGTTGAGTAAACAATTAGAAACTGTGGAATAATTGATGGCGCTTAAGCAGAAACTTATGAAAAATAAAATAGCATTGCATCCAAAAGGCACAAGTGGGATTAAACAAAAGAAGATAAAACGCAATACAGATGTAAAGATGGTCGGAAAGTCAACTTTGAGACAGAATTTGGGGGACGTGCTTGATTTCAAACGGGCATAAAATCGAGTAGCCTAAGTAAAGCTTAATGAAAATGCTTTAGTGTTTTTCTATTGCTTTTGTTGGAGCAGCGAGTCTAATTTACAGATGAGCCCTCGCGACGAGGGGCAGGTCGCCGCTGTATAACCAGCACAGCGTTTAAGCAGACTAAACACACATCCAGGGTCCGAAAGGGAGAGAAGACATCATTAACTGGTCGTGCTGCTTTAATTACAGTCTCACAGGGAAAGTGCTGGATTATGCTAATGAGGCGACATACGCTGCTGCTTGTAGAAAGCACGGGATGCCTGGCTGACACCGGCCCACTGGACATGCGAACTCACCTTTGGACCAATACACAACAAGAGTGGATTCGAAGGCAGTAAAGGAAAAGTGCACTAAATATAGGCCTAGTGCTTTAAGCAACAAAAAGTCCCAAAGTCGGGTGTTTAAAGAGTCCAAATGAATTGCGACATCGTTCGAGAGCATGCTTTACGAAAGTTACCTTTAAAAAATAATATATAATCAGAGTAGGCCAGAATTAGAATTTTTTTATTAACTTTTTTTTTTCGTTCCTGAGTAGCCTATACAAAAAAGATGAGGTCAAATAAAATTAGAGTCGTGGGAAAGAGACAATTTAGGCTTTATAATTCAATAAAGCTTTACTCAGCTAAATATATACACACACTAATAAAACAAGTGGTCAGTTCTTTGAAAATTACTAAAAGGACCTTGAAACGGACTTAACACCTTTTTGGAGGAATAGTAGACTACATTTTAAATGATTTGACATGCCGCTTTACAAACGCTGCTGAACTCTTTCTTTTGAGAGCTCTGTTTCCTTATGAGTTTAGTTTAAACTGACTTTCTGTTTTTGAGTATTTCTTAAAGCTTTATCTTTATACTCTCAGCTGAAGTGACCTATCTCAGTGAGGCCTGCTACAATATTAGCCTGGCTATAGGCTACATTATGGATATTAAAACTGGTACTAGAAATGTGCTGTGGCTGAACAAAATTCAAATCAACAAGTTTTGTGTGGTCCTTGCACCACAGCAGCCTATAACACCTGCATGACGTCGGTGTCCAGGGGAACAGCGGGGCTTTGTGGAACGCTCGGCCGTTGAGGGTGCATCTGGAGTGGGCGCGGAAACTCCCAGCGACTCCTGGTTCTCTGGAAGTCAATCCAAAGAAATCTAGGAATCTCTACTGATAATAATAATAATAATAATAATTTAGTTTGAATTATGTGAAAGCATCATTAGTATGCCAAAGGAGGTGAACGAGGCATTACAAGGGTTGAATTAATGAGGAAACTCTGGCCAAAAAAGGGGGGAAAGCTGGGCCCCAAATGACGCCGCTGACAGCTGGTTTCGACAATCTGTTCAGTAAAAGATTTATCTCCCAGCAGCGCTGAAAAGCCGCTAAACTAAAGGTTATACGACTGTCTATAGCTTTTCACACATCGTGTAGGCATTTTAGGAATGCGTTGTAGGGCTTTTTCTTATTTTTTGATTTGATTTATTTTTGCTAAATGCTAAGCCCGGTCCTTTCGTGTGTCCGCAGAGTGAAATGGAGGAGTCCAGCTCTCAGAAGTTGGCGTGGGATGGAGACGCCAAAGCGGTGCAGCAGTGTCTCACGGACATCTTCACGAGCGTGTTCACGACCTGCGACATCCCGGAGAACGCCATCTTCGGGCCGTGCGTCCTGAGCCACACGTCACTCTACGACAGCATCGCGTTCGTCGCTCTCAAATCCACGGACAAACGCACAGCACCGTATATTTTCAGGGTGAACAATAAACACATTCATGATCTATTTTGAATTTCTACTTTATTGTCCTCTGTTAAGAAGATTAGCAACTTTTTTAAATGAAAGACTTTCAAGTGGCATTCACTCTTTGAAATATAATTTTAAATGTCCGAGGCCTTTAACGTTCAAAAGCTACAATAAAATGTAGTTCTGAAATACATTTCCAGCTTGGTAATATCTTTTACATTTTGAATGCATAATACTATTTAATTAAAGCTGGCAATAAGCTTCCTTAATCCGTAAAAAAAAAAAAAAAAATTATAAGAGGTTTTGCAAACCATAGTCTTCATTTATTTTTACACCACATGTGTTTTTTATTTACAAATGAAATGTCTATTTTATATATTTAGAATTAATTATCACTTAACACCAATTAATCTTTATATTTTATTATATTGCATTATAAAACTATACACTCTTTCTTCATTTTAACTTTTATTTTGCTTCTGATTTAATTGCTTCTTATTTTTTTTAATTATGCCAATATAACCTATTCTTAAACATGAATTTTAAATACAGATTTTTTTTTTATTTGTATTAAACTGAATAAGCTAAATTAAGTTAAGTTCAGTTAAGTTTCAAATTTGAATCCAAATGCTTCAAATTGATGTTTGGTACAGTTTTGCCTGAATCTTAACCTGTGTGTGTTTTTCAGGTGGACACATCGGCGGCCAACAGCACCTCCGAGGGCCTGATGTGGTTGAGGCTGGTCCAATCAGCCCGGGACAAAGAGGAACAGAACCTAGAGGCCTACGTGAAGAACGGCCAGCTCCTTTACCGGTCACTGCGGCGAATCGAGAAAGACGAAGAGCTGCTGGTCTGGTACGGCAAAGACCTCATTGACCTGCTCCTACTCAGCCCCAGCAGAGCACCCACCAAAAGCAAAGGTAGGTGATTCATGGAGACCACGTTTACACTACAAGGAAAGATCTGATTTTTCAACCTTAGCATTCACATTACTGCTACTAAATTGTGTATGTATGTATTTAATTATTCTGTCCACAAACACTGACTATACTCAAAGGAATTAAAGCTTTATTCCTTACAAATATTATATCTTTTATCATATTCCACACTTAGAGCTGTCAACATAGCAGAAAAATTAAATGTCAATGAGAAGTCACATGTTTTTTTTTTCATGCAAAATGTTAAAATTTCATAAAAATAAAAATGATGTGTGTTGCTAGGCTATCAAATATTTTGAAGGAGCAGATATTGATAAATATAGCTTTTGAGGAGTTTTGTGTGGGGAACTAAAAAAAATTCTCACTCTTTCTTGTGGGTGGCTTCTTCTCTTTCTTAATTCCTTTTTAACCCTCAGAAATATAAAGATATTATGATGTTGAATAAAACAAATAAGGTCACAACACAGCCGCAGGTCCCTGTTTGAAGTTAGCAGCAAATTCACCTGTCAAAATATATCACAATCAAATATTGCTGATATACCTAAGTTTAATATTTGACAGAGGAATAGTTTTAGAATAGTGTCACAGATTTTGTTCTCTGGAACCAGACACAGTTGACTTTTGCTAGTATGTCAGAGTTAGAGTACTTTTGCGCATTAACTCTTTTTTGAGAAAGACCAAAAAACAAAAACAATTAAAGTGAATAATTGTCTTTGCATAGTTACAAAAAAAACAAACAACAAAAACAGTTTCTAATGCTTATTCAGTTAAGGGACACAAGACCTAAAATCTACATCTTACCAAATTATATCTGATCACATCAACACCCAACATGATATAAATATTATAAATGTTACAGTTATCTACATAGATTAATTAAATTGTAATTAAAAAAGGAGATTTTAATACATTTTGTAAAATGTTGTAGAATAACAACACAACCCAAAAACAAAAAACACATTCTCGCCTGATTTTTTTTTTATATATCAATGACAAACATTATTAGACCTACGTATATCCGCTGGGTTTGTTTAAATACAATAGCATGCCCCTGCAGGGCTGCTGTTATCCACATGTGAACTGCGGAGATGCAGTCTTTACTTTTGCCATCAGATGTCGCCAAAAGGCCCAAAAACTACACGGCGCACTTTCGATAATTGCATTATAATGAGATTATTACAATTTGTTTTTAAAAGAAGAGTTGGTATTTGTCAGGACTAATTGTGGATGGTTTCTTTCCAGGTTCGACCCACTATATGTGCTCAGACTGCAGCCAGCGTTTCCAGTTTGAGTTTCCCTTCCTGGCTCACCTCCGGTTTCGCTGCACCAAGAGACTTCAGAGCATCACCGGAGCAGACAACGACCCCGTCAGCAAAGAGGGCAACACGGATCGACCCAACAGCAACCCAACCAAGACAAGCCCTAAACTGGGCCGCTCTGAGGTCTTCAGCAGTCCCCAGGACAGCAGCAAACCCTCCACAGACTTTCACAACCTCGCCAGGGATCTAGAGAACAACCGGACCAGTCCTCCTAGCGACAAGGAGGCCGAGATCTGCAGCGAGAGTTCGGGGAAGAGGAAGTTTTCCGAAATAGAGGACAGAGAGTGCAGAGGGGCCGGCTTGTCTAAATCAAAAGAGGAGCTAGCTGCATCTGCGCAGAACTACAGAGGAGCATATAGTTTGGAAGAGAACCACAGGTCGTTCTCTCCGCCGACAGATCTGGTGGAAGCCAAACGCAGCGCATTCACTGAGGTGAAAAAGTCCCAGCAAGGCCTCAAACACCACAACAAAAACCTACACAACTCCGAAAACAAAGACGGCGGACGTCCGAACAGCAGCCCGTCGGAGAAGCACCTCAACATCCGCCAAGTGCTCTCTGAGACCCAACCTCCTCAGACGTCGCCTATGGGCAGCGCGTTCACGTCGGTTGGCCAGCAGAGCAGCGGAGGAAACAACGGGGAGCGGAAAAGCGCTTTCAGCCAGCCGTCCCGCTCCTCTTTCTCTCAAATATCACAATTAGTGATGCCGCCCAAACTCCTAGACTGCCATCCAGCTGTAGGTGACACCATCTCCTCCAGCAGACTGTACCAAGCTGATCATTTAGCCGCTAAGTTACAAGGGGCCGAGCTAGGAGCTAACTGTCCCGTACCGGGTGGAATGGCAAAGCAGAACCCCTTTGTCTACGCTACAGCCTTTTGGCCTAAAAACTCGGGCCCTATCCAGTTGCAGGTGCCCTCAGCGCTCACTTTACTGCCCCCGTCTTTCACCTCCCTGTGCTTGCCGGCGCAAAACTGGTGCGCCAAATGCAACGCCTCTTTCCGCATGACGTCGGACTTAGTTTATCACATGCGCTCCCACCACAAAAAGGAGTACGCCATGGAGCCGCTGGTGAAGAGGCGGCGCGAGGAGAAACTCAAGTGCCCCATTTGTAACGAGTCGTTTCGAGAGCGGCATCACCTATCACGTCACATGACCTCACATAACTAACTGTAGGGACATTATTTCTGCCTGGATATGAGCACTTCAAATAATAGACCACTTATTATTACAAGAACCCCCTTCCCTCCCGCTTTGCACTTGTTTTTACTTTTTGGGGACACAATGTTTGATTCCCTTCTCAGTCTGTTTCCCCCTGTATAAATGTCATGTTAAGGGTGTATGCAATGCGTTTTGACTTTGAAAATTAATCTATTTATTGAAAAATCTAAAAGTTTGACAATTTAATATGTTTAAATGTAAAGTAAGTTGTATTTTATATCCTATAAGTGCAAATATAGAGTCACACGTCACTGTTTACAGCACTGCAAGGTTTTCTCACGTGGAATATGGACACAAACTGGGAATATTACGCCAGACTATATTTCAGAGTGCATGTGATATTAAATGCTATTGATTTAAGATGCAGTCTATACATTAAAATGTATATAATTTGTTTGATTTGAAAATATGAAACGTCATATTTTGTGTCAGTGGGGAATAGTTTCAGTGTTTCTTCCTTTTGCGGGTATATTTGATAGTTTATCAAATCATGTGAATGCATTGACAATAAAATAGCTTTATTTTCAACTGCAGCACTTGTGGGATTTCTTTAAAATGCTAAATAACAACCATTTATCTCACAAAATTGTACAGGTTAGTCGCAGGGCTGACACTTTTTGCAGACAGACAGTGTCAGACATTCACTCACCAGGGACACTTTAGAGTTGCCAATTAACCTGTTCATGTGTTTGGACGGTGGGAGGAAGCCGGAGTACCCGGAGAGAACCCACGGTAACACGTGGAGGACATGCAGACTCCTCTAGGGCAGCCAAGGATGCTAGAGTTGGTGTTTGAACTCACAACCTTATTGCTGCAAAAGTGCTAACTCTGCCCAAATAGTAAATATAGTGAGTGTTTTATGCTATGTTCATAGTTCCATGGGTGCTTGTAAAAACATATTTTCCAAAGAACATTTTACAAAATATCTCTATTCACACTTAAGCATTAAACATAAAGTAACTGGTTGCTCTAACAAAGTCTGTTTGAGGGCGCTCATGAAAAAAAGGGAAAAATAATGCTGTCAATCAAGAACACTACCCAGGCACTCCAACTTCTGAACAGAGTACCAGGAAATGTATTTAAAAGGCCTTTATTATAACTAAATCATCATTAAAAAGCTAGATTTTCTTTGGCTTTTAACCCTCTGTTCACACTGTTAGGGAATATTTGCTCTCCCTTACAGATAGAGAAACACATGCTGGAGACTTTCTGGATGTCTTCTGGATGAGAAGATGATTTTTACCATCAATAAAGGACTAAGAGTCAGTGAAGTGAGCGGAGTGTGGCAACACTGCAACATTCAAGTCTGACTATGCTTCTGTAGGAATAGAAAGACTTGTCAGTACAGAGCCAAAACAGGGAACACTGTTAAGGCAGTTGAGGTAAGGCTTGGATTCGAGCGGTCTGTGTGGCTTTGGCCTTGGTGTAGAAGGAAGACTGACAAGTCTGTGACAATTATTTTCTCCATAACACACAACACAACTGTAAATGCTCCCATAGGTTCACCAGACCAGTAGGTGATAATTTGTGATGCTGCAAATTATATGGGAAAACAATAAGGCTGAATTGTTTTAACAGTCATACAAACTGTAGGGAACAAATGGTCCAGTTCTTTGGCTGCAATTATTTTTACAATGATTTGCTCATTATAATAAAACAAAAGAGCATTTGCAAATTGAAATCAGTTGTTAAAAGATTAAATGCAAAAGGAAAGTCTTCCCTAGATGTGTTTTCTGTCACCTAAAACAATGTTGGCATCTAGACCAAAACATACAGATACAGAAACATGGACAGACAAGACTGTGCTTATTTAGATCAATTACTTCCTCCAGTTAGATTCACAGAAGCATCAAAATCTAAGGTTATATATGCCTTATCAAGTATTTCTATTTCATCAGCCGTATTTGCCAAAGTTATTAGTGCAAGTTAAAGCATAATTAATAATAAATAAATAAATAAATTCTTTTTGATGTTTACACAATGTTTTTGTATGAGGAGAAATCTCACTTTAACATTAAAGGGACTGTCCAAAAGTTAGTAAAAAGCAGTTTATGAGATGCTTTGGTAACTTATTTCTTACAGTAGGTAATTGTTATCACAGAGAAGCAGACAGGAGCAATGACACATTTACCTGGCAAGCCAGACTCCTCGCTGTTTCAACAAGGAGTCTGGAAAAGCTCAATGCCAGCTCATTTTCCTCAAAGCGGGGCAAAGCTACTCGGGGCCAACCAATCAAAATTGTAACGAACACAACGTTAGATAGGTGGCAGTCTGCGAAGAAGTAAACAAACCAACATGGTGTGCAAAAACATCTTTAAAAAGGAACACTCTCAGGGCTGTCTGCTGTTGAGGTTTTAAACACGTAATGTTGTCTTACGTGTTTATTGAAGAGCAGAGGGAAACAAACTCAAAGACAAAGAAAATTCCCACTAAGACAACGTGCAGTCACTACAGTATGGAATAATCTAACACAGTCACTGTACATTAGCTCTGTTTTACTGTCAAAATGTTTGCTCTTATTTCTCAAAATTTGAAAATAAGTTAGCCATGATTTTTTGTAAACTTCTCTGTTTATATATGTTTTTATCCACTTCATAATTCTGACGGTAATATTTTACAGGTTTTTAAGGACAGCCGCACATTAATAGCTTCGTCTGCATTTTAAAGGTCAAAGGTTAAATTAGGAGTGTTAGTTTCCTTGTGTAAAAAACTCTTTCGGACTTTGTATTATATCTTTACCAGTAACACATTTGCTGCAACAACATAAACAAAACAAAAAAAAGATTTAACGTAATTTTCTCACGTTTGTTGTTCTTGCTAATCTGCTGCTAACATTGAAAATGTACTGCTGTTGGCGTAACTGATGCTACCAAAATGTCCTGTAACCATTCACAAATTGAGTGCATTATATACTAATTGAGGGGTTAGGACTAGGGAGTAGATTTGGACACAGACCAGGTTGGGTTCAGGTAAGTCACGTGATGACTGAGCTCTATTTTCATTGTAGAGTTTATTTAACATTTTCATAAAAGACTTTGCACATTATACATAGGCCTAATATAAATCCAGTAAACTACAGCCTAACCTGACTATAGATGTATTTTTCATAAAAAAAATCAATACACGTTTTAGTGCTCAGTAACGCCCTTTTAATGACACGATGATGAGAAGTTAACAACTGTTTATTCAAAACAAATGGGAGGATTGGAAGCTCATCGCTGAAACGAGAGGTTAAAATAGACCAATGGCTCCATCATGCGGAAGAAGGCTGAACTGCACCAAGACTTTCAATGACTCCCAGTTTGGAGAAACAGACGAAACAGACTAAATTTGAACATTTTATATTTAAAACAGAAGTATTACCATTTTTATTGAAATGTGCTGCTGAGAGATTACCTCAATTTTGGATCAGACACTGGCCACAATCAGTAACTTTCAGTTTTGAGGAGTGCAGGTCTAGGGTTATATAAATGAGGAGAAACAAAATAGAAAATCTACCAATATAAATCCCTTCTGTGAAACACAAACTGCACCAACACTATAGTTTTTGAAGTTGATTGTAAAAACAGACTATGGGCTACATCTTCATGACATGAAATCTGTGTGTATGTGGCATTGTTAAATGAAAGGCTGGATATAGCATGAACAAAAATGAGTTTTTTTTTTTTTTTTTAGATTGACAGGTCAAGTTGCATATGCCAGATGTAAAGGCACAGTTAATATTTGGTCATTTTGATGTTTTAATGTATAATCTTACCTGTGACCTTAAGGGGATGTATTTACAAAATGACAAATAACATATATTTCACAATTAACAGCAGGAATTAATATACATTGTCATTGTCAACAATGAACTAAATAAATGTACCTTAAATATAATATAAATGGAGGAGATAGAGACTCAACTACACACAACATCAGACTCTCACTAGTCATATATTTATAGAAAGTCAGTGTTCACAGGGACAGGGTGTTTTACAAGAGTAAAACAGGGCAGCACTGGCCAGGACTCACCCCACGAGGCCCAGCCTGAAGAAGCGATGTGAGGCCGACCTCTGTGGGCTAGGGTTACCTTCCACCTGCAGGAGGAGCCTTTAGGGGCCGGTGCAATGTGGATTGGGAAGAAGTGGAAGGTGGGGCCTCTGTGACCCAATCCCCAGACATTGAATCTGGCACTAGGGACATGAAATGTCACCTCGCTGGCGGGGAAGGAGCCTGAGCTTGTGCGGGAGGTTGAAAGATACCGACTAACCGACTAGAGATAGTCGGGCTCACCTAAACGCACAGCTTGGGCTCTGGAACCCAAATCCTCGAGAGAGGCTGGACTATCCACTATTCTGGAGTTGCCTGCGGTGAGAGGCGGCGGGCTTGTGTGGGCTTGCTCATAGCCCCCGAGCTCAGCCGCCATGTGTTGGAGTTCACCCTGGTGAACGAGAGAGTGACTTCCTTGAGCCTTTGGGTCACCTAGGTCTCTCACGGTTGTGTGCACCTATGGGCCAAATGGCAGTGCAGAGGACCTGGCCTTTTTGGAGTCTCTGAGAGGGGTGCTGGAAAGTGCTTCAAGTGGTGACTCCGTCATTCTACTGGGGGTCAGAAAGCTGGACAGACTCGGCAGACCCAAATGTATCGTGAGGGTCTGTTAGGAACATTTTGGCCAAATCCCCTGTCAGAGAGATCTTCAAATCCCACCTCTGGCAGAGCTTCCTTTGGGGAGGCTGGAGACATTGAGTCCAAGTGAACCATGTTTTCTGCCTCCATTGTTGACGCGGCTGTATGGAGCTGTGGTTGTCAAGGCAAAAACTCGGGTCTGGGAGGAGTTTGGTGAAGCCATAGAGAAGGCGTATCGGTCTCAAATAAATTTTGACAAACAGCACCTCAGGAGGGGAAGCAGTGGCCTGCCAACACTGACATTGACCTCAGCTGGGGATATTGTCGGACAGTGGGAGGAAAACTTTGAGGCTCTCCTCAATCGCTCTGACACGTCTTCTTTTGAGAAAGCAGGGGCTGTAGAGGCAGTAAAAAATGTCTGCCACCTTAACACTGGCACTGCTCCACTAATTGGTTAAATGCAAAGAATGAATGTCTCCACAGGTATACTAAAGGTAACCTAAACAGGGCAGGGCTACAGTATGTTAAGGTAAAGACCAACATAAAACTACCATAGACAAGACAATAAGACAGAAGTTTACAGTGAGTCAGTGTAAAAGTATATATTGCAGTAAAACCAATAAAGGCTCAGTTGATTTATCTGGAGCTGAACCTTCTTTAGAGCAGGTTAGATGTTAGGTTTGAGTTTCCATAGAGATCTACCACAACAGAAAGTGAATCATATCTGGTGATACTGAACACCAGAGTTAACCTCAAAGTTACGTTACTAAAGCGTCTCATCAGGGCAGCGCGCTGACAGATGCAGCCTGGTCCAGGGGACACGGGGGCACAGAGGATGGCGATGACACCAGCAGCACAGCACAAGAACACGAGTGTGTCCGGTCCGTCACATATCCCTGCAGTGAGTGGGACTGGCAGACAAGTCACAGTCAGACGAGACCCAACGTGTGGACAAGTGCACCGGCTGCAGTTCATCATTTATAATCCCCCAACAAAAGCTCTCTACACAGTTTTTACTCTTATGTTTAACTGAATTTACAATATAAGAGAATGGGATGCCAAATTATGAAAACTGTTCAGTTCTCTATAAAAAGAGCATTGTGAGGAAATAGCAGTTAGAAATGTAATATTTTCTCTTTTCACATAAGACACACACACACACACACACACACACACACACACACACACACACACACACACACACACACACACACACACACACACACACACACACACACACACACACACACACACACACACACACACACACACACACACACACACACACACACACACACACACACACACACACACACACACACACACACACACACACACACACACACACACACACACACACACACACACACACACGTATCTAAACTGAATAGGCTACTTGTTGTCTTAAGCTGCCCGTGCACTCTAAAACTGGATTAGGGGGTTAGTGAGGAAACTTTAGAGTTGACACTTGGTTTTTAGTCTCATAAAGCTTGTTCTCTTTCTATCAAGATAGTAGATATCTAGGGAAACTTACACTTAATGGCTAAAGTGCTCTGGAGAGATCCAGATAGGGGTCCGAAAGAAAGCCCGGTGACCAATCAGGGAATGGAAACAAACCGCTGGTGTGGAGGGTAAAGATGCAATGCTGAGAGTGAAAAAAGGAGTATCTGCTCGAGTGCAAACGTGACAGTACTGTTGCTCTTTTTGTGTGAGTTTAGTGTAGTTTCGTATTACTCTTTGTGTTAACTTTCTCTGACATGTGAGCGTGATGGGTCGTATTCATGGGTACAGACATGAATACACTCACAGCTCCACAGAGAAACACTCCTAAGTGAAGACTCAAAAGCACAACTCACACACAGGTCACGTAAAATCAAGTTTCCTTTAATCCAGTCCACAAAGAAGAGACAAACTATTCAAAAGGCGCAGGCAGAGACAAAACACAAAACATGAGGCAGGTCACGCACGAGCAGACTAGCACTAAAGGCTGGAACATTTGAAGGAACGAAGACGAACTGCAGGAGGGTAGGCCGACAGACTAAATACACTTGGAGAGTGGAGACAACGAGACGCAGGTGCAGCGGGGCTTGTCGCTACGGAATCTGCACACGGAACCGAATCTGAATATTCACTTTTTGCAGTAAATCAAGCATATCTGTTGGTAATTTACACCCTTAACTAACCAAATACTTAATATATACTCAACCAGGGGTGGATAAGATTTGCCCTGAGTACCTCAAGTCTCTGGATGTTGTAGGGCTGTCTTTGTTGACACGCCTCTGCAACATCGCGTGGCGTTTGGGGACAGTACCTCTGGACTGGCAGACCGGGGTGGTGATCCCTCTTTTTAAGAAGGGGGACTAGAGGGTGTGTTCCAACTACAGAGGGATCACACTCCTCAGCCTCTCCGGGAAGGTCTATGCCAGGGTACTGAATGGACAAACCTCAGATTCAGGAGGAACAATGTGGTTTTCGTCCCGGTCGTGGAACACTGGACCAGCTCTATACCCTCTCCAGGATGCTGGAGGGACCGGGGCCCTTTGCTAAGGGCTGTCCGGTCCCTGTACGACCGGAGCAGGAGCTTGGTTCGCATTGTCGGCAGAAAGTCAGACCTGTTCCCGGTGCATGTTGGACTCCGGCAGTGCTGCCCTATGTCACCGGTCCTGTGGGAGTCCAGTTTTGGGATCACAAGATTTTGCCTCTGCTATTTGCAGATGAAGATCGCAATTCATGTTTTGAACATTTACATTTACTGCAAACTTGCTTTCACTAAGTTGTTGAAAACAGTTTCTAGCATGTCAACGAGAGTGTGAATGTTAATATTGAGGAAGTCTCATTCTCGTTCAAATCAGAGGTGTGGCAGCATAAATAAATCCACTTTAGCAAAAGGTGTTCACTTGCTCACCGTCTGTGTTTCTCCTGCTGCACAGACTGGTCCTGGGCCAACTCGGCTCTGCACGGACTTAAGAAGTGCTCAACGAAAACAAGTCTGTGTCTGTGCTTTACTTACTCCAAAACAGACAAAACGTCACGTAAAAGACCCGTCACCAGTGGAGAACAGAGAGAATGTGAGCATTAATCTGTGTTAGCAATGAGGCTAAACTATGAAAGGAAGTTTCTGTCTTGACAAAGCCAGTGGCAGCATGGGGCAAGTTAGGTTCTTGCCCACCCAATCAAAAGTAACAGATGGTTTGAAACTTCTGATTGGGTGAGCAGGGTAAAAGTCTAATACAAGCCCACAGACAGACATAGTGAAAGCAGAATGTGAGAAAAGTTAATTGACTGTGTCAAACTCTAATTAAGTCCGAGTTATAGTTTTACCAAAAATACGTTTAATTTCACCATTCTTTCACACCAAGTTTCACACTTATCATTTACATTACATTTACATTCAGTCATTTAGCAGACACTTTTATCCAAAGCAATGGAAGCAATTTCAACAACACAAGGTAACAAAAAGCACAAGTACAAACTAGTAAAAAACTAGTCAGTTAAAACCTAGCACTTATAACAGGTCTTTATCAACAATGAACATGTTTTTAAGCCCATGAGAACGCCTAGTGCTGCAGTCTTTTCCCCAAACAATGCTTTTAAAGTTTTTAAATTTGAAGTTTTTTGTAATTGTTCATTTGCACTGTCCATGGAGCGGACCTGTTTACATGTATGTGACAAATAAAAACTCTTTTTTGTCTGGTTTGGATTCTCTACCCACTCACTGAAAGCACACACATTCAGTCCATCAGTAGAAATCTGCTCAAACCATCTTATTTATGTAGAAATTGCATTATTTGTCTTTGTTGCCAAGTGCACTTTATTAAACTAGTGTATTAAAATACTATATTAACTTGTATTATGGTATGTTTAACTCATATTATCTACAAAAAAGCGGACAAAGCGGTAGAAAATGAATGAATAAATGAATAAATATTTATATGTTTATTTACACAATTAACCATTAAATGCAATAAGATCTGCAAAACCAAAGCTTTTTTGTGCCCAATGTAATGAGCGGATCAGAAACGCATCTGGAACGTATCCCCTGGGCGATGGTCTGCGACGTTGTGCCGCAGCCAAGTGGAGCCGCATGCAGTGTAATTTTGAGGGTCAGGCCTCACTGTCTCATTTACAGCTGCTTCCAAGCTCCTCACCAGAACCCGTAAACAAGACCCCCAGTCCTACCCTGTCTGTACCTATTTAAAATAAATTTAAAATACTTAAATGGGTTTAGCACCATTTTACATGACTGACCTTTTAAAGCTACATGTCCCCTCTCAGTCACGGAGGTCCACTGACCAAGTTCTCCTTGTCCCCACCAAAACAAGGCTGAAGAGCCTAGTTACCTTTTCTTTCATTGTCCTCTGCGTTTTATTTATTATACAACACTTTGGTCAACCTGCTTTTTAAACAAGCTTTATGAATAAAGTTACAGTTACCATGGATACACAATGCTCAATACACACATCAACAGCTGTAACATCTGTGCAGATATTAAAATCGAAAATCTTACATTTTTTTGTCGTATACTTGTTTTTCAAAATCTTCACTTTAGACGGTGTTTTGAAATACCTCTGTCCTGAAAAGTCTGATTATGTGTGAACCAGAGGCACAAACTCATAGAAAGTATGTGTTAATCAGAAATATCTGTGTACGTGTAGCCAGGGATTAAACTTGAATAACAAAATTGTTTTTGTTGTATGCCCCAATTAGCAATTTTCATTGAAAATCACAGGCGTCCATGACTTATTCAAGATTCAATTCTATTAACATGCATGGTTACACAATATAGAGACATGAACACAGTTGTCTTTGTAGTGGTCTTAAAGCATAATAATATACAAGAGTCTAAAAGAACAGCTCATTAATCCTGATTCTCTCATATTTTACAAACATATGCACTCTTCCACGTCGAGGAATTAAAAAAAAAAACGTGCCATGTCAAAATGATGGATGGAAGGTTTATCTTTTAGGGTTTGGTCTGATAATAGTCTTCCAACAACAATTCTAAGTTCTCGTTTGCATGGTCCAGAACGCACATTGGAAGTTGTGAAATTCAACTTTGTTCACCTTTCAACTGATTTGGCAAGAAAGGTAGGTAAAGGCAGCAGATGGGGCACAAAACCTAGGACTTTCCCAAAGAAGAATGGGGTTTGTGTCTGGGGATCAAGTGTTTTTACTTTTATTTCTCTTGTGTCATGCTGTTGTTGACATAAAAATACTGTGTGATTATGTGTTTACGAGTTCTGCAAGCACCTCCCTCCCAGACACGACAAACTAATGGCTTCAGTCACTAATACGATGTATATTTTTAATGCTAATTTTATATTAGGTGAGATAATGAGATGTGACGTTAAAGATTACTTTTCATCTCTTTCTATTGGCCCACTGCAATCAACGCAATAAGGTACTGTATCATAACTCACCACTACCACCACCCCAGACTTCGAGGGCCACAGGAAACACTGCTTTCATTAATGTTCTTTTAAATACCTACTATAATTAAGGACTGAAGAAGTTCAAGCGTTAACTTAAGTTAAACTTAATTTAACCTTAGCTATACTTTAGAAGAACTTTGCAGGATTTTTACCTTATCATTACAGCTTTGGAGTCATTGTGATGGGTTAATGATTTATTTTGTGGTGGATTAGGTTGGTAAAACTAAAATAAAGAATCGGCCAGCTGGCGACACGCCGTCCCTTCAAGTCAAAAAGTCTCGCGGAAGTCTTTGGTATCACAAGAAATTAATAGCTTAACGACACTACACACATAAACACTTGCCCCAGTCAGTCTCAGACATTCATTGTGGCAGATCCGGCAAAAAATAAGCAAAAGCAGAGAAAACCGTTGGTCAAACAGGGGGAAGAGAGGAGAGCATGGAGACGCTCATAACCAGTAAGTTTTTACAACAGTGTTTTTTAACATTACACCGAAGCTGTAGGGGAAACTCTGTAGGAGAAATACAAACAAAAACAGCCAAGAAACTGCCAGATCTGCAAAGGGCCACTTTAAAACTCCACTACCTGAAACTCTGAAACTCTGTTGCCGTCCCTGTCTCAGATTTTACTCAGACCATAAAGCAGCCTAGGGACCTCTCCTGTTTCTCATATAAAAAAAATGAAACCGGACCGTTTTTTTCCTTGACAAAATACTAATGCATTACACCAAACTGAAGTTAAGAGTTTAGCGTTAGCTTAGCATGAACTTAGCTGAAACTGAAGCGTCAGGACATCAATTATCTGCTGTGATTGAATTAACAGTATTTATCAGCGTTTTTTTCCGTCCCTGAGTAACTTATACAATTCCCTATAATAAACAGTAGATGGCATCATAAAGCCTGTTTTTTCAGTAATGAGTGTATTTACAATTAACTATTAAAACATTTTCTCCAGCTAGAAGAAAAAATGTTAGGTACAGTATGTTTAACCACCCCTCGACCACACCCGAATTTTCCCAGAAGCCTTACTTATACCGATCAGTTTCATTCATCACTGCTGCACTGGGCCCTACCCTCCTAGTCCCCTTGGTCCTTGCTAGTAAACTAACAGTTAAGTTTAAAACATACAAAACCTGTTCACTCACACAAGATTGTTCATGTAAACCTCAGGTACATACCTTAAAACAAACTATATTACTAGATCCTTGTTCCAAATTTTCCAAATTCCACTTGCTTTAGAGGGAGAGAGGTAGACGACATGTGCCAGTCCATACGCCTCACTGAAGTTATGTTGTCTGATTGAACAAACATACATTGCAGTCTTGAGGCTTAAAGTTGAGGCCATATGCTTGGACTAAAAGCTGTGATCAATCGGGCGGAGAATCAGTCAGGTTGGGCCATGTTTACACGAGTCTCGGGGCTTAGCTCACTGTCACTGCAGCAGATTTAGAGGAATGAAGCCATTAGCAGAGACTGGACATGGAGCGCTGTTTACACCAATGGTAAAAGCAATTAGGCCCCACTAACACAAATACAGCCTAGCCTTGAAACAATACGCACATGGATTACTCTGCATTCATGAGGATGGAGGATATTAACGCCACTCGGCGCTGAATGTTCGCTGAAGATAAAAGGGCTACAGGTGCAAAACGTCCAGAGAGACATGGGGGATTGTACACAACTTATCCTTCCTCGCTGCAATAAAGTTAGGACAGGGTCAGGCAGTAGCTCGCCTGAACATTCTACAACTGATCAAACTGAAAACCAACAGGCGTTACCAGGGCTGTCTACAAAAATGTGAGAAGCTGACCATAGACCATCTGAAAAAATAAATAAATAAATAAAGCCCATTTCAACTTTTGTTAGTGGTTAGAAGAAGCTGAGTCAGATACAGCTGATGTCTGTAGTGACCACTTTGTCAAAGGTCACTAGTCTTCTGTGGCTCTTCCATTGCATCTTGTAATGTTAGATTATAGTTACATTGACATAAGGGGGGTGCATAACAACCATGTTAAATGCTAACGCATGGTGGTGGTCATGCTCCTGGAGATGTGGAACCAGCTGCTAATAAAAAAGTCGTATATGTCCTGACTTTTGTAAGAATTCCTCTAGATGTTAGTCAGAAGAGTATTATTTAGTTACTGATGATTCAGAAAATATCTGAAGGAACTGTTTGGCCTTGGACAGTTTTCCATTTTCAAATCTGTCTCTTTTTGAAAAACGTTTGGACAGCCCTGATCTGGGTAATTTCAGGAAGAAGGTACCTGAACCTTCTTTTTAATGAAGTGCTTCTCCGTGCCAGCGCTCACTCAAACTCAAAGCGTCTCTTTGGAGGTGCTCGTGTCGTGCGTAAAAGGCGGCGCGCAGTGCGTCCAGAGGCTCATACGCGCTCAGTGTGCGAGAGCAGACATCGGCGGCGCGCGGAGTCCCGTTTACGGCGGTGAGATCACAGCGTTATAAATAAACCCCCTCGAGCCGAGCCACGCGCAGCAGCTCGAGCGCCATGCCGCGAGAAAGAGCAGGCGGAGGAGAGGAGCAGCCGTAGAGCGCGTGCCGGGCGGAAGAAGCATGAATGTGGCGCTCTACGTCGTGACCGTGGCTCAGTGCGTTTACGCTGCGTCCGTGGGAGTGGGGCGCGTTTCGGTGGAGGGACGCCGGACGTACAGGCTCTACTGCCGCGTGGGCATCGGCTTCCATCTGCAGATCCACGAGGACGGACGCGTCAACGGCAGCCACGAGCCCAACCACCTCAGTGAGTCCCGCACCTCAGTGCTTTTTAATGATCTGTGTATAGAGTGGCTTCAGTTTCTCAGTTTGGATCTCGAGACGGTTTAGGCTGTTTATCGTAACGTTACATTAAACTTGGGAAATATTTATGTTTGTGTAAATTAGAAAGACTTTTAAACTCTGAATGATTGAATTCAACCAGAAACAGTCTGTTTCCTGCAGCAGCTGTACCTCCAGCCTCTCATGTCACTCTTTTTTTCTTATTATTGTCAGCAAAAAAATTGTGTTTCAAGTTTTTTTTTGTAAAGTAGTAAAGCTTTTCTATGGCAGTGCCAAATAAGGATGCCAACATGATCAAGTGATAAACACCAATTCTCATTAATGATCCTGGTCTAATAATACATCCACTAATTAGCCAGTTCCCAGCCTGAAGAAATCCTGTTGTAGCAGTGAGAGGCTGGAGGTACAGCTGCTGCAGTAAACAGACTGTCTCCAGTTTATTCCCATCTTTCAGAACATTAAATTCAAAGAGCTGCAGCAGTTTCCTATAATTAGAGACTAAATATTTAAGGCCACAGGTTCTGCTTGTGTTTAATGCAGTGTAGACTATATATCCAATATTTAAATTCATAAAGTCAGATTGTTTAAAACAGGAAACTGTTGTTGCACTGCTAACTTTGATGTCCGGGAAAAAATACATAATTTATAATGTTTACTTGTGGAAAATGACTAGTCTATTTAACAAACATTTTCGTTGATTATTTTTTTTTGCTTCTCCTTTTTTCTCGAGTGAGGATTATATTGTCCAATCAACAGACTTCAGTGTTTTACTACACTCTTCCCAAAGCGGGCCACAAAGCCAGACCTTCTTGGGACCCCTAGCCGATGGGTCCCGAAAGTGGTATGGTACACTTTTTAGGGGCCCTTCAAACCCTGTTTGGTAATGGAACGCGTCAGAACTGACTCAACAGCACTGTACCGTCCGTCCACCATTTTCAAAATCCTAAGATATGTGCTCAAAGAATGTCTGAATGAAATGCGTGTTTGATTTATATGTTCATTTATATGTTCATAAGTTGGCCAGATTTTTTATAGATCCTTATTGTACCCACTGCAGCTTCTATTGCATACATTCTTATCTAGTCTTGTCCAACTGTACTTTGAATCTATAGTTCTCAAATATTGTTCAAAGGAAGTAATGCATCTACAATGATTTACACGAGCCCCATCTAAAGTAGGCTGAGTATGACTGGCGTTGACGAGCCTTGTTTGTGCCTCGGTGCGATCAGGTTTGGCAGGTAGACTATTTGTGGACTATTTGTAGCAGAAACAGGTGCATCACCAATCAGTACGTCTGTCATCACAACAACGACCCCGGCCCAAAATATACTGAAGTCAAACTCATTACCAAATCCCATATGTGTACTTTCAGCCGTAGGATTGAAATGCCCAGGTTTAGACCAATCACTGGAATTTATCAGGTTAAGCAAGCTTTAGAAATGTTTTTATGGTTTACAGCTTAATGGCTGATGTATAGAAGGCCATTGTGGACAAAAAGCATTCATGTGACGGTGGGTTGCTTAGTTCTTGCCCCTTTTTTTGGCAATATCTGGTGGCTTCCTTTTAACAGTATGTGAACAGCTACGGTAGCCTTGCAGGGACATCTTGCTTGTTTTTTTTTGCCATCCTTGTATCAGATGCCACTCACCTCCAAAAGCAACTGGGGAATATTTACTGCTTGGTCCAGTATAACTAGAACTATTTCCTCTTCCACTAAATACTAATACATTACACCAAACTGAAGATTAGAGCTGACCTTAAACATTTAGCTAACTTCTGCATCAGAACGGCAATTATCTCCTCCTTGTTAAACATTACATGATAAAAATGACCATATTCATCCCCACTTTATGTTGGATAATATTTATCGTGTATTGTTTAATCTTTTGTAGTGTTGTAATAAGCTAATATAATAATTAGCTCATACCAATATAGGTAGCCTACTCTCATTTCTCATTTGCTTGTTATAAGGTAAACTGAATGTAACAGTTTGCACAACACTTGTATGCTATGTTAAGTTGCTGAATTGCAGCTTTTTTTTTTTTTTTTTTTTGTTAATGCGGTTGTCATTTACATGGATCTGGGTTTTATTTGCTGGTAGGCTAAATGCTTTGCAAACGTGCTATTTTGTTAAAAATTATTTTCTTCGACCGAATTTTTTATTTTTTGGCCTCTTCTACTTGCCATACGTTTGCTGACTTACATCTTTGTGTTATTTTGGTGATACATTTATCCACAGCTATGCATCTTTCTGTTTACCCCCAAATAAAAACATAGCTAACATCATCTCATCTTTATTTAGCACTCTGTGGCTGTCGACCAGGAGACTTTAATGTAACCCAACTTAGTAACATGACTCTGAGTTTTTACTGCATCTCTCATGCCATGGTTTTCTCAGCGCTGCGTGTGGATCTTGTCTGGTGTCATCAAGCCATACTCTGGAGTCATAAATCACGTTTCCGGCTTTTTATTGCAACAGCAGATCCATCTTTGCCGTTCGCTGACGAATTGCCACAGACCCTGCTGACAGTAGGCCCCCTTCTGAAGAGTTGTCAGGTTACATCTGGGTCAAAGCCAAAAGCCACGTGGCATTAGTCAGACAGGCCACGCATAGGCCACTTAGATAGGCTGCATTGAGAACATTTAACTGTCAAATGGTGTCTCTGTTTACACTGGATGGATATTTTGGATAGCACTTAAATTTTTTTTGGATTTTTTTTGCTCTTTTTACAGACATAAAATTCAAGGTCCAAACAAAAGTTTATGTGTGTCCTAGAGATCTATTTGCCATGAGTCAAAAAGCAAAGGAGAATTCATTGATGAGCACCATTTTATTGTTATTGTGTATTTCTTTATGTCATTTTTTAAATGTATCTAAATATGCCACTGTAAATTCAAGATAATGAAATAGGAAAAGAACTGTGCAGGGTCAGACAGACCCGGTTTAATCTACATCATTTAAGTCCATTGAGATGACCCTCTTTAAAAATGTCTCCATTGAATGGTTTTACATAATGCATCAAAATTTGCTTGTCTCCTGAGTAGCATATAGCCTCAAAAGCATATTCTCTCTGGCTTTGATTAGTTTCTGGAGTTGTAGTAAGACTTGTGTTGTGAAATAATATCTGATTCAGATGTAGAGATATACGTGACAATAGCAGCAATTCTTGTTCATGAAGGTTAAATGACTTGTTGCTGTACGCCTTTTTGCTATATCCTTGATATTGTAAAATAACCAACTGCCTATATATACTATAAAATATTAAATATATTATATTGTGTTTGATACAGCATAGCCCTACTCTAGGGTCACTCAGTGTCTGCTTTAAGAATTTCCTGTCAAAACGAGTATGTAGCAATGTAAACAGATAAAACAGGGGTCTCAAACTCAAATTACTTGGGGGCCGCAGGAGGCAGAGTCTGGGTGAGGCTGGGCCGGATCAGATATTCCACAAAAAAAGCTTTGTTAAATCCTCTTAAACATCATTATTAACAGCTCTTTAACTTCAATGTGTTCTTCTGAACCTGAGCTTACCTGAACTTAAATGGAATATTGAACATGAATGAGCTGCTGAGTGGCCCCATTGGATGTCCACTCCCCTCGGTAATATTGCCAACATAACATCGGCATAAATTTTGTAGATTCGTCATGATAACAAATCTGCATGGATAGTGGCGATCAAATTGCCATCAACTTTCAAACAAATCAGCCCATTTCAAGCCCTTCCACACACAATGTCGCAATGTGCCATTCATATAAAACTCGCAGGGCGCACTAACATTAAACTTTCATAACGTGCTGTGGGCCACAAAATATCGTCTTGTGGGCCGCAGTTGGTCCCTGGGCCGCGAGTTTGAGACCCCTGAGTTAAACAATGAGTACTGTGTGGTCTCTTTGGACTACACACAGTCAAAAAACAAAGTGGGGCTCTAAGATTATTAAGTATACTTATCGGTTGCCATCCTTCACCACTATATGTTTGGCCCGCAGGTGTACTGGAGCTCTT